>JAYESA010000002.1:208141535-208637792 GCA_036927795.1 Iris macrosiphon | reverse complement strand
AAAATCTTCCAAATCGTATGAACTAGAAATAAGACCTCCAAATTAGCAGAAAATAAAGTTTTGAGTCCCCCTATTTTTGTCTTCAATTCATTTTAACTCAACCTAGGAGTTAAGTAATGGATGAGTTTTCCCAAATCAACAACCAAAATACTTGCTTCTTCATTCTCTTCCCAATTTTGCTAATAAAAATCCTAAAATTATTCCTTTTCTAAAGAACCCAAATGCACAACCCTAAATTATTATATTCCCATCTAAATTTCATATTCTTGTTATCTGATTTCATTCTCATAAAAAAAGAAGATTTATGAGAATATAGTAAAGGTTTTTTTTTTTTGAAATTGAGAATCATTCAAATTTGTTTTTTGTTTTTTCATACGCAATCTAGAATGAGAATGAGGTATCAAATATTTGATAAAATTTAAACCCTAATTTCATTATCTTCCGAAATATAGATCAAAAAATTGGAAAGAGAATGAAGGTTTAGGAGGGTATAGTAAAATAGTTTGTTCGACCCGAAGAACCCCAAATTCATATATAATCCAATTTTGCATCAATTTAATTTGTAGATTTAGAAATCGGAAAGATGGCTATGTATTGTTTCTCGGATTTGCGTGGCATGTAGAAGAGGACAACTTATTTGAGTAGGAAGGTTGTGAGAAAAGAGGATGAGGAGAAAAGAGTGGAAATTAGGAGGTAAGTTATGATAAAGAGTAAGTCTAAAGTTGCGGGTAAAAAAATATGTACACAGCTGATCGAAACTAGTTGGCTTCTGATCATTAGAAAAGGCTAAAATAGGAAAAAAAAAACAAAAAAAACAAGAAAGTCGAAAAATCAAAGTAGAAAATTAATATTCTATTCTATTCTATTCTATTCTAGAGAGAGAGAGAGAGAGAGAGAGAGAGAGAGCGAGCGATCGAGCGAATGCATATCCTTACAAGCCACGAGCCAGCATTTCCAAGTAGTCTTCAATAGATCTCTGCTTCTGAAGCCTCATGTCCTGTTTAACCTTGGCAATGAACATCTCTGCTCTCTCATCCACCGAAAGTGAAGCCTCCTCCTCGGAAAGAGGAGAAGAAGTAGAACAAGAAGAAGAAGAAGAGTAGGAGGAGGCATGATCTTCAGTTGCTAGACAAACCAACTGATCCATCGTGGACTTGCTGTCCTCCTCTCCCTCTTCCGCCGTTAATGGTGCTGGTGCTGGTGCTGCTGCTTCGATCCATTCATGATCATCTTGCGATCGGAAGAGGCCATCAATATATATCGTCTCAAAGTTGCTGTGGTTGTGCAGGTGCTGCTGCTGCAGTTGCTTGATGTAGGGTTTCTTCTTAAGCCGGAGAGCGTATAACGGGGAAGGAGGCAGGTGGCATTCGATGTTCTTCAATCTTGTAAGCTTTTGGAGTTTGGATTGCAATTTACAAGTGAAGCTTCTCCAAGCCATCTTGGAAGCAGCAGGAAGCCCGACCTGCTGCTTCTGCTTCTGCTTCTGCTTCTGCTTCTTCTCTGGGGCGCCGAGGAAACAAGACGACATTCTTCTTCTGGAATTAATGTTGATACCAAATGACAACAAGGAGAGAGACAGAGAGAGAGAGATGAGAATGCAGGCAGGCAGGCAGGCAGGCAGGCAGGGGTATTTGTACTACTCATCTTATCATTCATTGTTGGTTGATACTCCCAACCTTCACAAGGAATGTTGATATCATATTTTCACAGGATATGGATATGGAATTTCCACCCAAATATGGAATCTGGAATATATTTATTAATTCACTTTATCATGCATGTGTCACTCACCACAAATATTAAGTCCCACGTATATAATATTATCCCTAAATTGTTGGAATTTATACTCTGATTATATGCGCCTTCCTTAACTATTATGTCAAATTCTTTTATTGTGTATCCTTAACTACCATACTTTTGATATCTCAATAATCATATTTCTATGTATATCTTAATTACCATATTAATTATTTCAAGTTTCATACATACTACCTAGTTAGTTACGATTGATTACACATATCCGTGTCCATTTTTCATATATATTATTTATCATAACAATTGCTGCTACTAACTTCAGCTTGACAGCCAAGTAACTACAGTACCAGCCAGACTATGTTTCTCCTTGCTTATGTCTCCTTATAGTCGGTTTCACCTCAATTGAATTAATGATGATCAATTGATTTACCCAAATGGAATATAGTTTTGACTCATCGAAATTGAAGGTAGCCAATCTACAATTATTTACTGCTATATATATATATATATATTATATGCTAGAATATGCCATTCAAGATTCTTTCTGTCAAATTTGTCAGTATTGGCAATTGAATTTGTAAACATGGAAATATTAATTATAAAAAAATATTTCATAAATTAAAATTTTGCTAGTATTAAGTTATATACTTATAATATTATATTATTAAAAAAAATACTACTCATATCTTTCTAAGTTTATTAATTCTATTTTCTTTTCTAATCTTATCAATAACTTATAGACACAATTAAGCAAAATTGTGTTGTATCGGCAGTGTCTGAATTCGAGCAACATAGGTGACAACTAATGAATCTACTTGAAAATGTCCCTATCTTGCATCTGCATCTGCATCTGCATCTGCATCTGCATCATCTCTTTATCCTTAATTATCCATGCATGTAAGCGTTTGGGCACCTAGCTAGTCAATAGCCAAATGAAACAAACTGTTCCTCTACAATATAAGTATATAATTAAACTAAATCTAATTCAATCCAAAAGATAAAAGAAAAAACATTTAATCATCCAATGATCTAATTACCACATATATGATGAATATGCTGTTATATTGTATGTCCTGTGTTTTAATAAGCTTTTTAAGTTATATAATATAGGGTGCTGTTATTGATATCCTAAAATTTCATCCTGCACTCATCTTTAAATTTTTATCGTTCAAATTTCATATATGGTCCTGCATTAAATCTGACATTAATTTGTGCATGCATGGAGGGAGGAGTGCATGATGACATTTTAGGAGTGCCAATAATGACTCAAAAATGCTATTTGTCTCCAAAAAAGTTTGGGTGATAGTATCTTCCATTTTGTGGCATATGACATGGATGCTGACATGACAATTGACATGACAAAATTTAACATTAAAATTAATATTAACATTAAAATTAATATTAAAATTTTACATTAATATTAAAATAACATTAATATTAACATTAACATTAACATTAACATTAAAATTAACATTAACATTAAATTTTTTTGGGTAATTAACTTTTTTGGTTAAAATTTGTCATGTTAGCTGCTATGTCAGCTGTCATTTCAGATGTCACATAATGGGAGATGGCATCACCCATTTTTTTTTTTTTTGGAAAACAAATAGCATAATTGATAATGACTTCCTAGAATGTCGTTGTTGACACTCCTAAAATGTTATCATACACTATGCAGACAATAACACATTTAAAATTTGAATGATAGATAATTAAAGAGAAATGTATGATGACATTTTAGGAGTGTTAGTACCCATAATATATTCAAATGTATCCAAATTAAGTTACTTACCATCTTAATAATAACTAATCGAGCTGTCTCAAGGAGGGGGGGGGGGGGGGGACCTGATCGATTAATGTGCTAGTTTAATTACAAATATATAATATTTTCACTTGTAGAATATTTTAAGGGATTGAAATTTAATTGTTAATGTTTATATCATCCGATTACGTTCATTTTGCCCATTATTTCCGAGTGTATATGTCTATTTACAAAGAAAACGAAGGATGCATTTTTTCACTATGGGCTTCACTTTCTCATCCTCAAACCCCACCTTGGCTTCACTTTTGCCCATTTCTTGTAAGGAAGTGCAACCCATGATTCCAGGGCGGTACGTACAGCTATACTCACCTCTTAATAGCTTAGTATGTTGCAATTGGATTTTTTTTATAATTATTATTAATCAAATTGCAAAGAAGAAGAAGAAAAACTATTCCCATCAATTTTACCTATATTAAAATAACTAAAGAAGTTTTATTCTTGTTCTCTATTTAAATAATCAATTCAAGCTCGAGCTCAAGCCACAAGCCTAATTTTGAGCTCCGTTGTCAAACAAGCTGACCTAGAATTACGTACACCATGAAGAAGTAGTAGGAAAAAAATAATCTTTATATATATATATATATATATATATATATATATATATATATTATATATATATATATATATATATATATATATAACTTGGACCTAAGCCACATGGATCAATCACCATATATACAATTTAATCCCAATATCCCCCCTCTCCCCTTCCAAGTTGGAGCATGTAAGTCACAAATGTCCAACTTGTGCAAAATAAACTCAAATTGTCGTTTGCCCAAAGCTTTGGTGAAAACATCCGCCAATTGTTCATTCGTCGGCACATGAGATGGACGAATAACTCCATCAAGAATAACATATCCCTCAAAAAGTGACAATCCATCTCAATGTGTTTTGTGCGCTCAAGAAAAACTGGATTTTGCGCAAGATGTAAAGCAGAGCTAGCACCAGAAAAACATGCTTTCGTTGATCAATTGACTGTCCAATCGATGGCTATCACAAAAAAAAAAAAAATCATAGCATACGAATGTTGCACCCCCAAACTACCAAGCAACCCTTTGAGCCACTTAAGCTCACACGTGACCGCCGCCATCGCATGGTATTCTGCTTCGGCCGAAGAGCGGGACACCGTCACCTGTCACTACCAAAATATGATCAAATAGCGACTTTTTTTAGCGACGTCGTCTGTTAATGTCGCAAATTTTAAAGAATTTAGCGATGTAATAAATAAATGTCATTGTACGTCGCTGTTTGCGACGAATAGCAACCATACTTGGTCTTTTGAAAGAATAATCGTTATATTTTTTTAACGTTGCTAAACGTCGCTAAAGTTTTTGATTTAGCGACGTTTGGCGACGTCTTTACCGACGCTGTTATTTTTTTAATTAGCGACATTTATAAATGTAGCAAATCGTTGCTAAATTTTTTTAATGGCGACGTTTAGCGACGTCTAACTAAAAAATCGCTAATTTATTTTCAATATAGCGTTCGGGTTTTCCTTTCACCCCATTCTCATCCAAAAAATTTTCAAAGTTTTTTCTTTCCCCCCAACCCGCCGACGACCCCCTCCGACTGTGCTGCATCGAACTCCTCCTCCTCCTCCTCTCCCGGCTCCACTGTCGACGATCCCCCCTCCTCCTCCTCCTCCTCCTCCACCGAGCTCCTCCTCCTCCTCTCTGGGCTCCTCCTCCTCTCGGTCATCCCCTTCCTCGGTCAACCACCAAGATCAGGTAAACCCTAACCCTAGCTATTTGACATGGACACAACATAGACACAAACGTAGACACATCACCAGATACGACACAGACACATACACTGACATAACATATCACTGACACGACACGGGACATGACACAGACCCTAACCCTAATCCTAACCCTATCTTTCTTCAAAGCCGAGACACGACACAAACCCTAACTCTATCTGAGTTAATTAGACGCAACCTTGGGTATCAGCATCGTGAACAATACGATGCAAATCTCGACTCAAGGAGAGTCGTATACACGAACACGGGAATGACTCTTCAAAGACAAGACACGACACGGTATTGGCTTCTTCTAGAACTCGTATCCAACTTGGGTTAGAGCAGTGTCAAACCTATCCTTGACACAAGAGTTCGTGTTCGGGTGGTTGTGGCACGGTATTGATATATGTATCGCGTAACCAAGGACACAGCGTCCCCCTTGGCCCTGACGACCCCCCTCGGCTCCCCTCAACCCCGACGACCCCCTCCTCGGTCAGAAGGTCAGCACTACCAAAATGATTCAAATCAGCGACGAATTTAACGATTTACGTGAAAATGTCCCTATCTTGCATCTGCATCTGCATCATCTCTTTATCCTTAATTATCCATGCATGTAAGCGTTTGGGCACCTAGCTAGTCAATAGCCAAATGAAACAATCTGTTCCTCTAAAATATAAGTATATAATTAAACTAAATCTAATTCAATCCAAAAGATAAAAGAAAAAACATTTAATCATCCAATGATCTAATTACCACATATATGATGAATATGCTGTTATATTGTATGTCCTGTGTTTTAATAAACTTTTTAAGTTATATAATATAGGTGATATAAATTTGGACTATGATATAGGTTGTTTGATATAAATTTGGGTATATATTTTAGTCAAGATATTATGTTTGATAAGCACGCGTCAAAGTAGGGAACGGATCTTGTGCCAATAAAGTCGAGCGGACGTTTCCATAGAGTTCCTGATTGATCCCATAAAAAAATGATGAAAGCGCTCACCGTCAACCCGTTTCTGCAGCTTCTTCGGGATATCACACATACATTTGCCACAACTGCACGCCGGAATAGGTTCATAAGTCCCCAACTCATCCCAAAGAGTCTGCAATTGGACGGAGTAGTCGACCACGGACATGGATTTCGTTTGGCGACACTCTGCCAACGAATGTTTAATCTGTTGAATTCTAGCGCCATTCCCCACGCTAAATCGGCCCTTGAGCGAATTCCACAGCGATTTTGCCTCCTCAAAGTAGGGTATCGTCTTTTTCACTGAAGCGTCAATAGTGTGCAAGATCCATTGCACAAGCATCGATTGGGCACAGTACCAATCCTCCAATTTGTTATTCTCCGTAGGTTTATCGATAGACCCGTCAATAAACTCAAATTTTCGTCGAGCCCGTAGAGAAAGCCGAATAGATCTCGACCATTCCTCATAATTTTTTCCACGAAACACCACTTTTGTAATTGTAGTACCCGGATTGTCATTAGAACCAAGGTAATACGGGGAGGTGGGATCGATTCTTGTTGCCGCCGCCACCGACGTAGAAAACTCGCCGCCGCCGCCACCGCTGGTCATACCGCCAGTCGAAGGGAGACTCGACGCCGCCGCCGTGGAAAAAAAATTGCCACTGTTGCCGTTGCTATAGGAAAAGAAATCGTGCCATAGCCGTCATGCTCTGATACCATGTGAAGAAGTAGTAGGAGAGAGTAATCTAGGTCTTTCATTCATCATGATATTACATATATACACATATCAACTTGGGTCTAAGCCACATGGACCAATCACCATATATACAATTTAATCATACAATTTAATCCCAATATAGACTCATGTAAGCATGAATAACCGAATTAAGCTTATTTCTATATTTGATGAAAAGATCACTATGCGAATGTATTAAAATGTTGTGTTTGAATATTCTAACTCTTCGTGTTAAATTGTACCAGCATCTCTCTCTTATATGAACACAAGAAATGAAAAATTTACAACAATTTTGCCCAAAAGTAATGGTATACAAAGTGCAAAAATGATATACAAGTTTTAGGATATATATTACTGGTAACTTTCTATTGTTTCACAATAAAAATGATGCATAAAACAGTGGAGCTCATATCACCCGCAACATTTTAGTTATCATTCAGCTTTCTTACAATACTTGCAGTATATATTAATTAATTCGAAAGAAAGAAGCTGTATAAGAAGAAGAAGTAAAAAGCAATTGTAATATTTAGACACTACGAGCCAACATCTCCTGGTAGTTCTCAAGAGATTTTTGTCTCTGAAGCCTCATGTCCTGTTTAAACTTGGCGATGAACATCTCTGCTCTCTCGTCCACTGAAGCGTCAAAACGAGTCGAAGAAGTAGTAGTTGCAGTCGTGGTGCTGTTCCTGACTGGCTTCTTGGTTACTGCTGTTTGCAGCTCGATAGGATCAACAGGCATCGGTTCAGGTGGCTGCGATTGGAAGAGGTCGTCAACATAGACAGGGGCGAAGCTGTGGTAGTGGTGCAGTTTCTTGGTATAGGCCGATGATCTCCTCTTGTTAAGATGTTTGATGGGCTTTGATCTTTTGATTTTGAGGAGTTTGGATTGGAGCTTAGATGTGAAGCAGCTTCTCCAAGCCTTCTTGGAAGGGGAAGGGGAAGGGGAAGGGGAAGGGAGGAGGCGGGGGAAGCAAGAAGACATGGAGATGGAGGAGGGGCTACTGAATTAAAGATGGTGCTCGATCGAGCTAGAGATCAACTAGGTTGGTTGGTTTATATATATATTGATAGAAAAGGCTGGTACTGGTACTGGTACATGTTGCAACGACTATAGAATGGACTTGAGATCGATCGATTGTTGCATGCATGTGGGTATATCATCAGCTAGCTAACGATACCATGCTTGCCCCCCACCCCCACCCCACCCCCACCGCGTTACTTTTTTCCAAGTTTCAACTTGTTTTGTGTACAAGGTGACCTCTTCTTTCCTTTTGGTGTACATTTGAGTAAGGCCTAAGAAAAATGTTTTCAGTCAGTCAATCATTCTTAAATTTCATCAAGTTCAAGGACTCTTTTCAGACCAAAAATTAATATTCTAAGCCTAAATTGTAACTAAACATTCTAAACTTCTTATATTTTGCAACTAAATATTCTCAACTTCAAAAATTAGTAACTAAACATTATCAACTTTCAGGACGCTTTCCAGTTATTACCTTCCGGTAACGGACCATTAATTAAACTTGTCCTGAAATTGTTCACGTGTGTCATTTTGTGACCATTTCGCCTTCTTATTATATATAACCAATTGTAATTTTTTTTTTATTCATTCTTTTAGAAAGGGGACTGAAAGGTAAACTCTAGAATTTTCTTCTTCAAATTTTCTTTTTTGCTCACCAGTTCATTATGAAAAGAACAAATTATATAAAATATCCTCTTTGTTATCTCTTTTTTTTTACAAAACCCTAATCCTCTATTTTACAATATGCAAACTCAAAAGGTAAAAGCGAATCAAATAATACATAACAGAACCAAACCAAACTAAAGAAGAGCACTTACCTGTCCTTATGAAGAAAAACTGGGGAGCTGGAAGCCTCTAAAAGGATCAGACAAGAGATTCTTCCTTGTGGGTGCATTTGCTATTTATTCTATATGTATGAGAAATGCTTAAAACATCCTCTGAGCAAGAGTCCTCTACATGAAATTTCATTGTGGGTGCATTTGCTACTTATTCCAGATGAGATGATACGAACAAAGCACTCTACAATAACAAACAGAGTTGCTAAGGTCTTAAAGTTGACATTACTTGGACTTGTCGATATGTAATTAATCAGATCAACTACGTACTAGCTAGCTCTTACTTACATAAGGAAAACGACGCTGGCAGTCGAGTACACTACTTACTGCTAATTATCTAACGATCCAAAAGAAAGGAATCAGCTGTGTCACTGTGATCTTCACTTTGTATTTAATAACTTAGCATAACACCCAAGAGAAATATGAATGCAGTTCATCAGTTCTTCTCATCCACTTCAGCTTCTTTCACTTTTCGCCATTTAATTTCAATTTCTCTTATGTGGACGGAAAGGCAACCAACCAACCCACCTCCCCAACTTGCAGTAGCCAAGATTCTTGTGTGAGTTGCTTAAAAGCTAAGCTAGTGACAGAGTGTGCTGCTAACTGCTTCCTTCCTTCCAGAGACTACAACTTCAGTCCAAGATTCTCGTGTCAGTTGCTTACAAGTTCATCCCTCCTCAATGCATTCACAAAATATAACCTCTAAAATCCATATAACAAACAATTATTCACAAAATTATATCAGTGATCATTTTCTTTATTTCTTTCCTTGTCCAACAATATTGACAAAATTGCAATTGGCATTTGCCAAGTTTCTCTTTATCTTGATACCTAGCAAGCAACTATGCAACTCCATTGTCACCACCTTTGAACGTTCAACCGAAAACAAGATGCAATCCGATAAAATAAATAAATCAGTTGCATTAAGTGACCAACACCAATAAATATAGGTCAAACTAACAACATTGAAACAAGCCAAAATCTAAACTAATTACGTTAAGTGAAGATCATAACTATTCTTTTTTTGCTAGTCAAGCCTAAAGGCAAAGTGTAACTCCATACAGACCAATGGTGGAACACTTTGTGGGCTGGCCCATCCATTTTTCTTTTGTATTTTTTATCTAATTTTTTTTACATGGATAGAGCAACTAGTATATTGAAAATTTTCCATTAACTGATTTTGATAGCCCCTCTCTCTCTCTCTCACTATATTGTGTAAACTGTACAATACAAAACAATGTACATTACAAATTGTACCTTCTCCAAAATCCCGCTATCAAGCGTCCGATCCCCCCCTCCCCCCCCCCCCACCCCCCCCCCCATCCTCTCTCCCCGTACGAACACTACTCCCTCACTCAAACTCTCTCTATAACTCACCTTCTCTCCTCTCATCTGCTTCATCTTCAACCAAGAATCCCCATCATAACCGAGACCGAACCATCTTCATCGAACTGCAACGGTAACCAAAGGAGGAGCTACATGCAGCAGTGTTAAACCTCGCCGCCAACAATTTCTTCGCAATCCGAACCCTAGCACCCTCGACGAGTTGTCATATTACTCTCTGTTGATGGTGAAAGAGGATATCAAAGGTTCTTAGTGTTTAAATTTATGCCTAAAAGAGTTTACCTAGTAAACTAAAAAAAATGTCAGGTTCCTAATATTTTAGTATGTTGGACACGGTTCTATATTGGCCAGACACAATACGGTATGGATACAATGAGATATGAACATGACGATATTAACACAACATTCATTTGTTAAAAAAAATAAAATAATAAAGACAATATTTTAAGTCCATTCCACAGTAAACTAAAATCCTATGTCCACATTTGATACAAACTATAGATGAATAAGAATTCCTTGAAAGGCATCATCATCTGTAAGGTTCTTTGATAGTCAACTTCACTAACACCCAGGTGTCAAATGGGCCGGACGGCCCAGGCCAGGTCAACGAGCCGATCCAGGCCGGCCCATAAGTAACCACGAGTTCGGTTGGGTTACGAAAGGAGGCCCAAATCGGTTCGGTCACAAATTCGGACCGAACTGGTTTTGCCAATACCGACCCATTCAACCTGGCCCAGACCAGCTCGGTCGGCGACCCGGTTAAGGTCCGGTCCAGGCCCGATTATTAAAACACATAAACCACCACCCACCCCCGGACCCATAGCCATTTATATTAATTTTGGAAGATAATTTACCAAAATATTCTCAATATATCAGTTATTTAAAATGTTTGAGAGTATTTTGGAAAAGAAAAAAAAAACTCCCAACAACCATATTAACATTTACCAAAATACCCCCAAAATATATTCGTTTTGACCTTTTTTTGAAAAATATTTTGGCCATTTTGCTAAAAATGACCAAAATACGTTATAATAGATATATTCTTAAGATATTGGGGGTCATTTGGCACCCAAAAAATCTGTAAATAGTACATAATTCTTTCAAATTTACAACAATAAATTTTTTTCTCATTTCTAATACTTACAAGTTTGTGAATTAGCAACTTTTTGGAGACTGAAGTGCAAGAAAAATTGCAACCGTTTGAAAATTTTGGAGGCTTCAACTTGATCGACCACCACAAAACTTTAACAATTCTACCTCCGACTTTGGAGAAAATCAAGTTTAGGTTTAAGTATTTTTTTATCATTATAAAATTAGTTATTTCGATATTGAAATTTAATTAGTTATTTTTTTCCCTCTCTTTCTATAATTTAGTTGGAAAAAATACTTGTTTTACTAAGTACTCGTTCCCAAAAAATATATTATTTATCATAAACAACCTTTTATATTTTGTGAGAATGAATCATATTATGATTATGCAAGTAGTACTCTAAACTCTTGTTTTACTAAAGTTTATAGATCTACTACTAGAGCATAAGCTATCAAAAATTTTGAAAAAGAAAAGGCAGCTTTGATAAAATTTTGTAAATATTAGTAAAAAAAAAATTAACTTCGGATGTATGGACTAGTAAACAAAACTACCCTTTTGTTTGTATCACAACACATTATTTAGATGCAAAATAAATTTTACAAAAAAGAATTATTTGTCTAAGACCGCTGGAATATTCGTATACTGGATCTGCAAAATGTGGAGCTATATTACATGTTTTATGTGAATGTGATATTCATAATAAAGATAATGCTAGTTGTCACGTCCCAGTCCCAAAATACCGAGAGACTAGCCACGTGGCAATGGCCAGCAGCACAACTCTAGTGGACAAACCTAATTTAATGGACCCGTTAGAGTGCACTTAAGCTGTAATAAATATCAATGCAGTCTACACCATCCATCTCAGTACAATTATAATATCATCCAAAGAAAGTAAACACAAGTCAATATGATAGACCAGCCAAGATAATAGATAAAAAAATATAGTCTATCAACAAGTCCAAATAAATAGTGTCTCGGGGAACAACCCGATAAAATAAGTCAATACGTAGATCAATGAGTCAAGATATGAAATAACTGGAAGCATAAATAACTGAGTATGTAACAGAATACTCAGAAGAAATCTTCTGGCACAACCTCGTCCTCTGGTGCCAGTACTGCTCCAACGTCAGCTCCTGTCCCGTATATCTCGGAAAAAACCTCCTCTGCTATACTTGGGAACATAATCCGGATCCAGGTCCTCAGGGGACATAACAAGATATAAGAACAACTCAAGCCAAATAAAATACAGTAAATAAAAATAGATCATCGGGGCAAGCTATGTAACCAGCTATGTGAAATGCAAGTTGAGAGCATCATTAGTACTCAGGCTGAAACCACTACAAGCTATGTGTCGGGAAGCCAGTAGCAGTAATATCACGTAATGGGCCAAGCTCTGGAACAAAGACTAAAGTACCGCAATAATAAAATATATATATATGTAATCAGCATGTAGCTTGTGTGTCTCTTCCCACCCAATGTAATCACATGTCTCATGTCCACGACGTCTCATGTCCATAACACGTAAGATAATAACCTCTAACTAGTACAACGAGTCATAATAATATCTATGTATATACAAATCTTATGTCACGAATCTTGTACCTATACAGAATCACCATAAATAACTCAGAAAAGATTATGTCTCATGAATAGTGTCAAGTGTCCTATGGTATGAAGTACTTGGTAAAGCAAGCACGAAAATATATAGGATCGTGGATTCAACTCTCTAAGTGACGTTACACGACTCCGCGTACGGCGTCGATACCCGAATCTTGTTCGGACGTTGTCCTAGGTTGAACAGGTACATCACAAAGTATATAAAAAAATATAAGCAAATAATAACATATGATCTTCTGCAAGTTGGCAAGGTACAATTGCCTAGGTTCTGAGCTCTATCAGTTGCTCCGATATAAGTAAAATCTCCAGGTACGCCTCCGGATGCTAAAATAAATATCACAATTTCCCTCAGAATACTTGAAATAGCTAGGATTAACGACCCATAAGTCCAATTTGGACACAGGAGCAGAATTGACAGTTTCTGGTCAAAGCGGGGTCCACATGTGGCCCACTTCGCACCGAAAAATATGCCAGAGACAAAATTCTCCAAATTTGTCAAACTTAGTGTCTACGAGTCCAGAACGATAACACGAACCCAACGAAACATCCACAACTGGATTCCGATGAGCCGGTCACGAAATCGTCCGTCAAGTGAAACCGTGGGCCTACGAAATGATATTTCGTCAACATTCTCAGAATCGAACCAAACTTGGGTCACAGGACCAATGTAACGCTAAGAATCCGATGGCATAAGTTTTGTTGCGAAACGACAAACACACGAAATTATGACGAGTGTTAGAACAGGTCGATACGGAATTTTTCGACGGATACGCGTTGATTTCGGTGCACACACACATCCAAATCAACTTTCGCAAAATCTCACACGTCCGCGTTGATAATACACGCCTTTCGATGTAATTCACATATGACGAAGTCACCTCGTTTAGCGGAACGCACCCCGTTTTGGAAAAATTTTGGGTTTAGAAAACTAATTTTTTTGTCAAATTTAACAGCAAGTAAAATACAGAATAATCAACAATAAAATAAACTAATTAAAGAGATTAAAACTTGGTTATGTTTTCTAAATTACTGTTCAAGTAGAATTTAAAAATATTAACTAGGTTGGAAGAAAATCAGACATGAACATGGGTGGTTGGAATAGTTTCTGAACTACAAAATTGGTCATTTTTTCTATTTTGTGTCGCGAATTACGACCGACACAGGATACGATAAGCCGAACTAATTATACAGGGTTTAAGAGGGTCATGTGGTCTTCACATAGGATTCGACGGGTCAATATTTGGATTACTGTGCAGGGAGATACATGGGCTAGAATTAGCATACCTTGCTATGTGTTGTTGCTCAAAATTTGGGCGGCTACTTTGCGGCGGCATGCGGCGACAGTCCAGCCATCGTCGGAGGCTGTGGTTGGTCGGGGTGGTAGAGGAGATGGTGGTGGTGAGGTTCGGCTAGGCTGAAGATTATATAGGATAAAGGTGGGGCAGTTACAGGGAGCTGAAGTGGAGGGGTTGGGGCCATTTTGGAAGAGGAAGGGAGGGGGTCGGGGCTGCTACAGTGGGTTGGTTTGTGGGTTGCGAGTTGGTGGGTTGCGGGTTAGTGGGTACGAGTTAGGATCCGAGTTCGGTTTAGGTTGGTTCGGTTTAGTTCAGTTTGGTTCGGTTTGGGTTGGTTTATTAAAAAATTAATGCAATTAGCTATCTAAAAATAGTTTTAGACCCCAATAAATTCTAAAAAAATACACAATATTCTATTATTAATTATACACCCAAAAATATAATTTTTGTACTATTTTAATAATTAATTTAATACACAAAAATATAAATCCATGAAGAATATTTATTATAATTAACTAAAAATAATAAATTTTTTTTACAATAATAATTAATAATTTTTTTTAATTAAATTATAAAAATCAGGGTGTTTACAATCTACCCAGCTTAAAAGAATTGCGTCCTCGTAATTAAGAAAATAAAACATAACTGGTTAAGAAAGGTTTACTCCAGAAGAGATGACGCGGTTGCAAGACATATTTGTTGAAGCACGACACAAAGGATAAGGAACCATGGACAAGAAAAAATTGCGAGAAAGGGTGAGGGTTTTGTTTAAGCAGAACACGTAGGAAAGAAATAAAAAAAATTTCTTAGGCAATGAGAGATAAGTAACTCAAGAGTAAATGAGCCTGGTTAGAACGAAGATCAACTACAGCTTATGAAAACTTGGGTACCACTGACATATTACTAATCTAGACTAACAAGTTCATGCTAACATAATACTAGGTATAGGCTAGGGAATGGAACTAATTGGCACATGCTAAAGTATTACTAGGAATATTCAATATTATAGATGTCACGCCCCAGTCCCAAAAATATATAGGACTAGGACACGTAAGCATACCAGCCGCATGGATATGGCAACTCCAATATATGGAAACCAAATCCATACGTACGCTGTAATATGAATATCAAATCCACAAGTGGTATAAAATATATGTCATAAGTCACAGGGTATAATCTAAATCTCATCCACGAAAATCAAATATAATTAAATAACCAACATCTATAAAACTAGATCTCAATAAGAAGTATCTAAGGATGATAGTTGGATGGAAACAAATCCACTACCAACTCAACTATAAGAGCAAATACAATATAAGTGCAACACAATCAAACATAATATAAGTATACCAGCTAGCAATCACGGCTCGAAGAGAAGACATCCTCGAAGCATATGTAACCGTCCGAATCTGCGCTCATGCGAATACTCAAGAACATATACACCTGGCAGGGGACCAGGTCCTCCTCCTCTCAGGGCCTCCACCGAGCTCCTCCTCCTCCTCTCCGGGCTTCTCCTCCTCTCGGTTATCCCCTTCCTCGGTCAACCACCAAGATCAGGTAAACCCTAACCCTAGCTATTTGACATGGACACAACATAGACACAAACGTAGACACATCACAGGATATGACACAGACATATACACTGACATAACATATCACTGACACGACACGGGACATGACACAGACCCTAACCCTAATCCTAACCCTATCTTTCTTCAAAGCCGAGACACGGCACAAACCCTAACTCTATCTGAGTTAATTAGACGCAACCTTGGGTATCGGCATCATGAACAATACGATGCAAATCTCGACTCAAGGAGAGTCGTATACACGAACACGGGAATGACTCTTCAAAGACAAGACACGACACGGTATTGGCTTCTTCTAGAACTCGTATCCAACTTGGGTTAGAGCAGTGTCAAACCTATCCTTGACACAAGAGTTCGTGTTCGGGTGGTTGTGGCACGGTATTGGTATATGTATCGCGTAACCAAGGACACAACGTCCCCCTTGGCCCTGACGACCCCCCTCGGCTCCCCTCAACCCCGACAACCCCCTCCTCGGTCAGAAGGTCAGCACTACCAAAATAATTCAAATCAGCGACGAATTTAGCGACTTTGGACTATGATATAGGTTGTTTGATATAAATTTGGGTATATATTTTAGTCAAGATATTATGTTTGATAAGCACGCGTCAAAGTAGGGAACGGATCTTGTGCCAATAAAGTCGAGCGGACGTTGCCATAGAGTTCCTGATTGATCCCATAAAAAAACTGATGAAAGCGCTCACCGTCAACCCGTTTCTGCAGCTTCTTCGGGATATCACACATACATTTGCCGCAACTGCATGCCGGAATAGGTTCATAAGTCCCCAACTCATCCCAAAGAGTCTGTAATTGGACGGAGTAGTCGACCACGGACATGGATTTCGTTTGGCGACACTCTGCCAACGAATGTTTAATCTGTTGAATTCTAGCGCAATTCCCCACGCTAAATCGGTCCTTGAGCGAATTCCACAGCGGTTTTGCCTCCTCAAAGTAGGGTATCGTCTTTTTCACCGAAACGTCAATAGTGTGCAAGATCCATTGCACAAGCATCGATTGGACACAGTACCAATCCTCCAATTTGTTATTCTCCGTAGGTTTATCGTAGACCCGTCAATAAACTCAAATTTTCGTCGAGCCCGTAGAGAAAGCCGAATAGATCTCGACCATTCCTCATAATTTTTTTCACGAAACACCACTTTCGTAATTGTATTACCCGGATTGTCATTAGAACCAAGGTAATACGGGGAGGTGGGATCGATTCTTGTTGTCGCCGCCACCGACGTAGAAAACTCGCCGCCGCCGCCACCGCTGGTCATACCGCCAGTCGAAGGGAGACTCGACGCATCCGCCGTGGAGAAAAAATTGCCACTGCTGTCGTTGATATGGAAAAAAAATCATGCCCTAGCCGTCATGCTCTGATACCATGTGAAGAAGTAGCAGGAGAGAGTAATCTAGTCTTTCATTCATCATGATATTACATATATACACATATCAACTTGGGTTTAAGTCACATGGGTCAATCACCATATATACAATTTAATCATACAATTTAATCCCAATATAGACTCATGTAAGCATGAATAACCGAATTAAGATTATTTCTATATTTGATGAAAAGATCACTATGCGAATGTATTAAAATGTTGTGTTTGAATATTCTAACTCTTCGTGTTAAATTGTACCAGTATCTCTCTCTTATATGAACACAAGAAATGAAAATTTTACAATAATTTTGCCCAAAAGTAATGGTATACAAAGTGCAAAAATGATATACAAGTTTTAGGATATATTACTGGTAACTTTCTATTGTTTCACAATAAAAATGATGTATAAAACAGAGGAGCTCATATCACCCGCAACATTTTAGTTTTCATTCAGCTTTCATACAATACTTGCAGTATATATTAATTAATTCGAAAGAAAGAAGCTGTATAAGAAGAAGAAGTAAAAAGCAATTGTAATATTTAGACACTACGAGCCAACATCTCCTGGTAGTTCTCAAGAGATTTTTGTCTCTGAAGCCTCATGTCCTGTTTAAACTTGGCGATGAACATCTCTGCTCTCTCGTCCACTGAAGCGTCAAAACGAGTCGAAGAAGTAGTAGTTGCAGTCGTGGTGCTGTTCCTGACTG
This sequence comes from Iris macrosiphon, assembly GCA_036927795.1. Classification (NCBI taxonomy): domain Eukaryota; kingdom Viridiplantae; phylum Streptophyta; class Magnoliopsida; order Asparagales; family Iridaceae; genus Iris; species Iris macrosiphon. Next base: position 208,619,887 of record JAYESA010000002.1, on the reverse strand, counting down.
GCTTCTTGGTTACTGCTGTTTGCAGCTCGATAGGATCAACAGGCATCGGTTCAGGTGGCTGCGATTGGAAAAGGTCGTCAACATAGACAGGGGCGAAGCTGCGGTAGTGGTAGTGGTGCAGTTTCTTGGTATAGGCCGATGATCTCCTCTTATTAAGATGTTTGATGGGCTTTGATCTTTTGATTTTGAGGAGTTTGGATTGGAGCTTAGATGTGAAGCTTCTCCAAGCCTTCTTGGAAGGGGAAGGGGAAGGGGAAGGGGAAGGGAGGAGGCGGGGGAAGCAAGAAGACATGGAGATGGAAGAGGGGCTACTGAATTAAAGATGGTGCTCGATCGAGCTAGAGATCAACTAGGTTGGTTTATATATATATTGATAGAAAAGGCTGGTACTGGTACTGGTACTGGTACTGGTGTTGGTACATGTTGCAACGACTATAGAATGGACTTGAGATCGATCGATGGATGCATGCATGTGGGTATATCATCAGCTAGCTAACGATACCATGCTTGCCCCCCACCCCCACCCCACCCCCACCGCGTTACTTTTTTCCAAGTTTCAACTTGTTTTGTGTACAAGGTGACCTCTTCTTTCCTTTTGGTGTACATTTGAGTAAGGCCTATGAAAAATGTTTTCAGTCAGTCAATCATTCTTAAATTTCATCAAGTTGAAGGACTCTTTTCAGACCAAAAATTAATATTCTAAGCCTAAATTGTAACTAAATATTCTAAACTTTTTATATTTTGCAACTAAATATTCTCAACTTCAAAAATTAGTAACTAAACATTATCAACTTTCAGGACGGTTTCCAGTTATTACCTTCCGGACCATTAATTAAACTTGCCCTGAAATTGTTGACGTGTGTCATTTTGTGACCATTTCGCCTTCTTATTATATATAACCACTTGTAATTTTTTTTTTATATTCATTCTTTTAGAAAGGGGGCTGAAAGGTAAACTCTAGAATTTTCTTCTTCAATTTTTCTTTTTTGCTCACCAGTTCATTATGAAAAGAACAAATTATATAAAATATCCTCTTTGTTATCTCTTTTTTTTTATTTTTATAAAACCCTAATCCTCTATTTTACAATATGCAAACTCAAAAGGTAAAAGCGAATCAAATAATACAGAACAGAACAGAACAAAACCAAACCAAACCAAACCAAACCAAAGAAGAGCACTTACCTGTCTTTATGAAGAAAAACCGGGGAGCTGGAAGCCTCTAAAAGGATCAGACAAGAGATTCTTCCTTTTCTTTTCTAATTTAGGAAGGAGAATCTTTCATTTTTACTTTTCTTTTTCTTTCAAACTGAATAGACAAGCGTTTTTTCATATTATAATAGAGATTATTTTACGTAATGGCCATAGCAGAGTTGACATCAAAGTTTAAGGTATTTGCTCGCTAATCAAAACATCTACACTTGCAATTTAGCCAAATTCCTATAACTTATAGCGATCTCGTTTTTCTTATCTTTTTATTATTATTCTATATGTATGAGAAATGCTTAAAACATCCTCGAGCAAGAGTCCTCTACATGAAATTTCATTGTGGGTGCATTTGCTACTTATTCCAGATGAGATGATACGAACAAAGCACTCTACAATAACAAACAGAGTTGCTAAGGTCTTAAAGTTGACATTACTTGGACTTGTCGATATGTAATTAATCAGATCAACTATGTACTAGCTAGCTCTTACTTACATAAGGAAAACGACGCTGGCAGTCGAGTACACTACTTACTGCTAATTATCTAACGATCCAAAAGAAAGGAATCAGCTGTGTCACTGTGATCTTCACTTTGTATTTAATAACTTAGCATAACACCCAAGAAAAATATGAATGCAGTTGATCAGTTCTTCTCATCCACTTCAGCTTCTTTCACTTTTCGCCATTTAATTTCAATTTCTCTTATGTGGACGGAAAGGCAACCAACCAACCCACCTCCCCAACTTGCAGTAGCCAAGATTCTTGTGTGAGTTGCTTAAAAGCTAAGCTAGTGACAGAGTGTGCTGCTAACTCCTTCCTTCCTTCCTTCCTTCCTTCCAGAGACTACAACTTCAGTCCAAGATTCTCGTGTGAGTTGCTTACAAGTTCATCCCTCCTCAATGCATTCACAAAATATAACCTCTAAAATCCATATAACAAACAATTATTCACAAAATTATATCAGTGATCATTTTCTTTATTTCTTTTCTTGTTCAACAATATTGACAAAATTGCAATTGGCATTTGCCAATTTTCTCTTTATCTTGATACCTAGCATGCAACTATGCAACTCGATTGTCACCACCTTTGAACGCTCAACCGAAAACAAAATGCAATTCAATAAAATAAAAAAATCAGTTGCATTAAGTGACCAACACCAATAATATAGGTCAAACTAACAACATTGAAACAAGCCGAAATCTAAACTAATTACATTAAGTGAAGATCATAACTATTCTTTTTTTGCTAGTCAAGCCTAAAGGCAAAGTGTAACTCCATACAGACCAATGGTGGAACACTTTGTGGCCTGGCCCATCCATTTTTCTTTTGTATTTTTTATCTATTTTTTTTTACATGGATAGAGCTACTAGTATATTGAAAATATTCCATTAACTGATTTGGTTAACTGATTTGGTTAGCGCACAACTCCAATGGACAAATCCAATTTAATGGACCCGTTAGAGTGCACTTAAGCTGTAATAAATATCAATGCAGTCTACACCATCTATCTCATTATAATTCTAATCTCATCCAAAGAAAGTAAACACAAGTCAATATGATAGACCAGTCAAGATAATAGATAAAAATATATATAGTCTATCAACAAGTCCAAATAAATAGTGTCTCGGGGAACAACCCGATAAAATAAGTCAATACATAGATCAATGAGTCAAGATATGAAATAACTGGAAGCATAAATAACTAAGTATGTAACAGAATACTCAGAAGAAATCCTCTGGCACAATCTCGTCCTCTGGTGCCAGTACTGCTCCTGTCACGACCCGATTCCGTAGAATCGTTGGGGCGTCCCCCTAATCGTGACCGCCGTGCGGGCCTGGGGTTGCGCCCGCACAAGGCTTTAATGATTTGCATAGCAAGCACATATTCAGAGTACACAGATAAATTGAAACACAGATTTGAAACATGGAAAAGTTCTCTTTATTGATAATGAACATCTATTACAAACTCTTGAACGAGTCAGCCAATATGCCGCACGGGCTTACAAAAGTGTTGACTCAAAATGAGATAGCAGTCCTGTACATTACATCCCTTTACTAAACTTCAAAATGTATAGACCTCCAGGCCGGATGATAGCTTTGCCACGGAGCTGCATTTGTGTATGAAGAGTTGCAAGCTCCTGACTTTAAGTACTTAAAAATGCTTCAAGGGGCGCGATGAAGAATGCGCCAACAGCTGGACTGGATCGGGAAGACGACTTCGGCTCCTCGCTCGGTTCGCCTTGGTACGGAGAACCTGTTTCAACGAGGGTCAGCATGTCGAAACATACTGGTGAATGCGAGCTAACCGAACTATACCAATCAACACGTTGTTTTAATGAAGCATGCATGTTTTGTGGGTTTCTATCTTGCCTTAGTTCATTTACAAGCAACATTATATATATGTATGATACTGAAATGAACTTGCCACCGTTCGGTGGATTTTACCTGCCCGTCTGAACTACCTGCACAATACTTTCCATGCCTTCCCTGCCACGAAGACACAAGTTACTTTGCAACAGGTTTAAATATACACGATGATCATTGGCTTGATTGACATAATGGACTAGTCAAGGACAAGGATAGCATGCAACGAGAACACGATGGCCACACGATAAACACACGATGCGTTGCAAGCTATCCAGTCCGCACACGATTTGACTACACACGAAGTTCCGCCCGGATCGGATCGGTGCCAGTGCCCCAGCGACCGTCCGCCCGCAGAACTTATACCCTTGTGCACAAGTTGTCCATGATCGAACTGTCACGCCACAGTCCCAAAATATCTAGGTACTAGCCACGTGGCAATGGCCAGCAACACACACCGATGGGCAAATCCAATTTAATAGACCCATCGGGATGTACTTAAGCTATAATACAACAATCAGGGTCGGCTAATCTCATCCACAGAAATGAATACAACAATATCAGAATTATAAAGCAATAACAAGTCTTGATTAAAACATAAGTCGGGGAACAACCCGATAATGAGTTTGATACATCAACTCAATAAACTAGAAATAAAGAGTCTAACAATAGAAATAACTGAGTATAGAATGGGCATATACTCAGGAGAAATCCTCAGCTATCACCTCGTCCTCGGTCCCTGGTACTGCTCCGAGTAGTGCTCATGTTCCGTACACCTCAGGATAGATATCTTCTGCTAACCCTGGGGACATAATTCAGATCCAGGTCCTCAGGGGACATAGCAAGGTACAGATAATACAAGCCAAAATAAATGCAGTGCAGCAATAAATGAAACAATAAGGTAAATATAAACCAGCTAAGTGATATACAAGTGAGAGTTTTAGTCATACTCGGACTGAGACTACTATAGGATCGGTGTCGGTGAAACCCATAGCAATATTCTCTCGAAGGGCCAGTAATGTACCAAAGCTCTGTGTCAGAGTCTAAGGCACTTCAAGTAAAGTAATATATATATATATATATATATATATATATATATATATATATATATATATATATATAATCAGCCTTTTGTATGGTAAATCTCTTCCCACCCAATGTAATCACACGTCACAGGTTCACGATGTCTCATGTCCATGTCACGCAAGATCATATCTAATGCAACAAGTCATAATAAAATCTAAGCATGTACAATGTATATGTCCAAATCCTGTATCCTATACAGAATCACCATGAATATCTCAGGAAGATTCTGTCTCATGAATAGTGTCAGGTGTCCTGGGTTATAACGTACTTGATAATGCAAATATGAGAATGTAAAGGGTCACGATAGCCATCTCTAGTTGACATTACACAACTCCGCGTACGATGTTGGCACCCGACTATTAATCGGCCGCTAAGTAAGTCACACGGTCCTAGGTTTAACCATGTACAAGATATAAATAAGGCAAAGAAATATGTAACAAGAACTGCAAGTTTTGGCAAGGTACACTTGCCTGGGTTTTGGTTACCAACTGCGGCTCTGGTTTCAGCGGGTTCTGCAGGTACTTCTTCGGTTGCTGAAATAGACATCACCATCAGATTCAGAAAATATCAAATAGCTAGAAACGTCTGTCTTTGAGTCTAATTTGGACACAGGGCAAAAATGACAGTTTCTCGCCAGAGCGGGGTCCACATGTGGCCCGCTTCGCACCGAAAAATGTGTCAGAAGCAGTGGTCTCCAAATTCGTCTAACTTAGTGTCAACAAGTCCAGAACGATGATACGAACCCAACGGAACTTCCAAAATTGGATTCCGATGAGCCGATCCCAAAACCGCCCGTCAAGTGGAGCCGCGGGGCCCACGATACGCAATTTTATCAACGTTCTCAGAATTAAACTAAACTTGGGTCACAGGACTAGCGTATTGCTACGAGTCCGATGGCGCAAGTTTTGTTTTGATCCGACGTGTGTACATCAAGTTACAGTAAGATTCAGAACAGACGGATACGGGACTTTGTCGGCGGATACGCGTTGATTCCGGTGTGCACGCACATCCAAATCAACTTTTGCGAAGTCCTGCACGTCCGTGTCAATGGTGCGCACCTTTCGGTGAAGACCGCACGCGACCAAGTCATCCCGTTTGGCGGGACAACTCAGTTCCGGAGAAAAATAGGGTATTTATTTTCCTGTTTGTAGATCGCAGTTCGCGATCACCATAGGACGCGACACATCGGGCGGGTTGCACGAGCATCGAGAGGGTCATGCAGCCTATGCTTCACAACTGATGGAACGGAAAACAGAGCAACGAGGAGAGAGAACGGGTTACCTGAACAGGGTTCCGTGGAAATCGAATTTCCCGTGTCCGCGTGTCGACACGAGACACTGACACAGTATCTGAGTACTGTGTTGCTAGGGTTAGGGTTAGGGCACGATGCCGGAGACTCCGTCGGAGGCGGCTAGGGTTTGGCTGGGGTACCGCGGGGAGGTTGCCGGAGCGCGGCGAGCTGAAGGCGGTGGCAGCGGAGGCGCTCGGGGCTGGCACGACGGAGCTGCGGGTTGTCGTCGAGGTTGGGCTGCTGCTGCGGGTCGACGAGGTCGTGGAGGCGGCTGGCAGAGGCGGAGCAGGGCTTCGGCACGACGCTCTGGGGAGGAGGAGGCTGCTCAGGGATGGCCGGCTTGTGCTGGCGGAGGCGGGCGGCGCTCGGGTGCTGCGGGGAACCGAGGGTGCTGGAGGAGTCGGGGCGAGGGCAGCGGTGAGGGGAGAGATCGGTGGCAGTGGCGGAGAGAGGTGAGGGAGGCTGAGATGGCTGCGGCGGGAAGAGAAGCGGGGGTAGGCGGAGGACGGCGAGGCAGAGCGGAGCTTTAGGGCTCAGGCGAGGGAGGAGTGGTGGTGGTGCGAGGGCGACCGAGGGTTTTATAGGTTCGAGGGCTCGTCGGTTACGGCGGAGGAGGCGGAGTCGGTTACGGCGGAGGAGGCGGGGTGAAACGGCAGAGGAAGCGGGGGCTAACGGCCGGAGAAGCCGGCCGGATCCGTAACGGACGGCGGCTGTCGGGGAAGAGAGAGGGGCTGGGGGCACTGTAGCATGGGTCGGGTTCGGGTCGGGTTTGGGTTTTGGGCCCGGATCCGACCTAATAAGGAATTTGGGTTGGTTTAAACCGGTCTCGTCCGGTTCGGTTTAGCTTGGTTTATTCTGAAATAAACCGGATTTATTTCTAGGGTTAAATTGGTTTATTTAAAACGTGGTTTTTAGGTCTTTAAAAAAAATGCTTCCGGGGTCCAATAAATTCCAGAAAAATTATCCTATGTCTAATTTTTTATTTTACACCCAAAAATATTATTTTCATAATATTTTAATATTTAATAAACTCATTTAAAAATTATTTAATTTCAAAATACCTTGATTTAATTAGTAAAAAAAATTACCTAAAATTCTAGAAAATTCATTTTTAAAATCTGAAATTTTTTGGGGGTTTACACGAACACACGATGTTTAGTTAAATTAGCACTTCACGCAGTTGAGGCAACACGAGTAATACATGATTTGTTTTGCATAGCCTCCATGAACAATTATACGCATATACAAGACATGATTCATAGATAGCACAATTTATAGCAGAAGATACATTCTAACTAAAATTGATGCATATGATGAATATTCCGAACGAACAAGCATGCAAGTAAGTAACCGTTCACGAGTTTGGATGACAAGCAGTATTATCCCAGTCTATTCTCTTTTTATCTTGGTATCTTTTATTATTACTTGGTATCGTCTGATCGGGGCAAAGAAGAATGCAAGATTTAGGGTGTAAAGCTTTGAAGTAGGGCTAGCTAATCGGGTTGGTAGCCACTCACTTAGATTGTTGGAAGGGAGAAGGAAAAAGGCGCTTCACGACTCCGCTTGCAAGCCGCCTACTGCTCGTTCACCTACATTGCACGAACAGCTCGATCAATACTTCTTCCTCTCTTTCCAATCTCAAAATTGAAGTGCAATTCAATGAACGAAAATAATGAAATTATCGAAACCGTTCAAGAAAACCCAAGCAAATCCAAAACTAACTCAAAGCACGAAAGCAACAAGCGACATCGAAATATGAGACAATAAAAGATAACAGCGGAGAGGTCCCTCCTGACTCTGCCGCTAAGTCGATCCCGGGGGCACGGTCCACTGAATATGGGAATCGATTCCGAAGAAACAAATCCATAACGAGGACGAGTTCTTAATTCAATATATCCCGATCGAACGATACCATCTTGTGTTTCTTAGCCGTGCTCTCCGCGTCGGGAGAACGGGGCGCTACATCCTACCCAACTAATTGGAAGTTTCGTCCCGAAACTTAGGAATATAGCCTACCGTTAGGGATTATTTTGTTGCGGGCGATGATCAGGAAGGTTCGGACAAGAATTAATGGCATGGCCCGGATCGCCACAAGCGAGGCATAATCCAAGTCTCTTACGACACTGATTGACGGCGTGCCCACGTTTGTTGCAATACTGACATACTTGGTTGGAATTTGCCCTCCGCTGACCACCGTTGTTTCGGCGCTTTGTAGCGGTGTTTCCTCTCTCGTCGCTATGGCATTTGTGATTGTAGGTATGCACAGCGCCGGCAGAAACATGAGGATATTGTGGTTCAAGAGATAGAGCGTGATTTATGACTTCATGTATTGTACTGTACTGATGAACGACCACGTGCGCATGGATGGCAGGGCGTAGTCCACCTTCAAACCTTCTAGCTCGACTCGCTGCATCAGGTAAATAGGCCCTAGCGAATTTGGAGAGTCGGTTGAATTGGGCGGAATACTATTTAACTGTCATGCTGCCTTGCCTCAGTTGCACGAACTCGTTCTCTATTTGACATTGTACTGGAGGGGGTATAAACTCCTCTTCGAACGCGGCACAAAAAGTCATCTACGAGATCGCCTCCTCTCCGTGATCAAATTGAAGAGATCGTCGATGCACGTTCCACCAATCGTGCACGTTGAGGCGGAGCTGTAGTTGCGCGCAGGCGACGTGCTTCTCTTCGGGGACCTCTAGCAGAGCGAAGTGATCTTCAAGTTCGGCCAACCAATCTAGAGCTACGACTGGATCCTCAGTCCCGTTGAATGGGGTGTTGCAGACTTTCTTGAAGTGGCCAAAGTCGAAGGCAGTCACGTCCCTCGGCCTTGGAATTTGCGGCGTCTCTACTTCAAGCACGGGTTGTTCCACCAGAGTCGGCGCTCTTGCCGTGGAATGGTTGGAAGCCAAAGTCTGAACGATCTGTTGCAGGGCATCCACCTGCTTCTGTTGGACTGAGAATCGTGCTTCTATATTGTCTTGAAACTTGAGCTGACTTGCCTCCGCCGGCTTCTCGGCCCGTTCATAGCGAGCCTCGTCCCTTTGTTGGTTTGCCTCCAACATCCGCAATATTTGCTAGATGGGATCGATGCTTGGCATGGCTCGCTGGCTCTCTGAACTTTCCGAAGTGCCCGAACTACTTCCTTGGCCTTGCATTTCGTCCGGTGTTTGCGCTGCAGATTGCGTTGGAGCCATTCCTTCAAAAGAAGGTAAATTACATTAGGATCATAATGTATTATGGACTTATTGCATGAACGTATCTCATTTTGGTCTAGCGAGTTCAAGAGTTCGCACAGGAATTTGATCGTTAAAGGAACTTTTCCAGTACGAGAGTCTAAGGAACTTGAATCTGTGATCTGATACCACTATGTCACGACCCGATTCCGTAGAATCGTTGGGGCGTTGTCACTACCATATTTTCTAGGAAAGGGTATTTTGGTAATTTCCTATTTAAATAAATATTGTGCATGGTAAATAATTATTTGTTGTATTATTTAATTGTTGTTAGTTATTATTTAATTATTTTAGACTTATTTTAGTGGACCCAACTAGTTTAGTTTGGACCCATGGACCAACATGAATTAATTAGTTAGACTTGGCCCATTTAGAAAGCCCATAGTTAAGGAGATGGATTAAATTAATTAAATGATTAGACTAGAAGCTTCCTTCCTTAATTATTTCTTCATGAGAGGCCCTAAGGGGTACATTGGACATTTTATAATTGCTTGGGGGAGGGGCTATGGCCGGCCTATTAAAGAGGGGGGGAAATTTCTCTCTCCTCTCATCTCATTCCAAATCTAGATCTAGAATTCTCCCACTACCAAATTCCCTCCATTCCCAATCCAATTCCCTACCAAATTCATTCCAAATTCTTTCCAATTCACCATTAGAGAAGGAGGAAGCAAGGATCTAGAAGAAGGAAGCAAGGATCTACAAAGAGGAGCAAGGATCTACAATTTGGAAGCAAGTTCATCTCAATTGGAGGTTTCATTGGGAATCCATCTCCCAATAGGTATAATTCAGATTTTCCCATTTAAATAGCTTCTAAATCTGAGATTTAATCATGTAAAATCAACCTATATGTATGTAGTACCCATAGGACTTTGTTTTGTGTTCATAGGAGACCCATGGAGAAAGTTATGGTGCTTTTGTGTCAATTTTGTTGGAATTCCGAATTTATATTTTGTTGTGTGTGTCAATTGATCCTATAGATCAATTGAACATGAGATTTGTGTTTGAGGCTAGTGTCGTGTCCATATTGGGATACTTGTGGTTCGTATCCCAACTATTTGGTGATACGTGTCATATGGGGATTTTCCTCCGACACGGGGCTTTGAACATGTCGTATTTTGACACGGACACATAGATCTACTTTTGATGCTTTGATTTGTTCATAAATATTATTTGTGATTTGTTTGTGTCCTTCGGGGTGCATTTGGTTGTGTGTTGGACTCGTGTCGCATGCGTATCCTAGATCTAGTGGGATACGGTGAGATACTCTCCAATTGTGTGTATTTTTGCATAGATCTAATTAATTGTGGTTCAATTCTTCATTTATAATTAGTATATATATATGGATATTAAATATTTATTTTGTGTATTTATTATAGTAATTATTGTAGCATAGATCTATATTTTGGGTGTGCTAATATAATGTACAATATAATATGTAGCTTTCTTGCATGCAAATATATATATGTTACTACTTGTTAAATAATATAATTTATACATAAAATGTTTTATAAAATATATTTGTATGTTTAATTGTGTAATTATATTATTTATAATTATTATGTAATTATTTGGATATTAATGTAAATATTTTAGGTGTGCTTCTAGCCATGTAAATTATATGTTCTTTGTTAAATATTTGAAGGTATAAGTTTATGTGTATATTAATATATATATGTACATTTTTGTATTAATGGTTTATATATATATATATATATATATATATATATATATATATATATATATATATATATATATATATATATATATATATATATATATATACTGTTTTATATATTCTGTTTATATATATATATATATATATATATATATTGTTTATATATTCTGTTTTTATATATATAATTATATATATACAACTTATTTTAGTGACAGTGAATTAATGACAGTAAAAAACTGTCATTAATTAGCCGACTAATAGCAGCCGCTGTAGCCTTCGGGCAATTAATGACAAACCTGTCATTAATTGCAGCAGCGGGAAACAACAGCTTTTCTGCGACGCTTTTCCGCGACAGTTTAACTGTCAGCGAAAACCAAAGCAGTGGCAGTTTATTATTTGGGTTTCGGTGACAGTCCTTCGGTGACAGTCCCGACTGTCACTATTTAAACTGTTTTGATTTAATCCTATTTTATTCACTGTTTTTCAACGACGCTTTGACAGATTTAATGTATATATTATATATTATAATTGTATATATATATATATGTATATATATATATGTGTTTTGTGAGGAATAATAATTGTAATAATATATTATGTTATTTATATAAATGTTGGGTTGTATATATATTATTTTAGGGTATATATTAATTATATTATTAGTATACTTTGTGTGAGTTCTTTTTGAATCTAATTTGATTCCTAAATTATTGTAGTTTATCTCTATATTATTTTATAGATGTCTTGTGAGGTTGACTTTGGGTTTGACCATGTTTGACTTTAGTGGACTTTAGAGTTGACCATAGTTGACTTTTGACTTAGAATTGACTTATTGACCTAGAAATTGCCTAGTTTGACTTGTTCTCTTTCCGGGACCTTGTATTAATGTGGTATTCCATATCTAGGTCTTCGAGGCACCGAGTCAGACATTTGTGAGACTGTTCATTGGACTTCAGGCGAGTACATTCTCTAATAGTTTCTCATTTATGATATCCTCTATGTTCGTTGTATCTAGTGTAGATTTACATGTTCTCTTGACACTATGGTTACACGGATTGGTATATCCGGATCTCGTCATGAGATGTTATTCCTTGGTATATGGTGTATATGGTGCAAGTATTGTTTCATTGGTTATCTTGTACATGTACAGACACCGATTCCCGGGGAGACTAGCTATCTTCTTGGGGAATCTCGTGCCATAACGTACCGTGGTTGGATCTATTATACCAGTCGGGGGTGGGGAGTATTTTAGTGTAGATATGTGATCATACCCTCCTTGTGCATGTCTTGATTCTTGTGAGTGTTGATCATACACCGCACGTATGATTAACCAGGCCATTATACTCTTGTGCAAGTTCCCAAGCCGATCACATGTTAAAGCTAGTACTCACACACTTAGTCATTAGTATTCTTGTTCCATCAGCATATTGTTCATTATTGTATTTCTTTCCAGTATTTCCTTATTGTCTCTACATTCTTGTCTCTATTTATGCATCTTGTTTATCCACAGCTATTTACTGTTACATAGTTTTTATCATTGTTTGAGAACTGCTGTTAGGGTTGTACTCTGCTCCTTTCCTGACTGGATATATTTTTCCAGATGACACTGAGGAGTACCCTACCTATTATGGACCCCAGGATGTTGTGGGTTTAGATTCTGAGACCCTGGCTCAAGAGGGACTTATCCCAACTGAGACAGTTGACCCTGGAGTTGTAGCTTTATAGTTTTGTAGTATTCTTTTGTACTGGATTTGTCTCCAGCATATTTCTGTATTTTTCTTCAGACTCATTGATGTATTATTTTAGACTCATGAGTTGTATTGTGACTATTATATTCTTATCTGATTCGTGTTCATTCTATCTTAGTTCTGTGATTGAGTACACTATCTTTTGGTGGTTCATTATATTGTTAGATAGATTATCTAGACAGCGTTCTACCGTCGATTCTGCGGCGTAGGCTGGGCGTTGTTTCCGACTAGTGCCCTTACCCCGGGTGCGGGTCGTGACACGTTTTTGGTGGTGGCCCATGCAGGTCTAGCTTCACAAGTATGTGATGTCGTGGTAGTGCGACAACTTAGTTGTACTACTGCGAGCCTGCGATAGGATATAGGATATAGGCTGAGATACTCAATCACATCTAGGAAAATTCTTTTGATTCAACTATTCTCCTTTGACATTGATACTTGATCTCTTAAACTGTCCTTTCCTTGAATATCTTACATCTTGTGCCATATTGATTCTTTCTTTCGCTTTATCTCAGGATGCCGCCTAAGACTAGATCACAGCAAGGGAGAGCAGTTTCTGAGAGGTCTGCGACATCCCGAGGGCCTGCACCAGTCACTTCTCCGGTGATTGGAGTGTCAGCTGCTTTCGGAGGTCCACCACCCACTCAGAGGACTGTGCCAGCTGTATCTGAGGGGCTTCCACCTCCACCTCCTGTGCCAGCAGAGGCGTCACAGATGTTTACTCTGTTTCGTGAGATGCTCGAGGCACAGAGGGCTCAGTCGGAGGCACATCAGAGGCAGACCGACGTTCTACGGCAGGGCATCGAGAGTGCTCATCAGCTTGCTCGTGCTGTAGTTGAGAGAGGAGTTCCGGTCCAGCAGCAGGTTGTTCCTCAGGTTGCTCAGCTTCGGCCAGGCAACATTCAGGACTTCAAGAAACTGGAGCCTAGGGTTTTCAAAGGGACGGAGGGCATCGTCTATGCTGATGATTGGCTCGAGGACATTGAGCGTCTTATGAGGGTGTCCCGTCTTTCTGAAGATCTGAAGGTTGAGGCGGTAGGACTTCAACTGTTCGACGTCGCTCGTACCTGGTTCAGGAATGAGCCGGTTCTAGTTGACGCAGGACAATCTTGGGAGGTATTCAGGGACCTTTTCAAGAAGAAGTTTTTTGCCCGGATAGACAGGCTTGACTTGGGGAGACAATTTGAGAGTCTCATTCAGGGAAGCATGTCTGTGGAGGAATACGCTGCAGAGTTTGGTAGGCTGAGCCGATTTGCAGAGTATCTGGTGAGGGAGCCGGAGGTTCGAGCTATTCGTTTCCGAGAGGGTCTAAACTGGGAGATGAAGATTCTCATTCCGTCTTTTTATGAGACATACTCGGAGATACTTGCGGAGGCACGCAAGGTTGAGCGGGATCTGGGTTTGAAGACCAAGAGAGACCGTGATTCTTTTCTGGGGGCCAATGGCAGTGCAGTATCTGCCAAACGTCCTCATTTCCAGTCCAGACCTTTCCAGCAGCCACAGCAGAACCAGACTCCAGCTAGAGCGCCTTTTCACCAGGCACCTCAGCAGCAGAGGCAGTTACAGCAAGCTCTATGCAACTTCTGCAAGAAGCCCGGCCACATCTGGGAAGTTTGCAGAAAGAGGCTAGGAGTTTGTTTGTATTGTGGTACTGAAGGGCATCAATTGAGGGAGTGTCCTCGTCGTGCAGTTCAGGGAGCAGCTCCAGCTCCGAGGGCACAGATGAGACCACCTGCAGCACAACCGAGGGGACCGCTTCCGACACAGCAGCAGCGTTTTGTCCAGCATCAGCAACAGGGAGGTGCTCGGCAGGGACGAGCGTTTGCTATGACAGTCGAAGAGGAGGAACCCACCGGAGATGTCATCGCAGGTTCTATTCTTCTTGATTCCATTCCAGCTTTAGCTTTGTTTGATAGTGGTGCTTTCCATAGTTTTGTATCTGTTTCTTTTGCTCTAAAGCATGGTTTGGTAGCTGAGTCTTTGCTTAGGACTTGCAAGATCATGACCGGGGGAGGCATTATCCTGGTTAATGATATTTGAAAAGATCGGAGAGTTACTCTGGGAGGCCGGGAGTTGAGTGCGTGTCTACTTGTAATGCCACTTCCGAGCTACGACATTGTACTCGGGATGGATTGGTTGAGTAGGCACCGTGCTAGCATAGATTGTAGAGGAGGTAAGAGTTTTGTTTGGTCCGCCAGGAGAGCCAGAGTTCGAGTTTGCTAGAGGAGCTGCGGAGCAGGAAGAAGGCATTATTTGTGGAGCTATGGTGGAAGACAAGGAGTTGCCACATCCGTTGATAGCAGAATTTTTGGATGTGTTTCCTGAAGAATTGCCAGGATTGCCGCCAGATCGAGATGTTGAATTTTCTATAGACTTGGTGCCAGGTGCAGAACCGATTTCGCAGCATGTCTATAGAGTAAACAACAGCGAGCTGGTCGAGTTGAAGAAGCAGGTGGACGAATTGCAGGATAAGGGGTTTATCAGATCGAGTTCTTCACCATGGGGAGCCCCGGTATTGTTTGTACCGAAGAAGGATGGATCGGTGCGTATGTGCATTGATTACAGGGCTTTGAATAATCTCACTATCAAGAATAAGTATCCTTTGTCACGGATTGATGATCTGTTTGATCAGTTGAGTGGTGCGAAGGTGTTTTCTAAGATAGATTTGAGATCAGGCTACCATCAGGTGAAGGTGAAGCCGGAGGACATACCAAAGACTGCTTTTAGAACTCGGTATGGTCAGTTCGAGTTTATGGTGATGCCGTTTGGTTTGACTAATGCACCGGCGGTATTTATGAACTTGATGAACAAGGTGTTCCACCAGTACCTTGACAAGTTCGTGGTGGTGTTCATCGACGACATACTCATATACTCGAGGACACCGGAGGAGCATGAGGAGCATTTGAGGATTGTGTTGGATGTGCTGAGGAAGGAGAAGCTGTATGGAAAGTTGTCCAAATGTGAGTTTTTCTTGGACAAGGTAGAATTCTTGGGGCATGTTGTGACTGGTGATGGTATTTCAGTGGATCCAAAGAAGATTTCAGCAGTGGAATCTTGGAAGACTCCGAGTTCGGTAGCAGAGATCAGGAGTTTCTTGGGATTGGCAGGCTACTACAGAAAGTTTGTGCAAGATTTTTCGAGGATTGCCGAGCTGATAACCAGACTCACAAGGAAGGATGTGGAGTTTGTTTGGACGGAAGATTGCCAGGCCGCTTTTGAGGAGTTGAAGAAGAGGTTGACGTCTGCTCCTATTTTGACATTGCCATCAGGGTCCGAAGGTTTCACTATTTATAGTGATGCATCGGGAAAGGGTTTAGGTTGTGTTCTTCAGCAGCATGGGAAAGTGATTGCCTATGCATCCAGGCAATTGCGTCCTCATGAAAAGAACTATCCTACCCATGATTTGGAGTTGGCAGCTGTCATATTCGCCCTGAAGTTGTGTAAACATTATTTGTACGGAGAGCGTGTGGAGATCTTCACAGACCACAAAAGCTTGAAGTACGTTTTCACGCAGAAGGAGTTGAACATGAGGCAGCGTCGGTGGTTGGAACTGATGAAAGATTTTGATATCTCTTTGCAATATCATCCTGGGAAGGCCAATGTAGTTGCCGATGCTTTGAGCAGGTATCCCGTAGCTATGTTCTTGACGCAGGATCGATATTTGTTGGAGGACTTGGAGAGCTTGGGCATTGAGGTGATTGTTCCGGGTGGTGCTATGCAGATGTGGGGATTGCAGATACATTCAGATTTGATGGATAGGATCAAGGCAGCACAGTATGATGACGTATCTTTGAGGAGTATCAGAGCTCAAGTGAGAGCAGGATTGGAGGATGATTTCACTATTGCAGAGGATGGATCTTTGAGGCATGGAGTTAGATTGTGTGTGCCTAGTGGGGAGTTGCGAGAGGAGATATTGCAGGAAGCGCATTGCTCTCAGTATTCCATACATCCTGGTGCTAACAAGATGTATCGGGATATGCGAGAGAGTGTGTGGTGGTATGGCATGAAGAGGGAAGTGGCACAGTTTGTATCCAGATGCTTAGTGTGCCAGCAGGTGAAAGCCGAGAGGCAGAGGCCAAGAGGTTTACTTCAGCCATTACCCATTCCAGAGTGGAAGTGGAAACACATTACTATGGATTTTGTGTCCGGACTACCACGATCTCCAGGAGGGAAAGACGCGATTTGGGTCATTGTTGATAGATTGACCAAGTCGGCCCACTTTTTGCCTTTCAAGGTGGGTTTGTCTATGGAGAAGCTGGCAGAGATGTATGTGAGGCAGATCGTTAGGATACATGGAGTTCCCGTCAGCATAGTCTCAGATCGGGATAGTCGTTTCACTTCTCATTTCTGGAGGAGTTTGCAGGAGAGTTTGGGCACTCAGCTCAAGTTCAGTACTGCATATCATCCCCAGACAGATGGGCAGTCAGAGAGGACTATTCAGACTCTCGAGGATATGTTGCGCACTTGTGTACTAGATTTCGGGGGTTCTTGGGAGGACCATCTTCATTTGGTAGAGTTTGCTTACAACAATAGTTACCAGGCCAGTATAGAGATGTCACCTTTTGAAGCTCTATATGGTCGGAGGTGTCGTACTCCTTTGTCTTGGGACGATGTTGGAGAGAGAGAGTTTTGCTTGGGCCAGAGATGGTTGTGGATGCAGCAGAGAAGGTTCAGTTGATCAGAGACAGACTTCGAGTGGCACAGGACAGACAACGGCATTGGGCCGATAGCCATCGGAGACCCTTGGAGTTTGAGGTATAGTTTAGATTTTATTTTGTGTGCTTGTTCTTGGTTGTTTGTTATAGATAAGTTCTTAAGGTGGTATTTTGTTCTAGGTGGGTGGTTTGGTGTTTCTGAGGATTTCTCCGACACGAGGCACGATTCGCTTCGGTGGAGGCGGAAAGCTTAGTCCGCGATTCATTGGACCTTTCACTATTCTAGAGAGGGTCGGTGCAGTTGCTTATAGACTAGACTTGCCACCTGCATTGGAGGGAGTGCACAACGTGTTTCATGTGTCGCAGTTGAGACGATACGTGGCAGATCCTAGTCATGTATTGGATCACTTAGAGATAGAGGTGGGCCCTACTCTTAGCTATCCAGAGCAGCCAGTTGGAATTCTGGATCGGAGAGAGAAGGTGCTGAGGAACCAGACTATTCCTTTGGTGCACGTCGCATGGAGGCATCACTCTCCGGGGGAGTCTACCTGGGAGAGAGAGGATGACATGCGAGAGCGTTATCCATATTTGTTTGTACCTTGAGGTATGTTATTTCTAGTTATGTTCTGTTCATTGTTATGTTCTGTTCATTAGTTAGTTGTGATTCTTTAGTTCTGTTCTGTGATTTTCTGGGGGTAGTTTTCGTCTTTGAATTTTGAGGACGAAATTATTTTAAGGAGGGTAGACTTGTCACTACCATATTTTCTAGGAAAGGGTATTTTGGTAATTTCCTATTTAAATAAATATTGTGCATGGTAAATAATTATTTGTTGTATTATTTAATTGTTGTTAGTTATTATTTAATTATTTTAGACTTATTTTAGTGGACCCAACTAGTTTAGTTTGGACCCATGGACCAACATGAATTAATTAGTTAGACTTGGCCCATTTAGAAAGCCCATAGTTAAGGAGATGGATTAAATTAATTAAATGATTAGACTAGAAGCTTCCTTCCTTAATTATTTCTTCATGAGAGGCCCCAAGGGGTACATTGGACATTTTATAATTGCTTGGGGGAGGGGCTATGGCCGGCCTATTAAAGAGGGGGGGGGGGGGAATTTCTCTCTCCTCTCATCTCATTCCAAATCTAGATCTAGAATTCTCCCACAACCAAATTCCCTCCATTCCCAATCCAATTCCCTACCAAATTCATTCCAAATTCTTCCCAATTCACCATTAGAGAAGGAGGAAGCAAGGATCTAGAAGAAGGAAGCAAGGATCTACAAAGAGGAGCAAGGATCTACAATTTGGAAGCAAGTTCATCTCAATTGGAGGTTTCATTGGGAATCCATCTCCCAATAGGTATAATTCAGATTTTTCCATTTAAATAGCTTCTAAATCTGAGATTTAATCATGTAAAATCAACCTATATGTATGTAGTACCCATAGGACTTTGTTTTGTGTTCATAGGAGACCCATGGAGAAAGTTATGGTGCTTTTGTGTCAATTTTGTTGGAATTCCGAATTTATATTTTGTTGTGTGTGTCAATTGATCCTATAGATCAATTGAACATGAGATTTGTGTTTGAGGCTAGTGTCGTGTCCATATTGGGATACTTGTGGTTCGTATCCCAACTATTTGGTGATACGTGTCATTTGGGGGTTTTCCTCCGACACGGGGCTTTGAACATGTCGTATTTTGACACGGACACATAGATCTACTTTTGACGCTTTGATTTGTTCATAAATATTATTTGTGATTTGTTTGTGTCCTTCGGGGTGCATTTGGTTGTGTGTTGGACTCGTGTCGCATGCGTATCCTAGATCTAGTGGGATACGGTGAGATACTCTCCAATTGTGTGTATTTTTGCATAGATCTAATTCATTGTGGTTCAATTCTTCATTTATAATTAGTATATATATATGGATATTAAATATTTATTTTGTGTATTTATTATAGTAATTATTGTAGCATAGATCTATATTTTGGGTGTGCTAATATAATGTACAATATAATATGTAACTTTCTTGCATGCAAATATATATGTTACTACTTGTTAAATAATATAATTTATACATAAAATGTTTTATAAAATATATTTGTATGTTTAATTGTGTAATTATATTATTTATAATTATTATGTAATTATTTGGATATTAATGTAAATATTTTAGGTGTGCTTCTAGCCATGTAAATTATATGTTCTTTGTTAAATATTTGAAGGTATAAGTTTATGTGTATATTAATATATATATGTACATTTTTGTATTAATGGTTTATATATATATATATATATATATATATACTGTTTTATATATTCTGTTTATATATATATATATATATATATATATTGTTTATATATTCTGTTTTTATATATATAATTAAATATATACAACTTATTTTAGTGACAGTGAATTAATGACAGTAAAAAACTGTCATTAATTAGCCGACTAATAGCAGCCGCTGTAGCCTTCGGGCAATTAATGACAAACCTGTCATTAATTGCAGCAGCGGGAAACAGCAGCTTTTCTGCGACGCTTTTCCGCGACAGTTTAACTGTCAGCGAAAACCAAAGCAGTGGCAGTTTATTATTTGGGTTTCGGTGACAGTCCTTCGGTGACAGTCCCGACTGTCACTATTTAAACTGTTTTGATTTAATCCTATTTTATTCACTGTTTTTCAACGACGCTTTGACAGATTTAATGTATATATTATATATTATAATTGTATATATATATATATATGTATATATATATGTGTTTTGTGAGGAATAATAATTGTAATAATATATTATGTTATTTATATAAATGTTGGGTTGTATATATATTATTTTAGGGTATATATTAATTATATTATTAGTATACTTTGTGTGAGTTCTTTTTGAATCTAATTTGATTCCTAAATTATTGTAGTTTATCTCTATATTATTTTATAGATGTCTTGTGAGGTTGACTTTGGGTTTGACCATGTTTGACTTTAGTGGACTTTAGAGTTGACCATAGTTGACTTTTGACTTAGAATTGACTTATTGACCTAGAAATTGCCTAGTTTGACTTGTTCTCTTTCCGGGACCTTGTATTAATGTGGTATTCCATATCTAGGTCTTCGAGGCACCGAGTCAGACATTTGTGAGACTGTTCATTGGACTTCAGGCGAGTACATTCTCTGATAATTTCTCATTTATGATATCCTCTATGTTCGTTGTATCTAGTGTAGATTTACATGTTCTCTTGACACTATGGTTACACGGATTGGTATATCCGGATCTCGTCATGAGATGTTATTCCTTGGTATATGGTGTATATGGTGCAAGTATTGTTTCATTGGTTATCTTGTACATGTACAGACACCGATTCCCGGGGAGACTAGCTATCTTCTTGGGGAATCTCGTGCCATAACGTACCGTGGTTGGATCTATTATACCAGTCGGGGGTGGGGAGTATTTTAGTGTAGATATGTGATCATACCCTCCTTGTGCATGTCTTGTTTCTTGTGAGTGTTGATCATACACCGCACGTATGATTAACCAGGCCATTATACTCTTGTGCAAGTTCCCAAGCCGATCACATGTTAAAGCTAGTACTCACACACTTAGTCATTAGTATTCTTGTTCCATCAGCATATTGTTCATTATTGTATTTCTTTCCAGTATTTCCTTATTGTCTCTACATTCTTGTCTCTATTTATGCATCTTGTTTATCCACAGCTATTTACTGTTACATAGTTTTTATCATTGTTTGAGAACTGCTGTTAGGGTTGTACTCTACTCCTTTCCTGACTGGATATATTTTTCCAGATGACACTGAGGAGTACCCTACCTATTATGGACCCCAGGATGTTGTGGGTTTAGATTCTGAGACCCTGGCTCAAGAGGGACTTATCCCAACTGAGACAGTTGACCCTGGAGTTGTAGCTTTTTAGTTTTGTAGTATTCTTTTGTACTGGATTTGTCTCCAGCATATTTCTGTATTTTTCTTCAGACTCATTGATGTATTATTTTAGACTCATGAGTTGTATTGTGACTATTCTATTCTTATCTGATTCGTGTTCATTCTATCTTAGTTCTGTGATTGAGTACACTATCTTTTGGTGGTTCATTATATTGTTAGATAGATTATCTAGACAGCGTTCTACCGCCGATTCTGCGACATAGGCTGGGCGTTGTTTCCGACTAGTGCCCTTACCCCGGGTGCGGGTCGTGACAGGCGTCCCCCTAATCGTGACCGTCGTGTGGGCCTGGGGTTGCGCCCGCACAAGGCTTTAATGATTTGCATAGCAAGCACATATTCAGAGTACGCAGATAAATTAAAACACAGATTTGTTCTCTTTATTGATAATGAACATCTATTACAAACTCTTGAACGAGTCAGCCAATATACCGCATGGGCTTATAAAAGTGTTGACTCAAAATAAGATAGCAGTCCAGCTTTGCCACGGAGCTGCATTTGTGTATGAAGAGTTGCAAGCTCCTGACTTTAAGTACTTCAAAATGCTTCAAGGGGCGCGATGAAGAATGCGCCAACAGCTGGACTGGATCGGGAAGACGACTTTGGCTCCTCGCTCGGTTCGCCTTGGTGCAGAGAACCTGTTTCAACGAGGGTCAGCATGTCGAAACATACTGGTGAAGGCGAGCTAACCGAACTATACTAATCAACACGTTATTTTAATGAAGCATGCATGTTTTGTGGGTTTCTATCTTGCCTTAGTTTATTTATAAGCAACAGTATATATATGTATTATACTGAAATGAACTTGCCACCGTTCGGTGGATTTACCTGCCCGTCTGAACTACCTGCACAATACTTACCATGCCTTCCCTGCCACGAAGACACAAGTTAGTTTGCAACAGGTTTAAATATACACGATGATCATTTGCTTGATTGCCATAATGGACTAGTCAAGGACAAGGATAGCATGCAACGAGAACACGATGGCCACACGATAAACACACGATGCGTTGCAAGCTATCCAGTCCGCACACGATTTGACTACACACGAAGTTCCGCCCGGATCGGATCGGTGCCAGTGCCCCAGCGACCGTTCGCAGAACTTATACCCTTGTGCACAAGTTGTCCATGATCGAACACACGATGTTTAGTTAAATTATCACTTCACCCAGTTAAGGCAATACGAGTAATGCATGATTCATTTTGCATAGCCTCCATGAACAATTATGCGAATATACAAGACATGATTCATAGATAGCACAATTTATAGTAGAAGATACATTCTAACTAAAATTGATGCATATGATGAATATTCCGAACGAACAAGCATGCAAGTAAGTAACCATTCACGAGTTTGGATGACAAGCAGTATTATCCCAGTCTATTCTCTTTTTATCTTGGTATCTTTTATTATTACTTGGTATCGTCTGATCGGGGCAAAGAAGAATGCAAGATTTAGGGTGTGAAGCTTGGAAGTAGGGCTAGCTAATCGGGTTGGTAGCCACTCACTTAGATTGTTGGAAGGGAGAAGGAAAAAGGTGCTTCACGACTCCGCTCGCAAGCCGCCTACTGCTCGTTCACCTGCATTGCACGAACAGCTCGATCAATACTTCTTCCTCTCTTTCCAATCTCGGAATTGAAGTGCAATTCAATGAAAGAAAATAATGAAATCATCGAAACCGTTCAAGAAAACCCAAGCAAATCCAAAACCAACTCAAAGCACGAAAGCAATAAGCGACATCGAAATCCGAGGCAATAAAAGATAACAGCGGAGAGGTCCCTCCTGGCTCTGCCGCTAAGTCGATCCCGGGGGCACGGTCCACTGAATATGGGAATCGATTCCGAAGAAACAAATCCATAACGAGGACGAGTTCTTAATTCAATCTATCCCGATCGAACGATACCATCTTGTGTTTCTTAGCCGCGCTCTCCGCACCGGGAGAACGGGGCGCTACAGCTCCAACGTCAGCTCATGCCCCATATATCTCGGGAAAAACCTCCTTTGCTATACTTGGGAACATAATCCGGATCCAGGTCCTCAGGGGACATAGCAAGGTATAAAAATAACTCAAGCCAAATAAAATACAGTAAATAAAAATAGATCCTCGGGGCAAGCTATGTAACCAGCTATGTGAAATGCAAGTTGAGAGCATCATTAGTACTCAGGCTGAAACCACTACAAGCTCTGTGTCGGGAAGCCGGTAGCAGTAATATCACGTAATGGGCCAAGCTCTGGAACAAAGACTAAAGCACCGCAATAATAAAATATATATGTATGTAATCATCCTATAGCATGTGTGTCTCTTCCCACCCAATGTAATCATACGTCTCAGGTCCACGACGTCTCATGTCCATAACACGTAAGATCATGACCTCTAACTAGTACAACGAGTCATAATAATATCTATGTATATACAAGTCTTATGTCACGAATCTTGTAAGCCTATACAGAATTACCATAAATAACTCAGAAAAGATTATGTCTCATGAATAGTGTCAAGTGTCATATGGTATGAAGTACTTGGTAAAGCAAGCACGAAAATATATAGGATCGTTGATTCAACTCTCTAAGTGACGTTACACGACTCCGCGTACGACGTCGACACCCAAATCTTGTTCGGACATTAAGCAATGTCTCATGGTCCTAGGTTGAACAGGTACATCACAAAGTATATGAAAAAAATATAAGCAAATAATAGCACATGATCTTCTGCAAGTTAGCAAGGTACACTTGCCTAGGTTTTGAGCTCTGTCAGTTGCTCCGATATAATTAAAATCTCCAGATACGCCTTCGGATGCTGAAATAAATATCACCATTCCCTCAGAATACTTAAAATAGCTAGGATTGACGACCCATAAGTCCAATTTGGACACATGGGCAGAATTGACAGTTTTTGGTCAAAGCGGGGTCCACCTGTGGCCCACTTCGCACCAAAAAATATGTGAGAGACAAAGTTCTTCAAATTTGTCAAACTTAGTGTCTACGAGTCCAGAACGATAACACGAACCCAACGGAACATCCATAACTGGATTTCGATGAGCCGGTCACGAAATCGCCCGTCAAGTGAAACCGTGGGCCCGCGAAACGATATTTCGTCAACGTTCTCAGAATCGAACCAAACTTGGGTCACAGGACCAACGTAACGCTACGAATCTGATGGCGTAAGTTTTGTTGCGAAACGACAGACACATACGAAATTATGACGAGTGTCAGAACAGGCCGATAAAATTTTTTTCAACGGATACGCGTTGATTTCGGTGTGCACACACATCCAAATCAACTTTCATAAAATCTCACACGCCCACGTTGACAATACACGCCTTTTGGTATAATTCACACACGACGAAGTCACCTAGTTTAGCAGGACGCACCCCATTTCGAGAAAATTTTGGGTTTAGAAAACTAAGTTTTTTGTCAAATTTAACAGCAAGTAAAATACAGAATAATCAACAATAAAATAAACTAATTAAAAAGATTAAAATTTGGTTATGTTGTCTAAATTACTGTTCAAGTAAAATTTAAAAATATTAACTAGGTTGGAAGAAAATCAGACATGAACATGGGTGGTTGGAACAGTTTCTCAACTACAAAATTGGTCATTTTTTCTGTTTTGTGTCACGAATTACGACCGACACAGGACACGATAAGCCGAACTAATTATACAGGGTTTAAGAGGGTCATCTGGTCTTCACATAGGATTCGACGAGTCAATATTTGGATTACTGTGCAGGGAGATACATGGGCTAGAAGTAGCATACCTTGCTGTGTGTTGTTGCTCGAAATTTGGGCGGCTACTTTGCGGCGGCGTGCGGTGGCGGTCCAGCAATCGTCGAAGGCTGTGGTTGGTCGGGGTGGTAGAGGAGATGATGGTGGTGAGGTTCGGCTTGGCTGAAGAATATATAGGGTGGAGGTGGGGCAGTTACAGGGAGCTGAAGTGGAGGGGTTGGGGCCGTTTTGTAAGAGGAAGGGAAGGGGTCGAGGCTGCTACAGTGGGTTGGTTTGTGGGTTACGAGTTGGTGGGTTGCGGGTTAGTGGGTACGTGTTAGGATCCGAGTTCGGTTTAGGTTGGTTCAGTTTAGTTCAGTTTGGTTCGGTTTGGATTGGTTTGGGTTGGTTTATTAAAAAATTAATGCAATTAGCTATCTAAAAATAGTTTTAGACCCCAATAAATTCCAAAAAATTACACAATGTTCTATTATTAATTATACACCCAAAAATATAAATTTTTTACTATTTTAATAATTAATTTAATACACAAAAATATAAATCCATGAAGAACATTTATTATAATTAACTAAAAATAATAAAAAAAATTACAATAATAATTAGTAAATTTTTTAAATTAAATTATAAAAATCAGGATGTTTACAATCTACCCACCTTAAAAGAATTGCGTCCTCATAATTAAGAAAATAAAATGTAACCGGTTAAGAAATGTTTGTTCCAGAAGAGATGACGCGGTTGCAAGACATGTTTGTTGAAGCACGACACAAAGGATAAGGAACCATGAACAAAAAAAAATTGCGAGGGAGGGTGAGGGTTTTGTTCAAGCAGAACACATAGGAAAGAAATAAAAAAAAAATCCTTAGGCAATGAGAGATAAGTAACTCAAGAGTAAAGGAGCTTGGTTAGAACGAAGATCAACTACAACTTATGAAAACTTGGGTACCACTGACATATTACTAATCTAGACTAACAAGTTCATGCTAACATAATACTAGATATAGGCTAGGGAATGGAACTAACTAACACATGCTAAAGTATTACTAGGAATATTCAATATATAGATAGCTATGATAAAATTAAATCTTACTCATATTTGCTACTCCTCGAGTCTGTGCCTCCTCCACTGTCATCGCAAAACCCTGTCCACGTCCCTGTGGTGGTGCCCTTTGTTGTTGCTGGGCCTGTTGGAAGAGTGCTGCATGTGGTGCCAAGGGTGGCCTCGGCTGATATCCTTCCGGTGCTGGTAAAACTTGTCGGTTAACCATCAGTGCTCGTCGGTGAACCATCAGTGTTTCTCCTCGATGCTCCGTACAAATATTTGGTTGAATGTTGGCTGGATCCGCAAACCAAGCACAATCCCAATTTGCGTTAGCATTCCTTGGCTAGATGGCCTACTTTCCCACAATAATGACAAGTAGGGAGTCCTGGTGCTGGTGCTGGTAGGGCTGGTCGATGAATCATCAGTGCTCTCTCTCGACACTCAGGGTAATCCCTGGCTGAATGTTGACTGGATCCGTAAGCTAAACATAATCCCAATTTGAGTCTACACTCTCTCTCAATATGGCCTACCTTGCCACAGTAGTGACAAGTAGGAAGGACTAGTGCTAGTGGTGTAAATGCTCTCTGTGGTGGATTCATCTGTGGTCTCTTTGCAGCTCCTTCCTGCTGTGCTCGATCTGGTGCTAGTGCATGTGGTCTCTTCTGGATGGACTCTCTCCTGATAATGCGCTCTATGTGTCAGGCTGCAGCAAGGACGTCCTTATAAAAAGTAGTTACAACGGAGCTGATTAATCTTTGTAGATCAAAGCTAAGTCCGTCAAAGAACTTTTTCGCCCGGCATTGCTGGGCCTCTTGATGAACATGCTATTGTGCTTGCATCATTGCGTAGAACATTTAAAATATCTGTTGTCCGTCCGTAGGCTGTCCTGGTGGAAAAATGGGCATCGGTGGAGTAAACTGCGGCGGTGGTAAAATATCGTCTCACCGGAACCTCGAGGCGTATTGATCTGCTTGATTGCTTTGTTGAATGGATGGATCTCCACCCAATGGTGTCACTCCATCGTCGTAGATGACCACATCACCTTGTGGTATACCTATGGGATTCTCATCGCCGGCTCGTGGATCCATTACTCTGCATACAAAGTAAACTATGAGAGGCGCACAGAGGAATCAAGGCAGGATGCAAGTCAAGAAATTATTTTAAAGTCGATATAGAGGTCAAGAACAGATCAACAAGTGGATGAGATCCTATAATTTATACTTATCCTAATCGCAGGCTTGCTCGGTCCCTTAGTTGAAACCAAAGTAATATAGTCGTAGACCTGCATGGGCCACCACAAAAACCATGTCACGCCCCACTCCCAAAATACTGAGGGACTAGCCACGTGACAATGGCCAGCAACACAACTCCTATGGGCAAACCCAATTTAATGGACCCGTTAGAGTGCACTTAAGCTGTAATAAATATCAATGCAGTCTACACCATCTATCTCAGTATAATTCTAATCTCATCCACAGAAAGTAAACACAAGTCAACATGATAGACCAGTCAAGATAATAGATAAAAAAAAATAGTCTATCAACAAGTCCAAATAAATAGTGTCTCGGGTAACAACCCGATAAAATAAGTCAATACATAGATCCATGTGTCAAGATATAAAATAACTGGAAGCATAAATAGCTGAGTATGTAACTGAATACTTAGGAGAAATTCTCTGGCACAACCTCGTCCTTTTGTGCCAGTACTACTCCAACGTCAGCTCATGTCCCGTATATCTCGGGGTAAACCTCCTCTATTGTACCTGAGGACATAATCCGGATTCAGGTCCTCAGGGGATATAGCAAGGTATAAGAATAACTCAAGCCAAATGAAATATAGTAAATAAAAATAGATTCTCAGGACAAGCTATGTAACCAGCTATGTGAAATGCAAGTTGAGAGCATCATTAGTACTCAGGCTGAAACCACTACAAGCTCTGTGTCGGGGAGCCGGTAGCAGTAATATCACGTAATGGGCCAAGCTCTGGAACAAAGACTAAAGCACCACAATAATAAAATATATATGTATGTAATCATCCTGTAGCCTATGTGTCTCTCCCCACCCAATGTAATCACACGTCTCATGTCTACGATGTCTCATGTCCATAACACGCAAGATCATGACCTCTAACTAGTACAACGAGTCATAATAATATCTATGTATATACAAGTCTTATGTCACGAATCCTGTAAGCCTATACATAATCACCATAAATAACTCATAAAAGATTCTGTCTCATGAATAGTGTCAAGTGTCATATGGTATGAAGTACTTGGTAAAGCAAGCACAAAAATATATAGAATCGTGGATTAACCTCTCTAAGTGACGTTATACGACTTCGCGTACGACGTCGACACCCGAATCTTGTTCGGACGTTAAGCAGCGTCTCACGGTCCTATGTTAAACAGGTACATCACAAAGTATATGAAAATAATATAAGCAAATAATAGCATAGGATATTCTACAAGTTGGCAAGGTACACTTGCCTAGGTTCTGAGCTCCGTCAGTTGCTCCGATATAAGTGAAATCTCTAGGTACGCCTCCGAATGCTGAAACAAATATCACCATTGCTTTCAGAATACTTGAAATAGCTAGGATTGACTATCCATAAGTCCAATTTGAACACAGGGACAGAATTGACAGTTTCTGGTCAAAGCCACTTCGCACCGAAAAATATTCCAGACACAAATTTCTCTAAATTCGTCAAACATAGTGTCTACAAGTCCAGAATGATAACACGAACCCAACGGAACATCCAGAACTGGATTTCGATGAGCCGGTTACGAAATCGTCCGTCAAGTGGAACCGTGGGCCCACGAAACAGTGTTTCGTCAATATTCTCATAATCGAACTAAACTTAGGTCACAGGACCAGCATAACGCTACGAATCCGATGGCACAAGTTTCGTTGCGAAATGACAAGCACACACGAAATTATGACGAGTGTCAGAACAGGCCGATACGAGATTTTTTGACGGATACGTGTTGATTCCGGTGTGCACACACATCCAAATCAACTTCCGCAAAATCTCACACGTTCGTGTTAACAATACGCGCCTTTTGGTATAATTTACACATGACGAAGTCGCCTCGTTTAGCGAGACGCACCCCATTTCGGATAAATTTTGGGTTTAGAAAACCAAGTTTTTTGTCAAATTTAACAGCAAATAAAATACAGAATAATCAACAATAAAATAAACTAATTAAAGAGATTAAAACTTGGTTATGTTGTCTAAATTACTGTTCAAGTAGAATTTAAAAATATTAACTAGGTTGGAAGAAAATCAGACATGAACATGGGTGGTTGGAACAGTTTCTGAACTACAAAATTAGTCTTTTTTTTGTTTTGTGTCACAAATTACGACCTACACAGGACATGATAGGCCAAACTAATTATACACGGTTCAAGAGGGTCATGTGGTCTTCGCATAGGATTCGACGGGTCGACATTTGGATTACTGTGCAGGAAGATACATGGGCTAGAAGTAGCATACCTTGTTGTGTGCTGTTGCTCAAAATTTGGGCGGCTACTTTGCGGCGGCGTGCGGCGGCGGTCCGACGAACTTCGGAGGCTGTGGTTGGTCGGGGTGGTAGAGGAGATGGTGGTGGTGAGGTTCGGCTAGGCTGGGATTATATAGGGTGAAGGTGGGGCGGTTACAGGGAGCTGAAGTGGAGGGGTTGGGGCCGTTTTGGAAGAGGAAGGGAGGGGGTCGGGGCTATTACAGTGGATTGGTTTGTGGGTTGCGGATTGGTGGGTTGCGGGTTAGTGGGTATGGGTTAGGATCCGGGTTCGATTTAGGTTGGTTCGGTTTAGTTTGGTTTGGTTCGGTTTGGTTCGGTTTGGGTTGGGTTGGTTTATTAAAAATCAATGCAGTTAGCTATCTAAAAATAGTTTTAGACCCCAATAAATTCCAGAAAAATTACACAATATTCTATTATTAATTATACATCCAAAAATATAATTTCTATACTATTTTAATAATTAATTTAATACACAAAAATATAAATCCATGAAGAACATTTATTATAATTAACTAAAAATAATGAAATTTTTCTACAATAATAATAATGAAAATTTTGAATTAAATTGTAAAAATCAGGGTGTTTACACTAGTAATAACACTTGTTGTAATAATATATTTTAAATCTCAATTTATGCATGTAATAGAAGAACGATATTTTCATATAAGATGTGATTGCCATATTGTTAATTTAATTATACAATAATGCCTTTTAGTTTTTTCAAGCAAATTTAAAAAATATTAGATTATGTCCAATTAGTTTGAACACTTCTCAAAGTATGCAACAAGAGTTTAAAAAGTTATATGCACAATATAGTTTGATGTTTAGGGGATTTGTTAATGATGCACCACATATATAAAATTTTACTTATTTGATATTGGAATCTTATATTAAATTTAGAGATGTTATTACACACTATATTAATGTTAATCCAAGTCTTGATTACCAAATAACTGAGAATAATTAGTTAGTTGCTACTTCAATTTATAACATTTTAGAATTGTTTTAGAATGTTACATGTATTTTATCCGGAGTTTATTATCTAACTTCTCCTTTAGTTTTAACAAAAATTATTATTGTCCCATTTATTTGCAAAATATACACACACAAAATGTCGTTTCTAAAATAGAAATAAATTTCTAACATATTGGCGTAAAATATCTCTTTTATATTGTTTGTCTGCAGCTTTAGATCCTAAAATCAAATTAGATTGTATATTTATATTGTTAGACGATTATTATGACAATATGGACGTTGAAGTAAGTAGTTTAAAATTAGAAATTAAAGAACATTAAATACTCTAATTAGTTTATATGAAGAAGAAAAAGTTGTATCGAGAAGACCTGATACAACCGCTCAAGGTAGTAGCACTTCTGGTTTAATGTAGAGGAGTAGAGGTAGGCAATGTTAAATGTATAAATATTAATATTCTCATACACACTCTAAGACGACTTTTATATATATAAGTTTTTACATGAATTGTCTTCTTTAGATTCTTGAACCCAAATGAACTAAGAAATTCGAAAAAAAAAAAATCTTTTTGTTCGATATTTTCATATTATGATGCTGAAATAAAGACACGTGATTTTCAGTGTTAGGAACTATTCTTGTTTAGCATGGTCATAAAGGAGCTCCAGTGTTTAAAACTTTTCAATATTACATCTTATAAGTGATACTTCAGTAGAATTGTGAAGTGTAAATTAGTAAACTTTGTTGGATGCAGAACTATTAGAACCTAGAAAACATAGACACTGTGAAATCAAGTGTTGCGTTTGCATTATGTCGTATGGAAAAGACACGCTAAAATAGAGCATTGACACACAAACAATGTCATGTGTAATTATATTAGTATCAACAGGCATTGCTTCAAAAAGTTAAGTGTGAAAGATTTAAGGGAGTTCTAAATGAAAAAAAGAAGAAGAATTGTAATTGACAATAAAGTTTTTTAAATGTTTCATGATTTTTAAAGTGGATTATCAAAATTATCAAAATTAAATTATATATCAAGGCAAAATATAAATTCTTATTTCATTTTAAAAATTGTAATAAATTAGGTAGTTTTAATAACTCACCTTAAAAATCTTGAATATTGTAAAAGTCTTCCTTGGGAATTATAATTTCCAAGAAAAATCCTAATAATTCTCCCATTCAACAATTATCTAAATAAATAAATAAATTCTACTTGTATCGGTCAATTCCGCGAAGAAAACGATAGAAAAATTTACAGAAAAATTTGAAACGAGGAAAAGTCTATTAATCGACCCTTCCTCACGCGCAGGGGTTTCTTTGTCCTCAAGTATCAATCAATGTACACATTTTCCTTCTTTTTCTAGAACTCTTCAGTGTCAACCCTAGAAATTTGGCCAATTCGGTGACTATTTGGTTGGAATTAGTCGCTACGAGGATCAAAGTCGTGATCTTTCTGCCAAAAAGTATAGGAGTTCCAATCCAGCCTCTTTAAAAACCCTAAATTCTGTGCTCGGATAGAAAAAGACATCGGATTTTGGGATCCAGGTGTCCAAAGTTTGCATTTTGTGGAGGAATGGGGGCTCATCATTCCAAGGAAGAATCAGTATACCAGCAGGTCAATCATGGCAATGTTGAAGGGATTAAGGCCCTCCGCCGAGACGGGGCAGGCCTTGAGGTATGCCAATTTAGGGAAATGATTGTAATTTGGGGGAGGGGAGGGGAGGGGATCGATCTTTAGCTGTTATGATTAACCGGCATTGTGGGATTTGTGCAGTGGATTGATAAGGAAGGGAAAACTCCATTGACTCTGGCATGCACGAGGCCCGACCTCTTGCCCGTCGCCAAAGTTTTGATCGAATTGGGTGCAAATGTGAATGCTTATCGTCCCGGTAAGAGATTCTACTCTAAATTGTACCTCTATCGATTTAAGATTATTGTGGAGTGGGCATGGCCAATTGAGCATACATCAGCTATTGAGTTATGCACAACTTCTGCTGAAGCTAGTGGCAGACGAACTATTAAGATTCCAACTGATTGTTGCGCACAGCGGAAGCAATAATGGAATACGAAATCAAACGAGACAAGAAAAGAAATGAGACACGAGATTTACGTGGTTCGGAGAAATAACTCCTACGTCTACGGTGGTGCAGCCAAGTATATATTCAACAATACTCAAGAGGATTAGAAGGTGTTCTTCCTCACAAGTGTCTCTCTTTTCTCTCTTGCACACTTCAAACAAATGAAATACAAGCCTATTTATAGGCACAAGTAGATGAATCTAGATACATGCAAGAAAGTATCACACTTATGAGGATTAATTATTTCTTTGACTGAAGTTGGAGAGACATGGATAGATTCATCAATGAACTAACAAGTTCATGCATCATCTTTAATTTGAGTCAATGTATATTTCCAACAATCTCCACCTTGACGAAAAATTTCCGTATCCTCATAACTGACTTGGCTGCAAACGGGTGCACCGACTATCCAATGTTGATCAGGTCCAAGCAATGGACCAACTTATCTCGAGTAACTACTTTAGTTAACATGTCGGCTGGATTTTCGGCAGTAGCTATCTTCAACAGTCGAATATCACCTTCATTAATAATCTTTCGAATGAAGTGAAATAGAACATCAATATGCTTGGTTCGGACATGATGAACTTGATTTTTTGATAAACAAATAGCACTCTGGCTATCACAAAATACCTCAACGTGCTTTTGAGCAATTCCCAAATCATTCACCAAACCATTCATCCAAATAGCTTCCTTAAAAGCTTCAGTGACTGCCATATATTTAGCTTCAGTAGTGGACAATGCAACTATGGTTTGAAGCGTCGAACACCAACAAACGGGTCCACCAGCCATAGGGAACACATATCCAGTAGTAGATCTCCTTTTGTCAAGATCACCGGCATAGTCTGAATCCACATAACCAACCACTAATTTATCAAACTCTAGATCATTCTTTCTTTGAAATTTTAAACCAAGATCAACCGTGGCACGAAGATATCGAAGTATCCACTTCACAGCTTGCCAATGTCCCTTTCCCGGATTGTGCATGGATCGGCTAACCATACTAACAACATGCGAAAGGTCAGGCCGAGTGCACACCATAGCATACATCAATGATCCAACACCATTTGTATAGGGAACATTTTCCATGTATCTTCGTTCTTCATCAGAAGTCGGACATAAAGAAGCACTTAACTTGAAATGAGGGGCGAGCGGAGTACTTACAGGTTTGGTTGAACATGCATATCAATTTTTTTCAAAATCTTCTTCAAGTATTGAGATTGTGACAACCAAACGGTCCCATTAGGACGATCTCTCTTGATCTCCATTCCAAGTATTCGTCGTGCCTCGCCTAAGTCCTTCATTTCGAACTCCTTTCTTAGTTAGGCCTTCAATTTATCTATCTTCACCTTGCTCTTGGATGCAATTAACATATCATCCACATACAAGAGCAAATAAATGTAGGAGCCATCATTAAGTTTCCAAAAGTACACACAATGATCAAATTGGCTACGAGTGTACCTGTGTTCCACCATGAACTGATCAAAACGAGTATACCATTGTCGAGGAGACTGCTTAAGGCCGTACAAGGATTTTCGCAGTTTGCAAGCCCAATTTTTCTTTCCAAGAACATGAAATCCATCAGGTTGTGTCATATAAATTTCTTCATTCAACTCTCCATGCAAGAAAGCCGTCTAGACATCAAGTTGGAAAAGCTCGAGATCAAATTGAGCTACCAACGCCAACAATACTCGAATAGACGAATGTTTCACAACAGGAGAAAAGATCTTGTTGTAGTCTATACCCTCCTTTTGAGCATATCCTTTGGCCACCAATCGAGCTTTGTATCGAATTTTCTGAGTGTCATCTTTCTTTGCATACACCCATTTGCATCCGATAGCTCTCTTTCCCTTAGGAAGTTGCACCAATTCCCAAGTCTGATTCTTTTCAAAGACTTCATTTCTTCGTTTATGGCCTCCTTCCATTTCGAGCTTTCTGAATCTTGAATAGCATCTTTGTAGCTATTCGGAATTCCCTCGATCACAGGGAGTGCAAATGCAACCATATCATCAAATCGAGCTGGTCGTTTAATTTTTCTCCGAGGTCTATTCTTTGCAATAGACTCAGCTACCTCAGGTTCTAGAGTCTCTTCCTCGAGACATTCCTCCACCTGCACGATGTCCTCCACCTGATCGGAGTTTTCCTCATCATCAACCGGTTTATTTTGACAAGATTTCCCTACAGGAATAACCGGCTCAGGAGCAACAATGACCTTCTTAGCCTGCTTAGGAGGTTCATCGGTCTTTTTCAAAAGCATTACCGATTCGTCAAATGTCACGTCTCGGCTCTTGACAATCTTCTTTGACTCCGGACATCATAACCTGTATGCTTTAACTCCTGAACTAAAGCCCATGAAAATGACTTTATTTGCTCGAGGGTCAAGTTTTGATTCAGAAATATGGTAATAAGCAGGGCAACCAAAAATATGCAATTGATTATAATCATCAACAGGTTTACCTGACCATTTTTCAAGTGATGCTTTACCCCCGTTTGCAACAATAGGTAACCGATTCACAAGGTGAACTGCATAGTTGATTGCTTCTGCCCAAAATGCTTTTCTCAAGCCTGCCTGAGACAACATGCACCGAGCCTTTTCAACCAAAGTCTGGTTCATCCTTTCGGCGTCCCCATTTTGTTGTGGATTTTCCAGAACGGTGAAGTGACGAACAATTCCTTCTCAACATACTTCAAGAAAATGATCAAACTTGTATTCTCCACCATTGTCCGATCGTAACTTCTTGATTTTCTGTCTAGTCTGATTCTCCACCATCTTCTTCCACTCAAGGAAGATATCCATGACTTCATTCTTATGGCTCATCGGGTACATCCAAACTCGTCTCGAGTAATCATCAATAAAGGTGACAAACCACCTTTTTCCTCCAAGCGACGCATTCTTCGTCGGACCCCAAACATCCGTGTGAACATAATCAAGGATACCCTTCGTTCGGTGTATAGATGTGCCGAACTTCACCCTTCTTTGCTTGCCAAAAATACAATGTTCACAAAAGCTGATTTTACCGGTCTTAGTCCCTTTAAGAACGCCTTGTTTTATCAAAGTTTGAAGAGGCTTCTCATCGGTATGCCCAAGTCTCATGTGCCAAAGTTTTGAAGCATCGGATTCCTTGGAACATGTCGTAGCTGCATGTCCGACAATTGTGCTACCCTTAAGGAAGTATAGATTTCCTTTTCGGGTCCCTTTGATCGTCACCAATGCGCCTTTAGCGACTTTGAGAGTTCCATCATCCATGGTGATCCGATAGCCTTTCGATTCCAAAGCTCCAAGCGAGATAAGGTTCATTTTCAATCCAGGAACATAACGAACATCTCCAAGTTTTCGGATTGCTCCATCAAACATCTTTAACTGAACCGAGCCAATACCCTCGGTTTTGCAAGTGTTGTCGTTGCCCATGTAGACAACACCACCATCGATCTTCTTGAAATTCGAAAATATTTTCTTGTTGGGGCACATGTGATAGGTACACCCCGAATCAAGGATCCACTCATCAAGGTTACTGACCGAAAGTGACACGGTCAAAGCCTCGTCTGTATCACTTTCATCTTTCTGGATCACATTTGCCTTGGACTCCTTCATGTTCGGGCAGTCCTTCTTCCAATGTCCCTTTTGGTGGCAGTAGGCACATTCATCTTTATCAATCCTTTTGCGGTCAAATTTTCCCCTCGACTTCGATCGAGACTTCCCTCTACCATCATTTTTCTGAGAGGAACTCCTGCCTCTAACAGTGAGAACATCCGAGCTAGAATCTCGCTGGACTTGTTTGTCCTTCTTCCGTACCTCGTTATTCATCAAAGAATTACAAACATCGTTAAATTTTATCTCAGATTTACCATGCAATAAGGTAGTTGTCAAATGTTCGTAAGACTCGGGTAAGAAATTTAACAATAACAAGGCTTTATCTTCATCAGAGATTTCAACATCAAGATTCAACAAATCAGTGATAATTTTATTGAAACTATCAAGATGCTCAACCATGGTCGTACCTTTACAATAGTCGAAGCGGAAGAGTTTCTTCTTCAAGTGGAGTTGATTTTTCACGCTCTTTTGCATGTATTTGGATTCGAGTTTATCCCAAAGATCTTTTGCTGAGGTCTCCTTCATGAACGGATATTTTTGGTCCGTTCCAAGATACGATCGAATGATCCCACAAGCTTGTCGATTAAGCTTTTTCCATGTCGAGTCAGATATATCATCGGGCTTCTCCTCGAGTGTGAGATCCAAATCTTGCAATACCAAAAGATCGAGTACTTCACCTTGCCAAATACCGAAGTTGTTTGTCCCGTCAAATTTTGAGACATCAAAACTCGAAGTCGACACCTTAGGTCGATGCAAGTTACTCGAAGACTCTCCAGTTGTCTTTTTATCTTCAGCCATTCCAATGAATTTTTTTCACCGTGTGTTTAGATAAACACAACTACAATCTTGGAATAAAATTCCAAGCACAAATCAATGTCCCAAGATATTCAAAACCATGGAGCTCTGATACCAATTGTTGCGCACAGCGGAAGCAATAATGGAATACGAAATCAAACAAGACAAGAAAAGAAATGAGACACGAGATTTACGTGGTTCGGAGAAATAACTCCTACGTCCACGGTGGTGCAGCCAAGTATTTGTTCAACAATACTCAAGAGGATTAGAAGGTGTTCTTCCTCACAAGTGTATCTCTTTTCTCTCTAATTTTTGCACACTTCAAACAAATAAAATACAAGCCTATTTATAGGCACAAGTAGATGAATCTAGATACATGCAAGAATGTATCACACTTATGAGGATTAATTATTTCTTTGACTGAAGTTGGAGAGACATGGATAGATTCATCAATGAACTAACAAGTTCATGCATCATCTTTAATTTGAGTCAATGTATATTTCCAACACTGATTTGGTTATTAGAGATGAGGTTTATCTCCAAGTTGTTGATTTGGTTATCTCTAAGTTGTTATAAGTGCTAGTTTATCTCTTGGGTTGTTAGAGTTTGTTATAAATGGCCTATAAATGTATATGTGTACCATTAATAAAAGAAGAAAAAGATTACTTCTCTCTTCCAATATTTTCTCACGTTTTCTCATGGTATCGAAGTAGTAGTGATCCAATCTCTCTTTTTTTTTGGGTTCCATGACTATTGATAATAAGCCTAGCGAACCACAAGTATCATCAGATGACCCTTTTTACGTCCACTATTCAGACAGCCCAACAACGGTGTTGGTTGCTCCATTTTTATTTGGCGCCAACTACGTCACTTGGACTCGTGCCATGACTATGGCCTTGCGAGCAAAGAACAAACTTGGTTTTGTTGATGGCACTTTAGAGAAACCCACGGCTTCTGCTAAAATTTTGAAGTGGGAAAGATATAATGAATTGATTGCATCTTGGATTCTCTAACTCAGTTTCTACTGAGATCCAAGGTAGTATCATGTATGTCGATACAACAAGAGAAATATGGCTCGATCTTTCAGAGCGCTCTTCTCAATCAAACAAGCCTCTGATTTACCAACTGAAGCATTCTATTTCAGAAACAAAGCAGGAAGGTATGTCAATTTCTGCCTATTTTACCAAGCTTAAAACATTATGGAATGAACTTGGATCTCTTTGTTTCTATCCAAAAATGTACTTGTGGAAATGGCAAGTTACACGCAGAGCAACAACAAGAAGATAGAGCCATGCAGTTCCTTCAAGGTCTTCATGAAAAGTATGGAACACTGAGAAGCCAAATACTTATCATGGATCTGTTCCCTTCCATAACGAAGATGTATTCTCTTGTTCGTCAAGAAGAGAAACAACAAGAGATCCATATGATGTCGCCTCATGTTCCAGAAGCTGCTGCCCTTGCTGCTAAACCTCATCTCTAATAACCAAATCAGTTGGAACAGAGATAAACTCGCACTTATAACAACTTAGAGATAACCAAATCAGCAACTTGGAGATAACCAAATCAACAACTTAGAGATAAACCTCATCTCTAATAACCAAATCAGTTGGAATCTTAAATTTTTTTTTAACTACATGCTGAAAGTTGCTCCCAGAAGCAATATGGTGCTTGATAAAAAATAAAACTTCTTTTCAGTGCTTAAGTTATTGAAAATGGCTCAAAAAGTTAAGGTATAAGATGAAGTTTTAGGAAATGCTAAAGGGTACTTTGTAAAAGCAAAATTATTAGCTGAACCAAAATATGAAAGTAATCCCCTCTATGCTTTCAAAAGCAGCCTATGGAAAGCACCAACTTGTCAAAATAGAGAAGCAGATTTCACATTTCTGTCTTGTTTGTCAAAAGTATAAGTAGATATATAAGTAGACATATCCCAGAAGCATATGACATAGCTATTTTATTCCATGGGTTCTGGTGAAACTCAAGTCTAAAACAGGTGGCTGGCTTTTGTCTCCCTGGAATGTATATATATATATATATATATATATATATATATATAAAATTGTGGCGAACGCCAATCACCACCCCACCCCCCCCCCCCCCCCCCCCCCCCCCCCCCCCACTGGGAATCAATCTCCTGACCACTCGGGCCGCATGCCTCACCACTACCACTAGGCTAGAGGGTCATTGGCTATATATATATATATATATATATATATATATATATATATATATATATATATATATATATATATATTCTTGTATACTATTGCCTGGTTGGTTGCATAGAAGTGGGAAACACAAAGTTCCAATTCCAGTTCATGTTGTTTGGTTGCATGATTTTTTTCCTGGGAGGTTTCTGATATCCATACGAGCTTCACAACATATATATATATATATATATATATATATATATATATATATATATATATATATTGTCTCTCTGTGTGTGTGTGTGTGTGTGTGCGTGTCTCTATACACACACACACACACACACGGGATATCTAGTAGAATCTGGAATTTGGAATTGGTTGTCACATGTGTGAAAGTACCGATTCTCTAGGTTTCAGTGGAAAAGGCTTCTATATGGACTGTAATTTCATAATTTCTCCAAACCAAACTTTGGGTATATGCCAAATTCCAAAATAAGATCTTATCGGGTTCAGGCCTAAATGAAACAACATTGCACAAGTGTAGGTCCTTACCTGGCATGTCTATTTTTTCCCTTCTATGTTCGTGATTAGCATTGATCTCATGCTTCTCTATACTGTAGGATGCCATGCAGGAACTCCTTTGCATCATGCTGCGAAAAGAGGGCTCGTACAAACTGTTAATTTACTACTTTCTCTTGGAGGTGGATCTTGCTCATCATGTTAAAACTAATTTGGATATTTTTTATTGTGTGCTTGGCCTAATAAATGTCCGTTTGTAAATTTACAGCAAATCCTTTAGCGATGAATGATGATTGTCAGACTCCGCTTGATTTGGCTAGAGCGAAGGGACATTGCAGTGTTGTTCGTGCTATTGAAGTATGATTGCTTCTTCCAAAGTTCTGCACAGCAGAACAGGCTTCATAAATATTTTTCTATTCGTCCTTCTGCATTTAAAATCTCATTCTTTCTTATGAGCATCTTTTGATTGATTTTTCTCAGGCTCGGATATGTCTTTTTTCTGGCTGGCTGCGGGAAATTTTTGGGCCAAGCATTTTGGAAGCTTTCGCTCCACAATGGGTGTCAAGGAAAATGTTCGTAGATATATAACTTAATTTTTTGCATTTTTTATGCTTATACTTGTTGGTATAGCATGTATATATTTTTACACAAGGCACACTCACACATATACACACATATGTAGCGAGCCCCAGATACCATACGTTTAAATTATAAATTAAAGTGTTTCCTGCATAATTTTTCTACAATTTGTGAAGATTGATAACTATCATATCTTTTGCAGTTGGGCAGTAGTGTTACCTTGTGATTCACGCAACCCCATGAACCCTCGCAAGTTTGACTTGGCTATATATCCTGACCAGCAGGTATAGAAAGAAGTCTTAACAGTTTACTCCATGCTTTCAGCATTATCATCTTATCTCTTGCCTATAATATTATGATATAAAACCATTACTGATTATATTGCCCTTGCATTTGTTCCTTTTAGGGTAGCATATCTTAACATCTGATGTTATGTATTTACATTGATGTATTGAAATATATTAGAAGTAAAGATAACTTGTACACAGTAATGTGCTAAAATTGGAGTTGTCAAACTAAAAGTCCCATGTCAAGAATATTTGTGATTTGAAACAATTAAGGATTTTATTGCCATCACAGTTATTCCTTTTAGAATTAGGAAAAAGATTTAATGCCTAGTTTTTCATCTTTACAAAAATTTAAAACGAATCATTTATTAGAAGTAAATATAACTTGTATAGAATTATGTATTACAAATAAGGTGTCAAACTTTAACCTTTATGAATTTTCTTAATTTCTTCAACTTGCTTATTACTATCTTATATGTTATAAGTGAGAAAAGCATCATCCTTCTACTTATGGTTGCCTTTAGCCAAGCTTCACAGCCTAAAAGCTGGTTAATTAAGCGAAGTAACCTGCATGGCCTGCTTCTTAAATAGGCTACTTAAGTGCTTAGGCGGCTGCTTCATCTTTAAATGCCCAATTAAGTAGTAAAGTGTATAAATCCTATGCCCTAAATTGAAATCATTTCTCAATTAAAAACCCTTTCAAACTTCTCAAGTTATATTCATAAGCTACTTTTCTGTGTAGTTGTTAACTTGGAAATCTAGATAGTCATGGTACATAATCATGCATAATATTAATAATTAACAATGCCACTATCAACTAGTTATTAAGATCTAACAAGTTAGTGTATTACATTACTACAAGGATACATATACAAGTAACAGTGATAACATCCACTCGGTGGAAGAACTAACAAGCTATAGCAATGATGACATCATTACATGAAACGCCATAGTAGGATTGTACTACAAAAACAGAGAGGCAACATGACCTTTAAAGTAGGATACGGATAGTTACTAGTTGACAAAAATGGCTAATTGGCAATTACCAGCACTAGTTTTGATAAAATCCTACTTGGTACTGGGGTCAATCACTAGATGTGGTCTCTCACTCAATGATGCAATCTCTGTTGTAAGCTGTCACATTATCTACAGCTAATTAGAACAGTAAGACAAAACAAAAAGGGGCAAAGTTAATTATGCCCTCTTTTTTCCATAGAGCTAAATGGCTAGGGTTCTAAGAGCCTTGGTAGATGGGTTTTGCTCTTTTTAGCACATTGTAGCCTGTAGGAGGCTGGGGGTTAAAGTCTTTGTCACGTAGCCATCTCCTTTCCCCTAAACATAATAGGATGGGGGTTAGACCGTTAGTCTTTCTCAAGCTTGAGTGCCACCAGTTACTGATGAATCTATTGGAACTTGGAAGTTGCATAGGTTATAACTTATAAAGAAGGCCAAGCCCGTCAAAAATAGTCAAGCTTTACCCAGTTCTTAAGAAAATAATATGGAAAAGAGACCACTTTGTATAATATAAATAATTTCTTATCAGAAGAGTGCAGACTTATCGTGATATGTATTTATAAGTTTTAAATGGATTTTATAGAATGTTGCATTCATGCAAAATACTTGCCACCGAGGGGTTTTTAGGTTTGGAATTCTAGTGATGGTTATTCTCTTCCCCTATTGGAGAATGAAATTAGCTTTGTTAACTCTGCTGTACTAGCAACCAACGGTATCTATGGATTACCTCAATTTTTAAATCCTTTGCTGCAGAAGCTGACTCTTGTAGATATTAAGCTGGGTTCACAGTTTTTATAATTGTGAATGTGATTCTTCAGTTGCTTCTCTAGTTCTTTTATCCTTCTCTTAAGACTAGCATTATAGGCTTGTAGGATGCTGTTTATTATTTGTACATTGATTTGCCTACAAAAGCTTTTTGATTACTTCATACAAATTCTTCTAGCTAAATGCCGAACCAAGTATAAAATCTCACAGTTCTCTCTTGGATGTAATTTTCTCTATTGTTTATTTGCAAGTCTGGTTCTTTATCAAGAAAGGATGTCTACTCCGTTCTTATTTTCTTATTCTCGTCTGAATAATGATCTATTCACTTTCTTGTTCTTTTTACTGAGCAGTTTTTTTAACAGGTTGCCAAGCCTCGAGTTATTATTGCACTTTGGAAAGCTCTCATTGAGAATCCTAAATTGAACCGAACTGATCCTACTTTGATTATTGTAGATGAGGCCAAAAGTATGTTCTC
The DNA here is from genome assembly GCA_036927795.1 of Iris macrosiphon. Classification (NCBI taxonomy): domain Eukaryota; kingdom Viridiplantae; phylum Streptophyta; class Magnoliopsida; order Asparagales; family Iridaceae; genus Iris; species Iris macrosiphon. Next base: position 208,577,180 of record JAYESA010000002.1, on the reverse strand, counting down.
TTCTATGAAATTTAATACTTTAGAACTGGTTTGGAATTGTAGATTTTCATGTTGCTAGTGTGCTCATGTTAGCTAATTCTTTGATATATTGCTTTTTTTTTAATATTACCTAGATGATCAAGTCAACTACTTTCAGTTAACCTATTGAATTTTTTGGAAGTGTATACAATATTTAGTATACACATTTTCTCTTTCAACTCTCTTCTACTAAATAATAGTTATAAAACTTCTGTATACAGTTCCAATGTTCAAGGCTTTTGTATGGCAGTCTATCTAACATGCAAAACTGTTAAGGGTTCTGGGGCAACAGTTTTCATGTGGCATGAACTTTGTGGCTTTTTAGTACTCATATGGCCTCTATGCTGGATCTGGGTTTTGTTCAATCTTTTAGAACTGGATACTGATGAGCTACTCATTTTTGTTTGTTGTCATTTGCTGTTGTATAAATGTGTTTGTAGGGGTGTCACTGCAGTTCAGTTGGCAAGTCTCTCTGCGACTATGCAGGAGATTGAGGCTCAAGTTCCATTCCCACCATCCATACTAGTTTTGATGGTTTTCTGGATAAAAAGGATAGGGTGATTTCTCCTTAGTTACTGTAGAAGGATAGGGGGCATACCCTTCAGATACCAGCAACAACAAAGGCTTATCCCAAATTTTTGTGGTTGGCCTTTTCAATCCTTTTCTTCCATTCAGATATTGTAACATTAGCGATACCATGTCCTCTTTATAACCTCTATCCAAGTTCCTTTAGGCCTATGCCTTACCTCTAGTTCTAGCAGCTCCTTTAACTAATATTCTATCATTCTTAACAGGTGCATCTCTTTCTCTCTCTCAGACACGTCCAAACTACCTGAGACTTTTTGCTTTCATTGTCCTCAATTGTCACCAATGCCAACTTTCCACGAATACATTTCTTATCTTTCAACCCCTTTGGTTATTGTAAATACTAAATACTTCTAATTCCAAAAGACCCGCACAGAATGAGGATATCCATATTACTGATGTAGGACCTGCCTGTAGTGCAATCTGGAACTCCTTAACTTTCATTCCATCATATCGTCCGGATGTTCAAATAGGATATACTAGAATGTATCAAATGATACTTCTAGGAGCTCTTGGCCAAATCCAGCTATCTCACTGCCATTCATGCGGGGCCTTTGGCATGGACCTGAACCCCGTACCTCTAGGCTATTGCCAGGTCTTATTTGTTTATGACTTTGCATAACAAGTGATGCAGGAAAACAACAATGAATATGGTCATTAAAACAAGTCGACACTATTTACTTCCTACATGCACTTTTACCATTACAATTTCACATATGTACATAGTTCTTACATTTAGAATTTGTGCCTAAAAAGTTTAAACTGCAATCCAAAACGTAGGTCTACTTACTTGCCAACTTGCCACCTAGGTTTTATTGCATGACCATTTCATGCTCACATATACCTTAGTTAGGAATTTGGCACCGACATAGAGGGTTGACGTCAGGTCGACAACCGGTCATAAAACATTGTCAAATTTTGTAAGTAGCTTTGTTATGCTCCATAGCCGATCCCATTCTAATGGGAGAAGGCCTAGGATGATGATGATGGTGATGAATTTGTACTAAAAAGTTATCTGTAAGTGACGTTGATACTCGTAATCTTTGTGCACTTAGGTTTGATCTCTGGTAGGCTACAAATTGTTGATCTTCCTCTGTAAAATGGAATTCCAGTGGAAGTGAGCTTCACAAGTTAGCTATATGAAGTTTATCATATTTTGCAGTTTATTAAGGTTAAGAAGATTGATTATGAAGAACTGAAAGACAAATGCAAACATTATTCCTCATGGTTTTTTGTGTCATCTTGGTTTAATGCAACAACCATACTTGTTTTTATTGAGGAATTTTTTTTTCATGGTAGGGTTGGTCTTATATGGTTCCTCCTATGGCAACTTGCCTAACCCATATCTTAGTGCAATCAACTAAATGTCATTGGATACAGTCCTCAAACTCCCCACAATAGTCCCACCTGGCCGTTCTAGGTACAGCAATATAACTGCAGGTTCTTGCAACCTTAAGTCCCCATTGTGTCCCAGTAAGGCTGCACCATGTACGTTGACACAAGTGTAGGATATGTTCCCAAACTCCTCGTGGTGGACCTTGCATGACTATATACCCAATGTGACAGTGTAACAGCAGTATCAGTATCCTCAACTCCCTATATTGCACCACACAAGTTACACCAGGTACAAAAATCACCAACATCACTTTCTTGTCGATAACACAGTTTACTGCTCAAAGCAGTAAACATATGCACCTAATAAGATATTGCTGTGTATCTATTTGAGCTGGATGTGGCTTCTCAGACATACCCCAAACTTGGTGTCTTTTCATATGGGCAATTCCATCCCCTTACCATGGGCATTTCTTAGGACTAGCATTGTACTTCCATTGCCTTTTATTTTCTATTATCACTCTTCGGGGTCCCCAAGTCATTCCTACTTTCCTTCGGCTCACCTCCACCTAACCTCACATCTAACTAAGCTAATATAAATTCACTATAGCTGAACTGATGTCCTCTTCCGGTTATGTTTTTGCACCTTGTATGTTGGAAAGTTTAAAGCCATTATTGTTTCATAGTAGCCATCAAGTGACTTCTTAGATTCTATCTGGATGCTGGCCCTGGGTTCAGCCTTGCATTAATTCTCTCTATATTCCTGATGTCAATATCTAATTACTTGGAACTGAAGAAGTTCAGTTCAACTTAGTAGATTTCTTTTTTGGAGTGAATTCAATTTTTTTGTTTGTTTCAAATTATCACCCAATAGTTTGTCTTTCTTCACAGAAACAAAATATAAGTTCTTATCAGCATATGAAGGTGACAAGCAACAATTTCAGTGGTTCTATAATGCATGCAGGGGAATCTTCCAGGTAATAGTTTCCAATATGATAACCCTCTATATTATGTGGGAAGGGGAATAAGAATCTGGTAGTGATTCAAAATGGTGACCTCTGGGTAATTAAGAGCTATTTGGTACCAGGTATTTGATTCATAGAGAAAATAGCATAATTCCCAAGTATCATCATGACAAGCTTGTTTGTATCGTAGAAATATGGCTATCAAGTGAAACTATTAAATCAATCCTAAAACAATATCCAAATGGTGTATTTGTGTGGTTTCTTTGGTATAACTGTTCGGATTAGGATCCATACGGATATGATACCACCAAGCCACAACATGGTGCATGGTGTGGTTACAATCATGCACTGAATTATCACTGTTAGAAAGTAGTGCAGCAAAGTGACCACCTATTTCACTTTAAAGAATATCATACACAAGTTGTTTGACATTCCATGAAATATTTATATTCTGCAGCAGAATAGTTCCGTTCCAGTAGCGATAGCAGGCTCCACTTCTCTGCCGGCACCGATGACGAACCGACCATACCTTGACATACATGCATCAACTACATCCACAGCTGCACCTCCTGCCGCGGAAGATGCACAGTTAGCCTTGGCCATCAATGCCTCCATACAGACAGCTATAGCAGAGGGAATCTCCCACACCGGAACAACCAACACTAATGGCTGGGAAACCTCATCAGAGAACACTAGCCATAATGGCTGGGGACTACCAGATAGCTGCACTTCACCGCCTCCAAAAGTGGGGCCAAGTCGTGATCCATACAACGGGTGGTCTTGGGTAAGGCCCAGCAGCAGCAGTTCACCACAGCTTCACACAAGCCAGCCAGAGGCTGTGAATGTTAGGCCCTCAGCTCAAGAGGCACCTCCAAGTGTATCAACAATTCCTTCTGCCCCTCCTATTGTTGAAGAGACTTTTTATGCTGCTGGTCCTCCTCCTGTTCACTGCCCATCCATAAATTCAAGTCCCATAAACTTAACCATGCCAGATAGTGAGAGCAGGCCGCCTGCTGGTATGATTGAAACTAAAGAAGGTTATAGCAGCAGCAATTCAAGCTCATGTGTGATATGTTTGGATGCTCCAGTCGAGGGAGCTTGCATTCCCTGTGGCCACATGGTCGGATGCATGTCCTGCCTGAACGAGATCAAAGCAAAGAGATGGGGTTGTCCTGTTTGCCGTGCCGAAATAGATCAAGTTGTAAGGCTCTATGCTGTTGTTTAAGTGGTGGTAAAGACGCCGTGATCCATCGTGCAATATACTACTATTAATGTATATAGGTCTCTGATATAATTTTCTTCATCCTCTAGAGTTGAGATATGGATGGATTTAAAGTCGATCATTACAGTTGGCTCTGGTGAATACTCTGGTTATGGAATATATGTTTATATGATAAAATCGGAAAGCCGTATGTTCAAGTAGAGCGGATTTTCTGAATAATCACAGATGCATGCAGACATTTTGTTCAAGTACAGTCCCAAGTAAAGCAATGAGCCTGCGGTTAAGAAAAGCAGGAAATAATGTTTCATACTATTTGGCCAAAGTTTGTAAACAATCAATATGGTCATGTCAGCAAGTAGTCACTTTAAGGTGTCTGTAAACTTCATGTATATATATTTTTTATTTTCTAAAAGGAGGCAGGATTGGAATATTTCATGTGTACAAATACAATTTTTTTTATGTACAATAATATATTTTAAAGAAGTTAGCTGGTAAGAAATATTTTGGAAAATTATTTGAGAAATTTTGAGTTACATCCAACTTTATTGGTCATATTTTAAGGTGCACCTCAGTACTTTACCATAATGTAAGTCATCCCTCGCATTTAACGGATTCTGTCCAACATTGACGGTGAACTGGGTTGACCCAATTTTTTTGACCAAATTATCCTCGCCTTCTTTCCAAGCCGCCGGCAGCACCCCGCCTCCCCCGTCGTGCTTGGCCCCCCCTCCCCATCCTCGCTCAGCCCTCTACCATCACAACCACCAGCAACACCACCTTTACCAACGCCGCCATGATCACCACCATCTTTACCAACACAAACATCCGCTCCCCCACGGAGCCGCGCCCCTACCCCGCGCCCCCGCTCCCACACGACGTCGCGCCCCCACGCGACCCAGCCGACAACCCCCCTACCCCTCATCGCCGCCCGCATGACCCCCCAAGCTGAAGAAAGGGGGGACGTCGTTGCTGATGTTGTCACGTGCCTTCGCCCCCCCCCCCCCCCCCCCCCAGGCCATGGTTGCTGCCCTCGCGGCCGCCCCTGCGGTCGACCGGAGAAAGGTGGGAGGAGAGAGAAGGGGCCAGGGATATTTTGGTCAAAAATATTTGGCACGACTCGTTGATCGTCGGTCAGTGACGATTTCCGTCAAAAGTGGGAGCGTTTATATATTATGGTAAAACACTGGGGTGCACCTTGAATATGGACAAATAATGTAGGGTGCAACTCAAATTTTCTCAAATTATTTTTCAGAAACATTCCGCAAGACAAGACGGTCAGGCTGAATTTATATATTTATTTATTAAAAAGATTAACGGTTGTTGGCTAACGGTTATATTCATAACGGCTATCAGTTACTTTTAACAATGTCCAAAAAATTGTACATAGATGTGATGAACCAAGTTGTAATTGGAGAGTATACGTTGAAGTAATTAGTGGACGCGTGACGTTTATTATTCGTACATTAGAAAGTCGACATTCTTGTTCATGTGGACTTACAACAGGATGTCATCGATTAACTACTACTGCATGGGTTCTCTTCCGCCCACCAGTTCTATCCACGATTCTCTTGGAGGTATACGCATGCCTCCTTGCTGCCCATAATACTGCATCAAAATTCTGTAACTCATATTGTTCCACCGCCAATATGATCTCTAGGTGAAGTCCTTGCTGGAACCTCCTAGCTCTGTCCAATTCGGTTGCCACCAAGGTGGGAGCAAACCGACTAAGTCTGCAGAACTCAGCCGCATAGCCATCGACAGACCTGTCCATCTGCTTCAAGTTGTTAAACCTATGCTGCAAGTCATAACGCGACACCGCGTCAAAGTATCTGGTCTGAAATATTTCACTGAAAACAGCCCAAGGGACGGGTACTGTTAGTGAAATCATTTGTGCTGCCTACCTGTCCCGGGCCAAGTCTAGCAACTGCAGTCGAACTACTGACACTTGCTCTCTTGCAGGCACTACTGCTGCCTCTAGGATAGCTTCAGTGTCCTGAAGCAAAGCGTCCAATGCAATAGCATCCTCAGTGCCATAGAAATATGAGGGTTGGAGACGCTTGAAGTTGCTTGCCCAGTTGTTGGCACGAGCTCCGCCTCTTTCCAAAGCCCCTTGTGCCGACTGAATGAGTACGTCCTCTCGACGTCCTTGAGATGCCAATAATTTCCGAAGGATACCAATAAACACACCGTTGTCCCCTCCTACATCAGGTATTGGTTCCATTGGTGGAATTGCTGCAACAGGAGGTACTGGTTGTATCTGGGGTTCTTCATTCTAAGCTGTTCTGGACCCGGCCCCGGAATGCTGAGGCTGAACCTCAAGGGTTTACTGGGCATCGAGATATTGTCCTGCTACTGGAGAAACTCGGGATGGATGATCGGAAGGACTAGAAACAGTGTCCCTGAAAGATAAAGGACACATGATCATCAAAGGAACGGACATGATTGATCGAGGATCAAAGCAGATGTTGAATCAAGATTTCTGGGATATAAGCTCGACACTTGGAGGAGATCAAGGAGTAGCATGATTGAGACATCTAAACATTGGTAAAACCTCTCACACTTCTGAATTTTTATACCTGCATGGGCCACTATAATTGAACCGTGTCACACCCCAGAACCAGAATACTAGAGAGCGGGGGCAGACAAAGCCAGCTACGTATACCAGAGTACTCTATACCCTGAGATACGGTCACGGCTGTCTAGACATGTGAGGGTTTACTCTACAATCTATCAGGAAATCATGGATCAAGAATTCCTAGGTGTCTCAATCTCAAGAAAGTAACAAGTTACAAGATGTATGATCACCAAACATATAATAGTAAGGCGTCCCAAATTATACATATACAGATGATCATGAAGCTAGTTACAAAATAAAGAACTAGCAAGAGTACCATGTTACATGATCAATTCTAGCTATAGTCTAGAATATGCTTTACATGTAGGCCCACAGGCTAGGATGTCAAGTCCCAAAATACGAGCTAAATATGTACTCGATGGCTAAACGCCTCAAAAGAATAATGTACAAGATCAAGTGGGTAAGGAAGAAGAAACCCACTCATGTCCTCGGGTGCTCCTGGCGTTCACCATCTTGAGGCAGGAAGTATGAAAGATCCTACGGTCCTGCTCCGAAATATGGCCATATAAAACCAGTGGGGTCAAACCCCAAAACAGCAAGTACCACAAGGGAGCCAAACTTAGGAACTAAAATCATCATGCAGACAAATCAATAAGAAATAGTACAAGGAACATTTAAATAAGTGCAACAGGTAAAGTTAACAGTTAAACATGCTTTGGAGTATTAAACAGGGATATCTAGAGTCAGGCTTCAATTATTGTTCTCAGGATCAGTTGATAAAAATAAATCAGGACGGGACTAGACTGGAAATTAAGCAATCACGTCCAATCATGCCCTACGGCTTGCTATCATTAACTAACTAGGATTATCACAGTCCTAGTTACTAACACATACAATTTTAGATTCCTTACAACCACATATCCTGCAGACCATCCGGGTTATCCAGACAAACATGTACATAGTACAGATTTATCAAGTATAATCATTCCTTATATGTTTTGATAGTGCAACACTTGACGGTGTGCTGGAAGTGTGCCCCTCACGACGGAGAGCTCCAAATCCATCAAGTGTCGCTGGGATACCGAGATTCCATATAGCCAAAAAATCTCTCTAGATGCTTTTTAGATTGTCATTCTAGTTATTAGCCTGAACAATTATCAAGGATTTTCGACCGTGGTGCTCAGGAATCTGCCTTAGACATGATACAAGACAGGACAGTAACTTGACGAGTACAATCAAAATCAACCACGAGAATACAGATCATACGATACAGGTGCTACTAATAGCCTTGATCAGGACAGTTACAGAAATTCTCAAGTCAGGAGTGTGCTACATCGAGCCACTATCAGGAGTATCAGGATCAGGAGTAATTATCAATACAGGATCAGGATTATCAATACATGATCAGTTTCATGTCAAGATTCAGGAGTTCATTTATAATGTACAATCCCTAGATCATGTCAGAAAATCAAGATCAATATCAAGAATGTCAGGTTCAAGAAATAACCAGGATTAACTAAAATAACAGGATAAAAGAGAACTAGAGAAATATTAAGAGTTAAGAATATTAAAGAGAATATTGGCATACAGGCGCATAAATTAATAATTCAAGGTTGGCGCATAAAATCGGGCAAGAAGTAACATCCGCGCACAATGGTTCAAAACCACTATTGGCACAAAAACGAGTATTGGCGCACAGTGGCCAAAAATAGATTTTGCGCACAAACGGGTCTTGGCGCATAAATGAGCGTAGGAAGGTCTACTAAAAGACAAATACAAGTCTCGAAGTATGGCACAACAGTCGAGACAACACTGCAGTCGAGAACACAATTCTCGATAATGGTCAGAAGTTTTTGCTTAGTCATTAAGTAATACGAAAGGCTACAAAGTGCACCGTCTCTGAAAAATGCCACATAGTACGCCACATAGCAAAGTGCGTCATTTTTCAGAAACGACAAAGTGCGTCGGTAAGAAAATTTCACCAAAGTGCGTCAACTCTGTAATATCTGCAAAGTGCGCCCACTTGGCTTTTAAGCAGTGGCGCATATTCTTGATGACGTGCAGATCCATTTCAAAAGTGCGCTAAGTAGGATTGGCGTACTTTTGAAGGAATTGTCATAGTACAAAATGTACGTAGGAGTAGAGAAGTGCGCCCGGAGTACTCAACATATCTTGGTGCACTTTCTAAGAAATTTGTGAAACACACACAAGTGCGCTCACTGGAACTTCACTTATGCGACAAGGGTTCCCTGCGTACTTTTTATATACAATCTCAGGCCAACTTTCTTTTCTCCGACTAGCTGTTCTCGGGCTCCATGAGCAAATCCAATCCAAGGAAAATAAAATCATCAATGAGACAAGTTCTAAGTGTCACCCAAAAATAAAACCGATCAAATGATAGAAGCAAGCTATACTAAGAATCAAAGCAAGATCCAAGGTTGTTCCTTTGGTTGGCAAGATGTACTTGTCTATGGTCAAGTTCTAGCCTAATACTACCAAGGTTACCCACGGCCAAGGCCAAGCTCGACTGCTTTCGGTGAAGGCTGAAGAAGTGAAGAAGGAAATAGAAATGAAAGGAAAAGTGAAGGAAAGAAAATTGGATTGCTTATATAGCCAAGGAATTTATTGTAGGCCATTAGATCATAATCAATGCCTCTCACCCGGGTTCATCACAGCCACCCACCAAGAAGACCAAGGGACCAACGGTCCAAAGCATGCAACTAAGAAAAATTTACAAAAATAACATAAACAATGCATGAATGGCATAAAGCAAGATATAAGCAATTAAACAATAAGCAAGCTATACATGTATTAAATGCGTATATCGGGTACGTATACTGGAACAGTGAGATGAGTCTCATAGTTATGTCAACGCTTAGTTTTGAAGAATATACTTTTACAATTACCGAGATAAATTATGGGAGCAAATATTTTATAAAGACTACTGAAAGTAATAACTCTCAAAGGATATTTATTTATTTTAAGGCATGCATTGATGATTGTTTACATGTAAATAGTATTGATGTTAATATCTAGATATCAAGATAACTTATTTATTGTTTGTGCTCACGACCCTAACTATTAATTATATACAATTGTTTATGTTGTTATTGAAATAAAAAAATACCGATTCATGGACATAATTTTTAAACAAATTTAGAATATTTTTTGAAAGTTTTGTTAATGAATGTGATAAGATTTAATTTATATCAGATAAACAAAAAATGATTAATAAACGTTATACATGTGATTTTTCTAGAATCGTCATATTTTTTAGTATTCAACATTTAAACAAAATTTAAAAACACAAGTAACAATGACACTGATGAGGAGTTTTGGTTTGAAAAAAAAAAAATTAAGCTGAAAATATGAGTGTTTTTAAATGGATTGTTGGAGTAGGTGATGAAACTCATGTTGTTGCACATTGGGTAACAACATATGCTCATTGTTGCAAATTAGAAATAATGACACTTTAAACCTTGCTAAAGGTTTTGATAACTAGATTAAAAATTTATGTGATAAACCAATAACAATACTACTTAATGGTATTAGAGCAAAGATTATATCACTTCATGACAAAAACAGAGAAATCACTAAAATTTAGAAACATATTATTGTCCGAAAATGTTAAAAATCATAGCCCTCATCAATAGAGAACAACACAAGTTTCAAATGTTGTATTTTCTTGTTAGAAATATTAGATCATGAAACAAGTAGAATATATGTGGTTCACTTAGACGATAAATATTTTAAGGTGGTATCATACTTTTCTATCATTTTTACATGCATGGCATGCGTTTAAATCTTGTAATGTAAGTATTGGAACTTTTTATCATTTACTATTTTCCACTGAAAAATTGAAAAGGTATGAGCCATGAGTGGAGCCAATTTTAGTCCCTTACAGTATCTTCAAAGCGCATTGGTTAGAGGTCAAATTGGAGTATTAGATGTACGACACAAAGCTGGAAGACCAAATAAGAACCGAATCATAACGAAAATTTATCAACAAAAGATCCTCATTGCGATAATTGTGGTGGGATAGGACACAATAGAAGGAAATGTACTAACCAAGCAAGAGAGTAATTTTTTATCTTTGATGTTGTAGTTAAATCTCAAGAATGAGTAAAAAAAAAAAAAAATATCTTTAATGTTGTAATTCATCTCAAGAATGAATACGAAATTTATCTTTGATGTTGTAATTAATCTCAAAAATGAGTAATTTTTTTTTTATCTTTAATCATATAATTAATCTTAGGAATGAATAAAAAAAAATTATCTTTGATAGTGTATATAATCTGACGAATAAATATTTTGTTTATGTTTGACATTGTAATTAATCTCAAGAATGAATACAAAGTTTATGTTTTGCTCTCTCTCTCTCTCTCTCGCCTTTGTTTCCTTCTATCTTTTATCTTTTAAAAGTTATTCTTGTTATTTCCATTGCAGTAAAGTTTGTAGGCATCTCAAAGTAGAAATATTGTTGGATATAAATGAATACAAGTCTTACTAAATAAATAAAGGCATCTCAAAAGTCATCTTTTTCAAACATTCAAACAAAATGATACACGTTTAAAGTCTGAAAAATAAAATAATACATGTCTTGCACCAAAAATATCAGTTACCTCCCCGGGCAAGTCATCCACAATCCCTATGATCACTTTCCCTAGGATGTAGTCGCGCTCTACTTTGCATTGTATTCTCCGCGGACACATCTGGACCATCATCCTCATGTGTGTCCTTCTTCTCTTGAGAAGGTATCGACGTTGATGGAGTCGCCAATATATGCATATAATATTACGAATCGTAGTTCTGGAACTACTTTGTTATGTTAGCTTGCTGAGAAGTGCCATTAATTGTCATCTCGTCGAGAAGTGTCCAGTGTCAAGTCAGTCTGCCAAGAAAGACTCCCGTTGACCCACTGAGAATGATTATCGCCAGCCTGATGTGATGTGCTAGTGACATTGTGTCTAATCCTACGGAGGCATGACCGTTTCTGAGTAACACTACATGCAATATAATCTTACATGATATTTAATGGAGACATCGGAAGCTCTCAGTCTGCTTGCACATAATAAACAAATTCTTTTACAGCCGGTCTCCACATATAAGTATGTGGGTTTTGAAATTCTTGTTGCATTCTATAAACATAAAATATTAATACTTTCCCAATTTAATAATACATATAAATAATTATTGTAAATAAATAGTACGTACCACTCTAATGATAATGCGCTGATATATGTACAAGTCATAAAAAACGACAAAACAAGGGACATACCTTCCCCGTGCAAGACCTTGAATGGCACTTAATGGTTGCCAAATTAAGGGCTGAAAATTTGATGCCAATACTGAACAAATGAACGGTGCTTCCAGATATCGATCCACATCATAGAAGCCAAGCCAAGCCAGCCCATCAAGAACAAGTAAGTTCTCCCAATGAAAGCTTTCTCTCCATTGTAACAATTAAGGGGCAAAAAAGAAGTAGAAATGTTTAAAAACATTGCTAGCTACTTGAGTTGAGTTAAAAGAAAAATAACAAGAAAGAAAGAAACTCAATATTACAAGTAAGTTTATGATAAATAATATATAATTTATTGGTATACCAAAGGAAGATATCAGTCCAAGAGAACAATTAATTAACAAAGATGAATGAAAATCCTCCTATGTATGTTACCGTTGACGAAGGAAATTAATTAAACTGGCATGGGCGGGGCCAGATAATGCATTCCATTAAAGAATCAATAATGCTAAGTTTACTACCAAATGCTTACAACCCTCTCTCCTCCTGCTATGTGGGCCACATCCGGCTCCACCTCTTCCTCCAATGAACTGCTGCCACGTGACGTTTCTGTCACGTAACGGCCACCTGAACAGCCATCGGGTCCCACCTCTCCCCCCTCTTCCAATGGACGGACGCCACGTGGCGGTTGTAAGAGGGTTGTAGGCATTTGGTTGAAGAATATCGATCAGGAGAATAGGATAAGAGACATTGAGAACAAAAAAGAAAAAACTAATTTTATAATAACAAGAAACGAAACTATGGTGCGGTGCGGTGCGAATTAATTAATGCCATTTGAACTTGATGTAATTTGTGTTAGCAATGTCTCACATCCTCCTGGCAACAAAAATTGTAAATCCTCACAATGATCAAAGAAGTGATAAGGAGATCCAAAAATCTTGGAGTGATAAGGTTGTGAATCCTCACAATGATATCAGAAAAAAAACAGTGGAGAGAAATAGAATGATCAAGAAGACTTGGGGGCAGCAAATTCAAACAAAAAGTTAGTTCAATAAGATGAGAATATCTTGCATGCAAACAGCAGAATCAATTCATTTTTCTCACTGGAAAAAACAGTCAAAACAGAAAGCAATTAGAGAGTTGTTAGTTTTTGTTTTGATTTGTTGTTATTTTTGTTAGTTAGTTGGATACCCTGTTGATTGTGGTTGTTAAATTTCTTTAAATAGGAACCCATATGTAACATTCTGGAATCAAGAAAGAAAATATACACGGCAACTTTTATCCAATCCAAAGTTCTTTGTTGTGTGTTTCAATTTTTTTCTCTTGGTATCAAAGCCAAGCTGTGAGCACTCAACCATTCTCATTTGTTTGCCATGACGTCTCTCTCTCTCTCTCTCTTTCTTACTCTGAATGTCGGTAATTTCATCACACTCAAACTTACTCCAACCGACTATCCTTTGTGGTGTGAACAAGCTTTGGCTTTAGCAAAAAGTCAAGAATTAGTCGAGCATCTCATCAAAGAAGACTCGGCTCCCACCAAATATACCACTCCAACTCCAAACACTGATGTAGAAAATGGTGTTCCAATCATAGCCTGGCGCAAGTCCGATCGCCTTCTTCGTGGATGGATCATAGACACACTCTCTGAAGAAGCTCCTGTGCTTGTTGCTGGCTTAGATACTGCACACTCAGTATGGGAAGCTCTCAAAAATTTATATGCACAAGATTTGCAAGAGCGAGAATTTACGCCGCGACAACAACTCACATATCTCTGCAAAGATGAAGATAAAACCATTGTCGACCACATTCGCATGCATGTTCAAAGGCTTGTGTGACATTGGAAATTTACCTGTCTCGGACAATTAAAGAAAAGGTATTTAATTTGTCTTCTTACTAGTCTCGACCCACATTATGAGACATTTACAACTACCATGCTGAAGCCCCTCCAAGGCCGACGTACCTACTCTGAGTTAGTGTCACAACTGCAAAGTTTAGATCAACGACGAAGCTGGTTGGTTTTCTAGTAATACAAATATCACATCTAGGCAATTCTCTCCTCAACTAGCATTCTATGGCCAACAACAACGCCCTCAGCAACAATCCTCTACAGGACATCGTGGAAAATGTCAATAATTCACGTCAACGGGACGTGGATTTCAAGCTCAACAAACCAGAAACAACAACCGAGATTACTCAAATGAATCGACATCCAACGCAAAACAACATCGTCCTCCTCCGCCTCCTGGTGAACGTCGCATGACACCTGCAGAATTAGAGACTTGTATCGTGAAGAAAGGTGCCAGTACTGCGGGACAATGTGCCATATTGCAAACATCTGTTGGTGGATATATACCCAAGAAGAGTCGACTACTCAGAGTGATAAGATCCCTCAAGCACTTGTTGCCCTTACCTTAGACGACACTATTTCGGATACAGAGTGAACATCTGACACTGGAGCATCTAATCACATGACAGGTAAGTCAGGTACGTTATCTAATATTTGCAAATATTTAGGATCTGACTCTGTACTAATTATTGGAGATGGATCTTCCTTGCCCGCCCATTGTTGGCATTGGTGATACATGTGTAAAACAAGATGCGGCTACCTTACCTCTTCAAAATGTACTGTTAGTGTCGGATCTAACTAAAAATTTGTTGTCTGTGAGTCAATTGACTACTCAATTTCCAGTAAATTGTGAATTTTATGACGTTGGTTTTTGTGTAAAGGAACGGTAAACAGGACAACCGTGATAAAAGGGAGGCGCAAGGGTGATCTCTATGTTCTCTCAAACTCATTGGAATTGCATTTCTCCTATCATTTCAAATCCGGCTCAACAGAAATTTGACATCAACGTTTAGGACACCCCCAGTCTTCAGCCTTACAATTATTGAAAAATAAAGGGTAGTTGTAAGAAGTACTAAATCTAAACATCTTTGTGATAGTTGTCATTTAGGAAAGCTTAGTAGATTGCCTTTCTCTTGTTCTGAACATTCTAGTACTGTTGTCTTTGATAAAATTCATTGTGATTTGTGGGGTCCTGCCCCAGTTTTATCTCTTGGAAAATTCAGGTATTATGCTTGTTTAGTGGATGATTTTTCTCAATATACATGGATTATTCCTCTGCAACATAAGTCTGACTTTGCTGATGCATATTTGGTTTTCGAAAAATATGTGGCAAGACAGTTCAACAAATAAATAAAGATTTTCCATTCAGATGGTGGAGGTGAATTTCTCAACTCTAGATTGAAATCTCATTATTTGACAACAGGCAGGCATAGTTCACCAAATATCATGTCCTTATACTCCTGAGAAGACGGGACGTCATAGAATTATTCGAGAATTAGGAATGACTATGCTTTTTCATTGTGGTGCTCCCTTGCTTTCACTACAGCTGTTTATCTTATCAATCGGTTACCATCATCAGCAATTAATTTTGAAACCCCATATTTTTTATTGCATGGAACTCATCTTGTATATTCTTCACTTAGAGTCTTTGGTTCTAAATGTTTTTTTGACACTTGGCATGGAACTCATCTTGCATGGAACTCATCTTGTATATGTTCAGTGGGTTGTCAGAGGATTCAGTCCACCCAACCAAATGTCCAGTCCAGCCCGCTGCCCACCGTTTGTTCATTGTTTTGATTTTTAACAAGTTCAACAACTTGGTTTTGATTTTTAACAAAACCAAAACCACTTTCTTCAACAACTTGGTTTTGGTTTTGAAGCAAACAAGTCCAGCCCGTTGCCCACCGTTTGTTCATTGTTGTATAACTTCATTAACTTGTATATTTAATGTAGGCGCCGCTCTAGCAATCCCATCAGCGGTAATGAACAAACAAGTCCTTTTGGTCCGGAAATTCAAACAAGTCCAGCCAGCTTCTTCTCTCCCAGTTGTATTCCATTTTCCATCGGCTGCTCCTGCTCGGCACAGCCGCACAGCACAGGCACAGCTAGGATGTAGGCGCCGCTCTAGCAATCCCATCAGCGGCGTGGTCGACAACTATGGCGCCGCAGCCCGCCGCTAGTCCCATGACTCCGTCCCATCTCAGACTCTGAAGTCTCTCATCTCTCTCTATATAAAGATCACCTAGTCCTCAAGGAGGAGAAGCAGACTGGAGACACCTATTTCTCTCTTTCTCTTTATAGACTATTTTGCCCATTTTGTTTTTGGAGAAGTGCTCTGGACGGCTTGGCCACAGGTATATCCCATCCTATTTGTCTTTTTTTTTTATCTAAGATAGAGATTCGTTAGTCTGATAATTTTTTTTATTTTGGTGTTAAGGTTTGAAAAGCAGCTGTGCAGTGTAGCAGTAGTAGACCGGCAGCAGACAGTGTTGTGCAGTGCAGGTAAATTTAAAAAAAAATGTTGACATATTTTCAAATTTCAATGCTCCTTAATATATACTTATTAAGGAAAATTTTGTCAATGCTCTGTTGGAAAAGTTAGATAACCTTGTTTGCTGTTAATGCTTTGTTGGACAATTTGTCATATTTTCAATGCTCTGTAAATATCCATTAGTCTAGTTTCTCATTTTTTGACTTCTGTATATTTGGATGAAAAAATATAATATTTTCAATGCTCTGTAAATTAAGGCAAAATACCAGTTTTGGGGTTGCCTTAAACCCAAAATTAAAATCCAAATAAAGAAATTTCAGAAAGCTTGCTGAAATATAATACTTGACTTCTGTAAATTTGGATGGAAAATACATAAAGAATCAAAATGTATGAAGTTTCTATGATACTGAATAGTTCAAAATGCATGAAGTTTGATACTGAATAGTTCTATGAGTCATCTTAAGGAATTGTAGTTCTTAAGGAATTTTCAATAACTACTTTCTATTTTATTAGGATGGAAAATCAAGAACAAAAAAAAGCGAAAACTATTTTTCGTTCTTTAAAAAGAAAGGTGAAGAAGAAACATCAACAATTGGAGCATCTTCGGGTTCCAAATCTACTCTTGCTCCTACGACTCAAGTAGAACCATCAACGAGTATCGATATTCCTATAATTACTGTAGAACCTCAGCATCCTGCAAAGATTCCACGAATTGTATTTGATGAGAATGAACTTGAACAAGATCCTGCACTACGTATTCCAATATGGAAGTATTCGGTTTATAATCAAGATGAAGTTAGACGTTCTTATATCAAATGGGGACCAAATCAACCTATCTTGGCTGAGTATCCGAGGACTAAAACCGGGGTTAAAAATTGAAGATTTCAACAAAGTTGGTTTATAAAAAATTTATGGTTAGAGTACTCTATTTTAAAGGATGCGGTATTTTGCTTTCCATGTTATGTTTTTCAAGATCGTGAACCTCGACATCCTACATTTACCGTTGAAGGTTTCAATAGCTGGAAGCGAGTAAACAATGGAGCCAAATGTGTCTTCTTGGCACATATAGGAGGTCCTACTTCTCCACATAACAATGCTGTGAGAAATATTGAGGCATTAAAGAATACATCTCGGCATATCGATAAAGTCATGAATGTTCAAAGTTCAGAAAATATTGAGAGAAATCGATTGTGTCTTAAGACTACCATTGATAGTATTCGGTGGCTTACTTTACAAGGATGTGCTTTGAGAGGTCATGATGAATCTTTAAAGTCAAAGAACCGTGGTAATCTAATTGAGATGATTAGTTTGATGGCAAAGTTGAATGTTGAGGTTGATAATGTTGTCTTAGAGAAAGCTCCGGGAAATGTAACTTATACGTCTCATATGATCCAAAAAGATGTTTTGCATATTTTAGCTACGAAAGTGAGAAAAAAAAATTCAAGAAGAAGTTGGAGATGCGAGGTTTTGTATTTTGGTTGATGAAGCGAAGGATGCATCGAATAAAGAACAGATGGCGATTGTTCTTAGATTTGTAGATATTCACGGAAACTTGAAAGAGCGGTTCTTTGAGATTGTACATGTTAAAGATACCAGTGCTTTGACTCTCAAGAATAAAATATCAAAAGTTCTCACTCAGCACAATTTGCACATCCGAGATTTACGAGGTCAGGAATATGATGGTGCGAGCAATATGCGTGGTGCATGGAATGGATTACAGCCTTTATTTCGCAGTGATTGTGAGCATGCATATTATGTTCATTGTTTTGCTCATCGTTTACAACTTGCATTAGTTGCAGCTTCTGGAAATCAAATGTCAGTTTGGTTATTCTTTTCAAAGTTGACATGCATTGTCAATTTGATTAGTGCTTCTCCTAAGCGGTATATCGAGCTACGATATGCACAAGCTATTGAGATTGAATGTGACATTGCTAGTGGTGAGCGTGAGACAGGTAGAGGGGCTAATCAGATGGGTAGTTTGCATCGAGCTGGTACTACTCGTTGGAGCTCACATTTTGATTCCATTTGTAGTTTGATAGATATGTATGGTGCAACTATTATTGTGCTGAAATTCCTGGTTAAAGAAGAATCTACAAATGCAATTCGTGGGAAAGCTGGTGGTTCTATAATGGTAATGAAGTCCTTTGATTTTATATTCATATTACATCTTATGCACAAGATTATGGGGATTACAGATATGCTTTGTCGAACATTGCAACATAAATCTTTAGATATTTTGAATGCAGTGAATTTAGTATCATCGACAAAAGTATTACTTCAAACACTACGAGAAGAAGGTTTTGATTATCTCCTTGGGCATGTGAAATCAATCTGTGTGAAGTTTGATGTCGATATACCCGATATGAGCACTCGGTACAAAGAATCTACGCGACGTTCTTGCCAACAAAATGATCAAATTATAATTGAACATCACTATCACATTGACATATTTAATTCTACGATTGATTATCAGTTGGATGAGTTACATGCTAGATTCAATGAAGAGTCGATGGAACTGCTTATGCTTAGCTCTGCTTTAGATCCTAGAGACAACTTCAAAGCTTTGGATCCTGATCGTATTCTTTT
Organism: Iris macrosiphon; assembly: GCA_036927795.1. Classification (NCBI taxonomy): domain Eukaryota; kingdom Viridiplantae; phylum Streptophyta; class Magnoliopsida; order Asparagales; family Iridaceae; genus Iris; species Iris macrosiphon. The sequence goes on along the minus strand of JAYESA010000002.1, from coordinate 208,558,321 downwards.
ACTTGCCGAGAAGTTTTATCCAGGTGATTTTAGCGGACAAGATATGCATCATTTGAAATGTCAGTTAGATCATTATCGACTTGATGTGGTTCACCACGAGAAGCTTCAGAATATGTCAACAATTTTAGAATTGTGTCGTGGGTTAATAGAAACAAATAAAGCAGAGACTTATAATTTGATCGATATACGGCGACTACAGAGCGTGCATTTTCAGCAATGAAACACATCAAAAGTACTCTTCGTAACAAGATGGAAGATGAGTACTTGAGCGATTCAATGGTTCTCTATATCGAAAGAGAAATGACAGAAATAATCGATACAGATTCGATAATAGATGCTTTTGCTTCTTGGAAGGATCGAAGAGTCCAATTTCGCTAGTAAGTGTCCTATATTGGTATTTATTATTCTATCATTCTCTTTCATTATCTTTATTTGTCTTTGATTGGCCTTCATTTTGTGGTAGATTTTCTTTCCTGGATAGAAGAAGTTGAAGGAGATTTTTGGAAGGCAGAAAAGTTTAAGGAGATTTTTTGAAGGCAGAAGCAAAGAGAGCAGATTCGTCGAATATTGCATCTTTATTCTCCATATTTTTTTCCATTTTTTATCTTATATATAAAGATGATGTTTTCTTAATTATCTTAAGCAACATGTCTACTTATGAAATTCAACCTATGTCATTTGATAACTTTTTTTGGTCCGGAAATGATATTTTGAAGCACACATTTGGAATATGATGACATTCTGAGAAATAATTTGCATTAAAAAAAAATTTAGCATGTTTTGAGTTCAGTCCGGGGTAAACTAGAATCCTGGCTCCGCCCTTGCTGACCATGGTTCACTAATTTTGCTTCTTTATGTAGATGAAGATATGCTTCTTACAAGATTGACGGATGAGCTTGTCACCTCCTTCATTCAGATTCTTAGTAGTGAATTTGCAATGAAAGACTTAGGGCCGGTTCATCATTTTCTTGGTATTGAAAATCCCAAACACCTGATGGTATTCACCTCTCACAAACACATTATGCTCTTACCATACATGAGAAAACAAATATGGTTGACTCTAAGCCTATGAGTACACCTCTAGAAGCAAAAACAAAATATTCTATTCTCTTAAGGAAATACCACTGGAGGATCAAAGTCATTTTAGAGGAATTGTTGGAGCCTTACAATATCTTACCCTTACACGTCCGGATCTCTCTCTTAGCGTTAATTATGTATCTCAACTTATGCATGCTCCTATTGTAGTTCACTTAAAAATGGTTCGACGTATTCTTAGATATGTCAAAGGAACTATTCACTTGGGATTACATTTTACTTCAAATACTACACTTGATCTGTGTGCATTTTCAGATGCAGATTAATTGGACGGGATGTCCTACCACTAGACGCTCTACCACAGGCTATTGCACTTTTCTTGGACGGAATCTCATATCATGGTGTGCAAAGAAACAACATACTATCTCCCGCTCAAGTACTGAAGCTAAGTATCGAGCCATGGCAAATACCGTAGCTGAGTTAACGTGGCTGACCTTCACTTTGAAATACCTCCGAATTTCAAGGCCAAGGCCACTGATTCTATATTGTGATAATCTCAGTGCTCTACATATGACTGTTAATCCTGTTTTTCATGCACGTAGTAAACACATCGAGTTGGACTATCATTTTGTATCGAACGCGTTGCCCTTGGTCAGCTTATCACTCGACATATCTCCACTGGTCAACAAGTTGCCGACCTCTTCACCAAACCAATGTCCAAAGCAGCTCTAAATTATTTTTGGACCAAACTGTGCCTTCAGCCCCAGCATAGTTTGCAGGAGGGTGTTAGTAGGGCTGCAAATGAGCCAAGTCGTTCGCAAGCTGCTCGAAGCTCGGCTTGATAAAAGCTCGTTTGAGCTCGGTTCGTTTAGTAAACAAGCCAAGCTCAAGCTTCATTTTCGATCTCGTTTAATAAACGAGCCAAGCTCAAGCTAAGAAGTACTCGGCTCGTTTGAGCTCGCGAGCTGGTTCGTTTAGAAGCTTGCGAGCTGACTCGTGAGCTGGCTCGTTTAGAAGCTCGTTTAGGAGCTCGTTGTTGGCAGTCTACAAATTTATTTTATTATTTAAATTTTAATTTGTTCTTTGTTGAATTCTAATTGTATGCATGTTTGTATAACAATATGGTTGTATGCATTGTATATAATTATATGTCCTTAATAATTGATATTAAGAAACTTTTTAAATTGAATTTTTATAAATAAATTGTTAACATTATAGGTACTTGAATTCAAGCCTAACTAGCTTGAAATCAAGTTCGTTAAGCTCGAAATCAAGCTTAATGAGCTTGAAATAAAGCTGAACAAGCTCAAAATCAAGCTTAACGAGATTGAGTTTGAGCTTATCAAGCTTGTTTATCAAGCTTGAATCAAGCTTGCTTATCAAGCCAAGCTCGAGCTCAAACCAAGCCAAGCTCAAGCTTAATATAAAAGAGCTCGAGCCAAGCTCAAGCTCTAAAATAAAAAAATTATCAAGCTCGAGCTCGAGCTCGGTTAATTCTAATCAAGTCAAGCTCAAGCTTATGAAAGCTTGGCTCGGCTTGGCTCGTTTGCACCCCTAGGTGTTAGCAATGTTGGCAACAAAAATTGTGAGGATCAAAGAAGTGATAAGGAGATCCAAAAATCTTGGAGTGATAAGGTTGTGAATACTCACAATGATTTCAGAAAATAAAAACAGTGGAGAGAAATAGAATGAACAAGGAGACTTGGGGGCAACAAATTCAAACCAAAAGTTAGTTCAATAAGATGAGAATATCTTGCATGCAAACAGCAGAATCAATTCAGTTTCCTCATTGAAAAAAATAGTCAAAACAGAAAGCAATTAGAGAGTTGTTAAGAGTAGTTAGTTTGGATACTCTGTTGATTGTGGTTGTTAATTTTTTTTAAATAGGAACCCATATGTAACATTCTGGAATCAAGAAAGAAAATATACACAGCTCCTTTTATCCAATCCAAAGTTCTTTGTTGTGTGTTTCAATTTTTCTCTATTTGTCTTTGGCCTAAGTTCAAATGAAGCTAGCATGCACTACTCTCGATCGATCTTGCCTTGCTTTTGCAGAAAAGGGTAAGGACGTACGTGCAGTATTGCTTGCTATCATAGTTTCTAATCTTAGAAGAGAAGAGAGAAAAGAAAAGAAAGAAAAAATAAAAGAAAGAAGCAATTTGTACGTCTTCCTTTTGGCTTTTGCTTCAAACTAATTAAAAAAATGAACAATTAATTAAGCTACAATCCTATTTGTTTGGTGGTTCCAAAACCGCGGACCAAATAAGATTTTCCATAAATATATCTATCTACCATCGACAGGCAGACATGGTGATCATACCAAAAGAGCGAGCAGCCAGCCAGCTTTCTATCTGCTCGATCTGCTGTTAGATTCAATCATCTCCATCCGACTGTAATCTAATTAATGAAGACATGCATACATGTTCATTCTATAATTATATATAATTCACGCATAAACAAGAATATTAATTTCAAATTAAGAGATCATAATAATTGCGTCATCCTCCAGAATCCAGATCCATTACGGCATTGATCTCATTGTCATTTCAATTATTTCAGTAATTTATGTTATTCATCACCAAACAATTTTAGGCGGTGTTATATTTCATTATGTGATATCTGACATGACAAATGATACGACAAATTTTAACATTAAAAATAAAATAAAATATTTTTGGTTGATTGTTTTTTTTTTTAAATTATGTGTTAGCTGTCATGTTAGATGCCACTGAAAAATAACATCACTCAATTTTTTTTGGTGTCGAATTGCAGAATTGATGCAACTTAAGATTTGGTAAGAGTTGAGATTTATGTGGTTTGATTCTAGGGTGCTCTAGTATATCCTAGTAGTTTTAAAGTTTCTTCCAGTACTGTACTAAAATATTAATATTGTGATCGAGATTGAAGGTTAAAGTCAATAACATGTACCCCCCAACTCTGACAAAAGAAATAATTGACGTTAATAAGTTGTATGAGTTGCAGTGATGTTCTTGTTGTCTGTGGACATAAATAAATAGCATAGAAACTGAAGTTTGGTTGTGGATTGACAAAATGTATGTTAATCATTGTGGTGGTCATGCACCACACACCACACCACACCACACCTGCAGGTTGAAAGCTCAGAGAAGAAAGTGAGTGAATGAGGGAGTTCCCACCTTCTTTCTTCTTTCATGGAAAGAAAGAAAGAAAGATCTTTAATGCTCGCTCACTCACAAAAGCAATGTCACATGAAGTTAGATATTCATGTCATGTGAACATCATCAGCTTCATGTGTTCAGATATGATTTTAGAGACAAAAATTAATACTAAATAGAAAGAAACAGCAGCAGCAGTTGTAGTAGTAGAGAAGTTCTTACAAAATAGAAAACCAAAAATGTGAACCTGACGTGAATCGAATGAATCGAACACGCAACCTTCTGATCTGGAGTCAGACATATTAGTTTCGAAGCTAAATCAAAGTAGAGGAGGTCCATAAAGTAGAGACTCGCACAAGAGTTCGTCTCTACAAAAGTTGGTGCACTGAGATCCACACAAAAGTTTCTCTACAGTGACACACAACTCCACAGAAGCACTAAACTAGGAACATGTTACAAACTGACGACCCAAAGAAAATGCAAATACAATAAGAATCAGAAAATCGTTCTTCTCTTTACGTTCGCAGGTGAACCTGACGTGAATCGAACACGCAACCTTCTGATCTGGAGTCAGACGTGTTAGTCCCGAAGCGAAATCAAAGTAGAGGAGATCCACAAAGTAGAGACTCACAAAAGAGTTCGTCTCTACAAAAGTTGGTGCACTGAGATCCACACAAGAGTTTCTCTACAGTGACACACAACTCCACAGAAGCACTAAACCAGGAACATGTTACAAACTGACGACCCAAAGAAAATGCAAATACAACAAGAATTAGAAAATCGTTCTTCTCTTTACGTTCGCAGACGCTACAACGAGAAGGAACGGGAACAAGAAAAAAAATACAAAGAAGGAAACTCCTTGCAGGGGTGATCAAAACCACCGGAGCTCAAGGCAAGATTCGCGCTATACGACGAACTTCCCCCAGGATCCAGCAAGTTCACATGAGAACTTCTGGAACGCTCTTGGTCACCTTCGGATCACTCGAAAAACACTTTATGGAAGGGTGCTCACTGCGTCCGCATATTTCTCTGGTGCTCTCAGTTTTTCTCCCTCTCTCAAAGAAAGAGAAGCTCCTCTATATATAGAGAAAAATAACACATATGCGTCCTGAGAAAGCTCAAGTCCGCATATGCGCTATCCGACACCAGGCCGCATGTGTAGCCGTAGCAGCATGCGGCGTCAGAGCCTCATGCGGCACCTCCATCGCCGGTCACGCAGTACAGGACAACGCCATCAAACGCCGCCAAGCGCCGAAAGCAACAACCACTGTGCACAAACACCCTCGTGCCGCATACGCCACATATACCGGAGCATGTCCCCTCCACATGCGACTCGCTCATACAAGCTCGCTGGCTGACTAGCGTCTGACCGCATAGCTCTAGGACGCATAAACCCAGAACGCATAGCTCCTGGCCGCATAGTGTCACGTCCCAATTTTCCGCAGGATCGGCCATCCCCTCTAGGCGTGAATCACCGCACCAGCGCTCCTGCAATACGATCGTTCCCATCAGGACGTGATGCCGCGCGAGCATAAACTATGCCCGCGCAAGGCCATAATCCGAACATGCGAAGAAATAGCTAAGCCACAGAGTCGCACAGATAGTCTTCAATGCAGTAGATACTTGAACGACACGAGTAAACGGTCGTTCGATAACTAGTTCTCAAAGTCGATATAGCGGAAGCATAGAATAAACACAAGTATGATACATAAATGAGCTCTTTATTGATAATGAATAAGGTTACAAGCAGCGCTAGGCCGAGATTACAAGTCGCTCAATCTCTCTTTCTCTCTCTCTCTCTCTCTCGGACAATAAATGCGTGCTAAGCGGCTTACAATTTGGGATGATACATAGGCGATGTTCCAACATTATGTCTTGTATATGTGCTTCAGCTCTGGACGCAGCACTCCAAAGCTCTAGAGCAAACTCCACGCCTTAGCGCGCACGAGGGGATACTCCGCACAGAATGAGGTTCTCCCGCACCCTGCAAGTAATCTGGTGGGTTATCAGTACATGAATGCAATGGTGGAGAGGCTTCTCGCCCGCTCGACAAATCCAAACACGTTATATTAGTTTCGTGCACCAACTATTAAGTTATCTTTCTAGTATTGTCTTAGGAACAGTTTTATGGCAATAATGTAAAGCCTAACTCGTGTGGCAGTGCGTCGTACGATATATAAAAGAAATACGACAAAACTTACCAACTTACCCTTCGTCCTTTCCTGTCCAAACCACAAAACCAAGTTAACCAGCAAATGATATATATATATATATATATATATATATATATATATATATATATATATATATAATGAAATCCATGTAATCGCATAAACAAAGACAGGTATCGCGAGCCGATTTCTGACTCAGGTGAACGATATACTCTTTTTACTCAGGTTTCTGATACTCAGATTGTTCAAGTGTGTTATACTCAGATTACACATATGTTTTCAGATTACTTGTTCAATGCAATGACTCGCATGCGGATTGCCGCAACCAAGCCAACTTAATCTATATGAAGGTTAGTGGCATATCCATACAGGACGAGTTATAGTTAAGGTAGATGGTAATCCTTGTAGTCGTGAGTAGCTACCTCCGCTATAAGTCCTAAACTCACATGTGCTAGGCCAACACGACTAAACTGATGTTCCGCCTAGGATCGGATCGGCCCCGGTGCACCCTCCGCAGGAACCCTACACTTTGTGCATAAGTTGTCTGTGACCATGCATCTTCTCTTGTTCATTACTTTTGTTCTGGTAATACGGCGATGGTTGCAGCACGGGTAGTCCATTACCCGCTATATGCCATCTCGTCTTACCCGTGCTACGTTATTAACATGGTTATCTTTACTTGTTTAAATCTTATATCTTCTTGTTCATAAGCGGCGATGGTGGTAGCGCGGCACGAGCCCGCTACGCTATCAACCCGAACGGCGATGGTGGTAACTCGGCGAGAACCCGCCTGCCAACCCGAACATCGATGGTGGTTAACGTGGCACGAACCCGCTACGAGCCATCCCGAGCGATTCTTGTTCTTATTTACTTATCAGTGCAATTCAGTTCATTTACTTGATAATTCTATTACTTTCTTATCTCTTCTTCCAATCTTTCATTATGCAGTCCCCGGTACGGAAAATCGCCTTGGCGACCTTATGGTCCCGAAGTCTTTCCATATTTTCTATTGTTTGGCTCGGAACGACTATTTTGATAGACTTCCTGCCTCAGGTAGGTGAAACATGTTATGTGTTGTACTTCCATATCGTGACATTATCTCTGTGATAAGCATTAGATATAAGATAGATAGCATAAAGACATCAATTCGACCAGTTCTAGACAATAAGGCGAAGTCTACTTTCATGAAGCTAAGGTAGCATGCGAGGGTCTAACTATAAGCCAAGTTTTATTTCCATATTCTAACACAAGCAATACAAGATGGGATTATTCTCTTAGATAGGTGCGTTGTATTCTTATTAGCATGCAATGGGCGATTCGTCTAGCGACTAGCATGTATCGTCCGTATTTTTAAGTGTGCAGGCTAAGAAAAGACAGGTTCATCATAGCCACCCACCTTAGCGATGGTTCGCCTCGGCTGAGCGATACTCCGAGCGCGTCTTTGAAAGTCTAAGTCTGAACTCCTTAAGGGCCAAGTCCGAATCATTTGCCTCAAGCGAGTCTTCCCCCTGAGCAAAGCGGGACAGGTCGTCGCACTTGGGCCGTTTGAATCGACTATCTGCATTGTTGCGGAGCGGTTGTTACACATAGCTCCAGGCCGCATTGCTCTTGGACGCATAGCTCCTGCCCGCATAGCGCCTCGGCCGCATAGCGTCACGAAGCATGTGCCCGACCAAGCAACCGTGCATGCAACTCGCGCATAAAAAGAGCACACGAGCGCCATGCGACGATGTTGACGTTCTCATAGCGCCACGAAGCATGTGCGCCCGAGCAAGCAATCGTACATGCAACTCGTGCATAGCATAAAAAGAGCATACGAGGGTCATGCGACGATGCTAAGTGCAAAGTGCAAAGTGCGCCAACAAAGCGCCACTTTGCGTCCGAGTCGCTAAGCCCCTTTGGAGCTTAGCTCCTAAGGAAAACTTTCCAAATGTGGTGACAAAATAAATATTGTCATAATGGGGTTCATACTTAATCTCTCTAGAAAAATCAACCCACATGGGGCCACCATCCCATATGCATATACCAATACTAAGCAAAGCTATATATTGAGATATACACATTGGTGATTTTTCAATGTGGAACTAAAACTCCCAAAGCAAAATGGAAAACGCCAACAAGACACGCTACTATTGCACCACAGATCCATTTCTGCAATGGGGTATATTGCTCAGAATATGGATACTAGTTTTTGCATGAACTTAACACTAACACTCTTTTGTAAGCAAGATATGAAGTAGGGATTAAATGGTAGTATAGTCACAAGTATTTGGTCATGTGAAACATAATAAATATTCAATGTATTTAGCAAGTTATAATCATTTGTTATGTCTTATGCAGCTAGATATGTAATGCAAATTTGGTTTCCTATGTAGATTAAAAAATAGGAAGTAAAACAAACAAATGCAACCCTAGTATGAAAATTAATCATGTATAATTGTTGTATGATTAAATCAAATTTCTTTTGACACACAAGTGCTTTATTAAATACCTAAAAAGAGCCAATTGCATACTTGATATTCCTTTAGTTACCAACAACTCAGTTGCTTTCGTTGAGAACTTTGAAACTTGTTTTCTTTTTTTAAAGTGGATTTTCACCATGTTACCTACACTTTTGCAGTTATTTGCAAGTTTTTAGTGGATTGATCAGCATTAATAATTAGTGATAGGCTCTGGTCCTGTGGGTGGTGGCATGCAAATCTTGTCTTGGTGATGACAGTACCGACAGTCCTCTGTGTGTGTGTGTGTCTGGCAGCTGAGCTGTAACAAAAAGAACAGCTTCGATCTCCTCTGAACAATCAATCCCATATATATACCAGCTCAGCTCAGGTCAGCTAGACTATACTATATATCATGTCTACCAAACTTACAACTGGCAGATGCATGCACGCAATCATTGTATGCGTGTCTTCTTCTTCTTCTATGAAATAAATATTAACTAAAAGGATGAAATATATACAGAGAGAGAGAGTTAACTAATTAGTAACTCTTGTTCCAATCAAAAGAAACTTTATTATGTATTAGTAACGTACACAAGTAAAATAAAAAAAATATACTATTTAGTGGAATAGAATTCATCTAACAAAAAAAAAAAATGGCTTACCAAACTCGAGTAGCTCTTGTGGTTATCGAGAAGAGGTATAAGATCTCGGCTAAGTGACAGAAGATTAGTGGATTAAACCACGGAAACGTATTATTCCTTCCATTTATGAATGGTGGGAGTTGGAGGACATTGGATCCAAAGACATACAATGCAATGTGCACAAAAGTCTCGAACGTTACGTCGAACCCCGTGCGTTATGTCGGAAAGTCCCAAAAAAAACTAAAAATAGCGACTCTCATCTTAATCACATTAGTTAAAAATATTTGAGTATAGTTAGCAAATATTAGATAGTTAAACAATTAATTAAAAAATTTTATTAATTTTTAATTATATGAGAATAAAATAGTACAGATAACATAATAAATTCCTATCGTGATGACTGTATTATGCTAGTTATTTTGGCAAATTCTATAGGTACTACATATTTTGCTTAGGACAATCCAATTTTTTTTAATTTATTTACAAGTTTGTCACTAATTATTTTCCTTGAGGGCAGCCCAAATTTTCATATAAAAATCAATAACTTCTATTTTTTAACCCAATTTTTTTTCAGAACTGTCACAATGTTGACATTCTTTCCAATTGTAAGGATTGTCAACATTTTTGACAGTCCTAATTATTTATGGTCTGTCAACATTATGACAGTTCTAAATAATTATGATTGTAAAAAAATTTGACAATCCTTTCAATAGAAAAGACTATCATTTTTTTTTTATAATCCATGAAAGAAGAAGAAGAAGAAGGGGCGGGGGCGGACGGCGGAGGCAGAGTGCGGGTGAGGGTGGCTCGGTGCGCTGGCGGGCGGCGACAAGAGCGGGCTGGCGATGGCAGCGGCAACAGCAGCAGCGGAGGCCGCTCGCCTCCGCCTTCTCCTCCTCCTCCTCCTCCGTCGCCTCCTCCTTCAGCCTCCAGTCTCCTCCTTCTCCGGCGGTTGGGGTTGGGGTTAGGGTTAGGGTTTGGGGGTTTGAAAATTTGAAGAAAGAGAGTAGAAATTTAGAATGAAGACATTTGAAAAAGTTTGGGGGGAGAGGGAGAAAGGTTGGGTTGTACTGAGTAAAATTTGGGTTGTCCTGAGTAAAAATTACTAAAATATGTATTGTCATGAAATAATGAGTTGTTCTAAGTAAAATATGTAGTGCCTATAGAATTTGCCGTTATTTTTCACGTTCCAATGAACGGAGCATTGTGAGAGAGGCATTTTCGTCACAAAGGACAATATCATGTGGCTCTGCAATTACACCCAACAGAGGGGTCCTTCTGTCAATAATCCCATTACCATCTTCTTGCAAATTTTATTTTGTTCATGTTCGATATGAATATTTGGAAGTCCGACTAAAACAATGCTCAAATATGCAAATTAAGCCATGGCTTAATTGGCAATTCAGAAATATGAACAATTATTAAGTTTTTCTTTTTCCGCAAATAACTTTCTTATACTTGTCATCAAAATTGAAGCAAACAAATCACATTCTATGTTATATGAAAAAGTATAACATGATTATAAACACATTCATAGAAGACTAAATTTTGATACGATGGTGACTCATAAAACGTAATCAAATAAATGATTAGTCCATTAAAGAGTCACATGAGATGCTAGCTAGCTCCTTAATTGATAATGTCAACAATAGTCTTATGTAAAATTAAAAAAAAAAAAAACTTACTATTCTAAGAGATAAAATTACAAGAATATTGACCTTCATTGCCTCCCAAACGTACATCCGGAGTTGTCGTCATTTATTAATGATTCTAAATATTATAAGATTAGGCCAACTTGCATCTTTAATTGTCATATACAACTCATTGAAATATTATAAAAGAAATATACTATATCATAAACTCTTTCCAACCGTTTAAGCATTTCTCAACTACTTACTTGTGCCTTTTTCAGATTTACGTTTGTTAATATAAATATAATGCTATTTAATAATTTATTTGTTACTCTATAATCTTTTTGATAATAATATTAAATAGTTTCTATATTATTACAAGGGTATGTGAATTTATTTTTGACAATGAAAAATAACTAGCAAATAATGGTATGGTGCACGTATAAGTATTTTTTTAGTCCAAGTTCTTAGGGTTGCATATTCTCTCCACTACGGGACAGTAGAGGAGAGAATTTTGCATCATGTCCTTAAATTTTATGGCTGAAATTGTTGCAAAATTTTGTTCGCTACGAATTCTTTTTGAGGACATGATCCTAATTGAATCCTTATTGTATTTATGTATATTAAGATTTATGAGTGCTTTGTATTCATAACTTTTGATATATTCACTGAACAGACAAAATATTACATGTTGTAGAGTATTTTGGTATTAATATCTGTTAAATTCAGAATGCTTGAAATATTTAAATAAAATAATTATTATTCTATTCATTAATTGTGGATTCTAATTCGAAACAACTAGCCATTCATGTCGAACATAAACACATGGGTACAATCCATATAAATATTGCGATTGCATAAGATTATTTTGTATTATTTTTTTCTATTTTAGTTAGTATCTTATGTAACATTTTCTATTGTACTAGTAAATGTACGTGTATTGCACGTAAACTAATTTTTTTATTATTGTAAAATTATTTAAATATATTTAAATTATATATATATATATATATATATATATATATATATATATATATATATATATATATATTACGATTTATTATTGATTTAATTATAATTTGTTATGGATATATCTCTACTATTTATAAAAATTATGTATCTTCCGAAGTTTTTTTTTATTAAATTGGTTGAGTATTTAGCTACGGTTTGGACGGATAAGAGGAAAATTAGTTTCAGTTTTTATTTATCTTTGTAATTTTTTTAAAAAGTTAATTGGTTGAGTATTTATTTACGACTTGGACGGTTCAATTTTAAGTCGATTCCAAACCGCATTATAATAGTAGAGATAGTAATATTGATTTGCATCTCATGCAAATATGCATGAAATAAATCATAAATGACAAGTTTGACAAGTATTACTTTATCTAGAACTCGGAGGGGATTAGACTAGTAATTAAGTACTATGCGTAGTTAATGACTATATAAATTGGATTAAGTTATTTTTACATAAATACTCCATTTTTACTCTTCCAACATTTTTTTTTCCTAATATTTCCCTCCTCTAAAACCAAAATCTCCAAAATACCCTCCGTCGTTGTCTTTATCTTTATGCCACTAGTCCGTGACTTCCCTCTCTTTTCCATATTGATTTACTTATTTTAGTCTACAAAAATCATCGGTAGCTCTGTCGGAATCCACCAAAGTCCCCACTTCCCAACTCTTTCTCTCTCACCTCCAATTATTCGCCATTAAAGCTTTCTTCTTCTTCTTCTTCTTCTTCCTTCCTTCCTTCCTCGTCAACTTTCTCTTATTAATGTTACTTTATTTTTGTTTTTTAAATTCTTTCTATTTCGAGATCATTTCTATTTCTTCATCTTCTTCTTTATAGAGAGTGGGAGAACAAACCCTACCCCTAGTTCTTCTTCTTCTTCCTTCTTCTTCTTCTCTTGCTCTCTCGGAAGCAATGATGGGGGAGGCGCCGCTGGACTCGGCGGTGTTCCAGCTCACTCCCACTCGGACCAGGTTCAACTCCAAATTCTCTATTTCCCGGCTTACTGTTGACTTCTTCAATTCATCCCATTAGGAATTATAGGCTTACTGCATTCTTTATTGAAAAAAAGTTGCATTTTTATGTCCATCCCGTCAGTAATTCTCTAGGCCGAGCAATTCACACTCTTTACTAGCAGAAAGTTGTATTTTTTTTTAGTTCATTGCAGAAGTAATTGTTGGTATATATCTACAAATCTGTGTTAATCATATTTGAAACTTGGTAAACTTGGCTAATTTGCTAATTTGGTTTAAATTTACAATCTTTGCTACGATAGCTATAAAAAAATTGACATTCTCTGATTAGTCGGGTGCGATATAGTGAATAGGAAAACCGACTTCTTGATTGATGGTAGTAGTAGGAGCTAGGGTTGCTGGACTGTTGAACGATACACTGGTCTATTCCGAGAAAAGTTGCATTTATCTTTAGTTTATTACGTAAGGAATTCTTGGTCCAGATCTGCAATCTCTGTTGGTCATGATATTTCTCTTGTTAATTTTTAGTTACGTGCTATGATGTTTTGGTTGAAATTTGCAATATTGACAATGCTACCTATCGAATTTTGACATTTTCTGATTCACCAGGGGCGATTTACTGGTCATAGCAAATGGAAGGACTGAAAAAATCGCGTCTGGGTTGTTCAACCCTTTTGTCGCCCATCTCAAAGCTGCCAAGGATCAGATTGCCAAGGGGGGCTATTCTGTTACACTCAAACCGGACCCGATGATCCATGGTCCATGGTTCACAAAGGGTACAGTCCAAAGGTCCGTGAGCTTCCTAACGAGTGCCATTGGTTTTATTCAATCAACTCTTATCATAGTAATTGCTGCTATCCGATTGTGTTATGACATTGTGTAGGTTTGTCCGGTTTGTGAGTACACCGGAAGTTCTTGAACGGGTCTCGACCATAGAGTCCGAAATCTTGCAGATTGAGGAAGCAATTACCCTTCAGGGCAATGAAAATATTGGTCTAACCACTGTAAGTGTAAGTGGTTGACATGGATTCTAATTCATTCTCAGTTAAATATGTTTTGACACATTTTGTCTTCTGCCATTTGTCAGGTGGAAGACCATCGGACTAATTCGTTGAAAAGCTTTGAAGGTGCAGTTTTTGCTACCATTTCTAATCTCACTGAGTTTGTCTGCGTGGACAGTACAAAAGATTTTCTTTTAGCTAGTTTATGTCTCTATCTAGTATCTATATAGACCTCTTTTATTTGGGCACAAAGGTTCTGATTTGCTGTGCTATGTAGGACAAAAGATTAATCTTTTTGTAGCATGTGTAGTCAACTCGCTTACGAGTCTTTTAGCCACATTGTGCATAATCATAGCCATTCGCCAAATAGCTGATGAATGATTCTTAATTGAGTATTTGTTTGTAAGAAGTTTTCTTGACCATATTAAATAATACATTTACCAGCTGAAACATATAAAACTGATTAATCATTTTGAGATAAAAATCATCTAATTCATCAAAAGTAAAGTATCGATTTGAGATAATAATTCTGTATATTGTGGAGTCTCAACCTCCGTACGAACTACTGAGTTTCCCTAGGTTTGGTCAGTGATGCTCAGAATAATATGCAAGTAAAAGTTATCATTAGATTGCACAACATAATAGCCCTTATCCAAAATTATTATCAGTCTTTTCTTGCAACAATATAAGAGATTTGGTATACAGTTGATTTTAATAACTTCATCATTTAATCTTTGCGGCATGTACCAAGTCTGCATTAGTCTTTAACATTCTTCAGGGATTCGCAATTACTGACTTTTTTTTCAATTATTGATATGATCATGACACTAAAGTTTAGATGATCATGGTTCGTAGGTAGCAAACCTGTGCTTGATGCTGATGCAGAAAAGGCGATAGTTCTGTATAAGGTATACATATAGTAGACATCATTTTGTGAGCAAACATGATGTGTCGTTCTAAATATGATTTATTTTGATAAATAACAGCTTGGGTCGCAGTCAAGTCTGTCAGATGAAAATGGCTCTACTACACAGGAGGAGAATTCAAAGTATGTTCAAGTGAAATGCTTATGAAACATTGTCATTGCTATTTACAGCACTTCATATGCTATTAGATGTAGAGTGACACGTAGGAACTTAGGAGCAAGGCAGTAAGGCAAATTCAACATTTCATTCGAGGCTAACAAGATTTTACATTCTAGTCACGGCCATACTATCTGTACAGACTTACACATATTAGTGTTAAGATGGACACTGAGTTTTACCACTCTGTACCACCCATTCACTGGCAGCAATGTGCATAGATGATAATCCAACCCAGATACTTTTCAATGCGGCACTGCTATCAATCCAATATATTACATGCGCTTGAGCTGTTACTCTTTTTTTTTTTTTTTTTTTTTTGCACAAGTACCTGTTTTAAGTGCATATTTTTCTTCTCTGCAGAATTCAGCTTTTGAGAGTTCTTGAAACCCGTAAGATTGTATTGCAGAAAGAACAGGGCATGGCCTTTGCACGTGCAACTGCAGCTGGATTTGACATGGATCACATGTCATATTTGATATCATTTGCTGAGAGTTTTGGTGCCTCACGTTTGAAGTAAGCTGCATATCTTGGTTAGCTAACTACATCAAAATAACTGTTTCCTTCAATATGTACAGTAATACATGTTATTGAGCTAATTCAGCAAATTAACTAATAGGAGAAACAAAGTTATCTATCAGACCTTGTGACTGTGTGGTTAAAGACAGCGAGAGATAGGAAAGGAAACAGAAACAGGATCTTGTAGAAACATGGTCATGTTTCTACATTATCCCACTTCTGTTTCCTTTTCTCTCCCATATTCTACTGAACCAAACATGCCTTGCTTATATGTCAGAGAAAGGGCGGGAGAGAAAAGTGTTGGTGTTTTCCACTTGACTTTGGGAGTTTGTCCCACATTGGAAAACCACCAATGTGTATATCTCAATATATAGCTATGCTTAGTATTGGTATATGCACATGGGGTGGAGGCCCATGTGGGTTGACTTTTCTTAGAGGATTTAAGTGTGAACTCCATTATGACAATCTTTGTTTTGTCACCACCTTTGGGAAGTTTTCCTTAGGAACTTAGCCCCGCAGGGGCTTAGCGACTCGGATTTGGATTCGGGTTCAGGCTCGTGCTCAAGGGCGCAAAGTGTCGCTTTGTTGGCGCACTTCGCATGACGCTCATGCGCTCTTTTCTTGCGCGAGTTGCATGCAAGGTTGCTAGCTTGGGTGCATGCTTCGTGGCGCATGCGGCCATGAGCGCATGTGGTCGGTGGCCATTCGGCCTGTGCCCATGCGGCCTGTGTCCATGCGGCATGTGCCCATGCGGTCGGTGCCTTACGACCTGGTCGACATGAGACAATGCGCTATGCGGCCAGAATTGGATGCGCGAGTTGCCTGTGGAGGGGACAGGGTTTGCTTTAGGCGGCGTATGCGACGCATGATTTTTTGTGCCTTCCGGAATATGCGGCGCATGCGACGCGAGCGGCTGTTTTCGGCGTTTGGCAGTGCTGTCTGCCTCGTGCATTACAACGTGACAGGCGGCGGAGGCGGCACATGCGGCACGGGCAGCGCCTGCGGCTTTGACACCCGGTTTTGGAGGATCTGATTGGTCAGCGCATATGCGGCCTGGTGTTTCCTCAGGCCGCATAGGTGTTTTCTTCTATTTATATAGAGGACCTCCTCTTTCATTTGAGGAGAGAACACACATGGAAAACCGATAACACCAGATAATATGCGGCCCAGAGTCTCCCTCTCACATGGTGTTTCCGATTGTTTTTGAAGGTGACTTTGAGCGTTCCAGAAGTTCTTTTGTGAACTTGCTGGTTCCTGGAGGCAGATCGTCTGTACATCGAATCTTGCTTTGAGCAACGGTGGTTTTGACCACCCCAGCAAGGAGCTTCTCTTTAGTTTTTTTCTTTGCTTCGTACTTTCTCATTGTAGCGTCTGCGAACGTAAAGAGAATAACGTTTTACTTGTTGCTTGTTGTAATCTTCATTTTCTTCGGAGCCAGTTTGTAACATGTTCTTGGTTTGTGCTTCGTTGGAATCGAGAAATATCAGATGAGGAACTATTGTGTAAATCTCTGATCTCGACAACAACTTGGGTTCCAGTAGAGAGCGGACATTCGGGTCTCGCTAGCAGCTCTGCTATGGCCCGTGTTCTACCATCTTTGATCCGTCTCGGGACTAACAATCTCAAAGCAAGATCCGAAGAAAGATGTAGAACATCCGATCAAATCTTCTCGACAACAAGTTTTCAAACTTTGAGAAGATTGACGGGATATACTTCAAACATTTGGATAAGGGAATGAGTCATTTGTCAAATGTTGAACGTAATTTGTCAGAACCTATCATTTTCTAGGATGGAGGAGTTGGCGTTTGAAGGACGCACATTCCAGTTGGAAGGAAGATTACAAAGTTGACCAAAGATTGCAGAGTATGCGCTTAACGAGACTTAGCGCATGACAGTTCTTGGCGGTTGGCAAAACTTGGCCGCATAGCAGTCTCTTGCCGCATGAAGACTTGGCCGCATAGCAGTCTCTTGCCGTATGAAGACTGTTGCCGCATAGAAGCCTCTTGGCGCATAGAAGGTCCTGCCGCATGGCAGAGCAGGACGCATGAAGGCTTATGCGTATGTAGGACGCATGGAGGCGGCATGACTTGACGCTTGGCTGTAATTAGAGCTTGAAAACAGAACCAATTCGAACCAATATAGCAAGGTATAGCTAAAACTTGGTT
The DNA here is from genome assembly GCA_036927795.1 of Iris macrosiphon. Classification (NCBI taxonomy): domain Eukaryota; kingdom Viridiplantae; phylum Streptophyta; class Magnoliopsida; order Asparagales; family Iridaceae; genus Iris; species Iris macrosiphon. Next base: position 208,540,518 of record JAYESA010000002.1, on the reverse strand, counting down.
CCTTTGATTACCTAACTTAGTTGCTATGATTGCGCAGGTTGAGTTATCAAGCGTGGCTACTGACTGGTGGATAGACACCGGTGCATTCGGCCACGCATGCTCCGTGAAGGAGCTGTTCACCAAAGAATAGCACTATCTAAGAAGGAGGTCTCTATGGTGAACAAGTGTCAAGCAGAAGATCTAGGGATCAGGATTATGATTCTGGACTTCTGACTTGAGGAAGAGATTGCTCTTATTGAGTTGTGTCGCATCTGACTAAGACATGTCCTTTTCAAAGATGTCTAAGTTCAGGAATATCTCCAGGATATGGGGATAAGGGGGTGGAGAGACGTGATGGCTATGTTTAGACATAGGTAGTCAGAAAGTCGTTTAGACGGATGACTACAAGTACAGATCCTATGTAGCTGGTGCACTCAGATATCTGTGACTTCTATTTTCCACTAAGGATCGGGGTGAAGTTTATCACTTCTTTCTTTGACGATTTCTTAATCGAAAGATGAAGCGTTCGAGAACCTCAGGGACTTCAAGTTTGGAGTTGAGCGTCATATCGGTCCATAATTCAATAGACTCAGAAGTTTTCTATACGAAGAGCATCGTTATTTGGATTCGCATCGTTCAGCTTAGAACATGGAATTGACTATGGAACATGCATTGTTCTTTGGATTCGCATCGTTCAGCTTAAAACATGAAATTGACTATGGAACATGCATCGTTCTTTGGATTCGCATCGTTCAGCTTAAAACATAGAATTGACTATGGAACATGCATCGTTCTTTGGATTCGCATCATTCAGCTTAGAACATGGAATTGATTATGGAACGACATCTTCGTACTCTCCTAGTCCATTGAAGGTGTAGATAGAAAGGACGACCAGTTAACAGTAATGATGACTTCTATATTGTTATTCAGAGGGCCTTCCAGATTGTATGTAGGAGAAGGTTGCACTTACGGTCATGTCCCTAGTACCATTCGTCACTTCTGATGTAATTCTGGTTCAAAGTCAGATCCACATGAATATCGTTCGATTGTGGGGGTTTTCTGGAGGACCATATCAGCCAGAGTTGTTGGCACTTCTGTAGAAGAAGATGTAGTCCAGGAAATAATTGTCTTTTAAGAGAACATTTAAACCAGAACTCGAAGAGCAGTCAGCTAGAAGAGTCAGGAGGTTGAAGGACCAAAGATGATCTTATTACCTATCATATGGAGGTCGTACCACTTTCCTATGATGAGGCGATAAAGACCAGAGACTTAGTCTGCCAAGAGGTCCAAGGAAAGATTGATCCCATATCAACACTTGAATGTTAATCAATCTGCCTGATGGAGCTAAACATTTCAGATGCTTATATACCTTCAGTAGAAGAAAATGGAATCAGCCAGAACAGTTGAGTTCAAGAATAGGCTTGTAGCCTAGGGGTTTTCTCAGATAACAGAGAATTGAGTTCATAGGCACCTCGTTGAGGGTGTTATATATCAAGATGATGATTGTCGTAGCTGTTATTCATAAGCTGATTGTTTATCAGATTAAGGAAGACACTCATGAGAGATTCATGTACAACAGACAAAATTATTGTCATTCAGGTTTGAAGACAGTCCACGGGATGATGATATCTCAAAACGGCCTGAAGCAAATCTCAGGATGTGGCAGCAGAAATTTGACAAGTCGTCTAGTCAAAGTTGTCGCAGGATCAGCAAGACAGACTAGTGTGTGTACACAAAGTTCGCTGATAAGAAAAGAGTCATCTTTTGTATCTATGTGGACGACCTGTTAAATTTCAGATAGAAGTGTCACTAGAACAAAAGATGTCCTTTTGTCCAGTTTTAGGACATGGGATTGCGGAGGTCATCCTAAGGATATAAGTCAATCCGGATGCCAGGTGGGCTTACTCCGGCACAAGCTCTCTGCAGAAGATAATTGGTCACACGCTTAGGGTATCAGGGTCGATACTCCTCAGGTGTAACGTTAAGATGAAGAAGCCTAATGCAAGAGAAAGCATCAGACAGTTGGTGTACTCGAGCATCATCAGGTGCATGATTAAAGCTGCGAGTACCACCAGGCCTGATATAGCTCTCGTTGTAGGGATGCTGAGTCAGTTCACGAGCGGTATGTGTGTTGTTGAATATTGGAAGCTGTGAAGAGAGTCGTCAGAATTCTCAAGTGGACTCAGTATTATATCCTACACTACAGCAGTTATCCAGATATTATGGAAGGCTTCAGTGATGTCAGTTGGTGCTCAGGAAAGAAGAGTGAAAGATCCACAAGAGGACGTGACTTCTCCAGGAGTGGTATTGCTATATCGTAGAAGCCAAAGAAACAGTCTTTACTCTCAGAGTTTTATGCACTATCAGCTGCAACATATTAAGCATAATGGTTCTGGAAACTCTCAGATGATCTTCCTATGGTTAGTACACAGATTCTGGTGATACCGACATACTGTGAAAACCAGGAAGCTGCAGCAGTGGCATCTATTCATCTCTTCAAAGGTCCGAAGAGAACTGTGTAGATAAAACGCAGAACACTAAATGAGCGCAGCTAGCGTGGATTATTATAGTGGTTAATGTTCGGAGCCAGGTGATTCTGGCGGATCCGTTCATAACAAGCCAGTACAGAACACTGAATGAGCGTAGCTAGCGTGGATCATTACAATGCTTAAAGATTGGAGTCAGGTAAATCTGGCAGATCCGTTCATTATTGGCCTCAAGCGCCAGCTGATTGTAAGAACTATAAAGGAGCATAGTACTCTATGTTACTGTGGGGTGACACCACCATAAGGTACCTCGACAGGTTAAAGCCTTGGCTACGGGCCATGTCATAGCGGCAGTAGCATCGTATATAGTCAAAGTCAAGCACTATAAAGGAGCGTAGTATTCCATGTTACTGTGTAGTGACACCACTATGAGGTACCTCGACAGGGTAAAGCCTCGGCTACAGGCCATGTCACAGGGGCAGTAACACCGCACATAGTCAAGGACACAACATATATGAGGTTAAAGGACCTCTGGTATTGCGTCTCTGCAATCCTACCATTTAGTTTTATGCTATTGGTTCAAAGAGAAATCTACCAGGCATCTAGCTATTGGTTCAAGGGAGGACCATTGACCAGGAGAATATCAGGTACAGTGGGTAGTCCTCAGGGACATTGTGGGATACGTACCCGAAACCAATGTGGTCCAATGTGGTCTACATTTGTTCTTGATTAGAACATTTTCTGTGGGAGGATGGCTTTAACGCCTTAATGAGTTCTTGGGCAGAGTGAATGTCCGGCGTACGTTACAGGAATACGAGTAGTTTCAGCACTACAAAAGACTTGTATCCCGTGCTACAGTGGCGTGACACCATATGAGGGAGTGAACCTCGGCTTCGAGCCATGTCACAGCGGCAATAGCACCGCACATAGGCAGGTAGCCTAATACTGAAAGAAAATAGAGAGTGGTAGTACAACACTACTAAGAGGCCTGTGATCTCATGCTACGGTGGGTGACACCACATGAGGGAGTGAACCTCGGGTTCGAGCCATGTCACAGCGGCGTAGTACCGCACGGAAGCGCAAAGCTTCATGCTGGAAGGTAGTACAACACTACTAAGAGGCTTGCGACCTCATGCTACAGTGGGTGACACCACATGAGGGAGTAAACCTCGGCTTTAAGCCATGTCACAGCGGCGTAGCCCCGCACAGGAGCTCAATGCTCCATGTTGTGTGTAGTAACGACACTACTAAGAGGCATGTGTCCTCATACTACAGTGTTATGACACCACAAAGAGGAGGATCCTCGGCCTTGGGCGGCCATGTCATTGCGGCGTAGCACCGCACAGAAGCACAAGACTTTATGCCAGATAATAAACTCTTTATACTGAAAGAACTCACCTAAGTGTATGGATAGAGATATAGGCCATCTCTTGAGGGAAAGCTTGTAGACGTCCAAGATACATACACTGAGACCAGGTCAGCACAGGACCTTTAACGTGTGACCAGATGACACAGCTAAGGTTATTGTGTGAGTGGGAAGAATAGCATCTATGGTGCAGAATTCAAGGCCTAGTCCATTCGTGTATCATACTGTTGTTTGACCCATGCGAGAAGATTCAAGTCGTCGGCGAATGCATGATGGTAGTCACTGTGAGGAACGCTCAACCATATATTGTGATATATATGGGGAATTGTTGGTGTTTCCACTTGACTTTGGGAGTTTTAGTCCTACATTGGAAAACCACCAATGTGTATATCTCAATATATAGCTATACTTAGTATTGGTATATGCATATGGGGTGGAGGTCCATGTGGGTTGACTTTTCCTAGAGGATTTAAGTGTAAACTCCATTATGACAATCTTTGTTTTGTCACCACCTTTGGAAAGTTTTTCTTAGGAGTTAAGCCCCGCAGGGGCTTAGCGACTCGGTCTCGGGCCCAGGCTCGTGCTCAAGGGCGCAAAGTGACGCTTTGTTGGCACACTTTGCACTTAGCACGTCATCATCGTCGCATGACGCTCATGCGCTCTTTTCTTGCGCGAGTTGCATGCACGGTTGCTAGCTCGGGCACATGCTTCGTGGCACATGCGACCTGGCTCTTTGCGTCCAGGAGCGCATGCGGCCTGTGTCCATGCAGCCTGTGCCCATGCGGCCATGGCCTTACGGCCTGGTCGACATGAGGCAATGTGCTATGCGGCCATGATTGGATGAGCGAGTTGCCTGTGGAGGGGACATGATTTGCTTTATGCGGCGTATGCGGCGCATAATTTTCTGTGCCTTCCGGAATATGCGACGCGAGCGGCTGCTTTCGGCGTTTGGCAGCGCTATCTGCCTCGTGCAGTACAGCGTGACCGGCGGCAGAGGCGACGCATGCGGCACGGACGGCGCCTGCGGCTTTGACATCCGATTTTGGGGGATCTGGTCGGTCAGCGCATATGCGGCATGGTGTTTCCTCAGGCCGCATAGGTGTTGTTTTCTTCTATTTATATAAAGGATCTCCTCTTTCATTTGAGGAGAGAGAAATATGGAAAACAGAGAACACCATATCATATCCGGCCCAGAGTGTCTCCCTCTCACATGGTGTTCTCGAGTGTTTTCGAAGGTGACTTTGAGCGTTCCAGAAGTTCTTTTGTGAGCTTGCTGGTTCCTGGGGGCAGATCGTTTGTACGGCGAATCTTGCTTTGAGCAACGGTGGTTTTGACCACCCCAGCAAGGAGCTTCTCTTCAGTTTTTTTTTTTTTTGCTTTGTTCTTTCTCATTGTAGCGTCTGCGAACGTAAAGAGAAGAACGTTTTACTTGTTGCTTGTTGTAATCTTCATTTTCTTCGGAGTCAGTTTGTAACATGTTCTTGGTTCGTGCTTCGTTGGAATCGAGAAATATCAGATGAGGAACTCTTGTGTGAATCTCTGATCTCGACGACAACTTGGGTTCCAGTAGAGAGCGGACCTTCGGGTCTCGCTAGCAGCTCTGCCATGGCCCGCGTTCTACCATCTTTGATCCGTCTCGGGACTAACAAAAAGAATTATCATCAATATAATTTTGGTCTTGCTAGTGTAACTTTTTAATTTGCAGCAACACATGATATATTCGAACTTTATGAATTTGAAAAGAAAAGAAAAATTCATTTCAATAATCCATGAAAGGATCCTCCAAAATTTACGTAACTTCAAACTTTAGGTATGTGAGACATTTGTTATATTTGTCAAAATGCTATTTTCAGCTGTGACAATGTATTCCTACTTCTTTGTTGTGCAACAGAGAGGCATGCTTACGGTTTATGGAATTATGGAAGGTAAAGCATGAAACAGGACAATGGTTTGAAGTTGAAGCTGTAGATCTAATGTCCTTGCGCTCTGGATTTTCTCCGTTTAATGCCTCAGACATTGTTCTCTCTGGAGATACCAGGAAACAAAATGAATTTGGGGAAGCGTGGGCTCCACCAAGTGCTGATTTGAGCACGGAGAGCAACGGGAATGATTTATCAGATCTTAATAAAGGTAATGCTTTGAGGAACCATGGCATCTGAAGAAGCACGTTTTTTAGTTCAGAGGTCGAAATATTCAAAAAATTAAATTTTATTTGGTGGTTTATTGTTTTTTAAAGAAATCTGTTGGTTCTATTCCTAAAATAAACTAAGCTCTCTCTGAATATTTTCTTAAATCTGATCTTGCTGATTATCTATTACTAAAATATGAGAATGTAAATATGTAATTCCTATCTGCTCTTTCCCTTCTGCCGTAGTGATGAATGCAGTTTTCTCTAGCAAATTGCCATTTTACCTCTTCATCTAGATCTTTTTTATAGTGTACATGTTGCTCCTTGTTTTCATGAGGTTAAACTGCATGACAACAGACCTATCAATTTGCATTATAGGTTTATGGCAAAAACCTCCTACGTATAACCTTGGGTAGGAATTTGGTATGTGCACTGAAGGTTGTTTGTCTGTCCTAAAAACTTTGTGGATTCTTTTGTGGAGGTTTCTTATGCACCACAGCTGCCCCATAATGGAAAGGTTTGGATGATGTTGATGATCTATCATAAGGACAAGGCATCTTGTCTATTTTCTCCGTGATGAAATACCTAAGATTAGCACATTAAGCACCCTACTATTTTTTGTTAATTCTGTTTGTTGATTTTTAAGAAAATTACTGTTCGCCATTAAATTCGAAAGTTCTAAAAAGAGCTTGATTTAACTAACAAACGAAAGAAAGTACAAAAGGGTCCTGGACGGACAATCTAAGTACATTATATTTGATTCTGGGTGTGACGATGGACAAGGAGTGCTATGACAATTCCTTTACTCCGTGGACGATCCGATGCAGGGTGAGGAAGCTTACGTTCTCTCTTCGCTCGTCTCGGTATGCTCTCTGTATTGGTCGGACGTGATGTGGTCTCTCTGAAGCAGAATAAAAAAGCCAGCCTCTAGAACGTTCAAGTTGCTCCTATTTATAGCCATCGTGTTGATGGGCTATGGGTGCCGCATATGCCTCTGTTTGGTGGCCCCATAAGACTCCTTCAACAGAATGCGGTTGCAACTGTCGTCGCATACCATGAACTGATTACCACGTGGTCTTGGTTGAGATATGTTGTTGAAGAGATCTCGGGGTTGTTATCAACCCGTTGTGGGCGTGACTTGGTCAGCTGGACACGTAGTCAGCACCAACTGTGCGAAGATCTCTGCAGTTGTAACGGGAAGATCTTGTGAGCTGGAGGTCGTATAGCAACTTGGCCGCATGATGGCAAGGCCGCATGGGTCTTGTAGCCGCATACGTGCTCTCGTTTGGGCCTTGGTCCAATAAACACTCTGGCCGCATGATGGCGAGGCCGCATGGGTCTTGTAGCCGCATACGTGCCCTCTTTTGGCCCTTGGTCGAATGGACACTCTGACCGCATGGTGGCGAGGCCGCATGGATCTTGTAGCCGCATACATGCTATCGTTTGGGCCTTGGTCGAATGGACACTCCGGTCGCATATTGGCGAGGCTGCATGGGTCTTGTAGCCGCATACGTGCCTTCGTTTGGCCCTTGGTTGAATGGACACTTTGGCAGCATGTTGGCGAGGCCGCATAGGACGTAGCCGCTTACGAGGGAACACGTAGCATGGCACGTTTATCGAAGCAATTAATGCACTGATGTGATTTGTTGTCTTTTTTCGAGCTGTCGTCTTCACGAGTCTCGAAGCGTCTCAGAGAGATGAGTGATGTGTCAGAGCTTCTGACAGACATCGAAATCTGTGTCGGGAGTCCTTATGCGGCCTCCCGTGCTCTGTGATCGTTCAGGCCGCATATAGTATACTTTGTGGCTTCTCTGCGACTTGGTTTGATCAGGCTGCATATGGCTCTTCTGCGGCTTGACTGATCAGGTCGCATGTGGCTTCTCTGCGTCTTGATTGTTCAGGCCGCATGTGGCTTCTCTACGGTTTGTTGAGGGGGCATGACCTTTATACGGTCTGCATAATTTTTTTATGCTTCTACAAGACCCCCTTCAAAGTTTTCAAAATGATAAGTTTGGAATACTTTGAAAGAAACATGGACGAGCGCTATTGGCCGCATATGCAGGTTATGCCGCATAGCTGTCTCTGACAGGCTGTCTGATCATTAAATGAGGAGATTTGTTTTGGTCTTTGCGCGGATTTCTTGGGATTCTGCGTCGTCATTGGATAAAGTGGCTCAACTACCGAGGAGTCACCGCCAACAGTTGCCGCTGCGTGGATCGAGGATGATCGAGGATCGGGATTCGAACAGCCGCTGTCATCATCCGTTGCCACATAGCCCCCCTTATATATATGGGGGAAGAGAGGGATTACTTACAAACCCTCAAGTCTTCCAACTTTCTTCTTTTCTTCCTCCTTGTTGCCATCACTCCCAAAGCAGCATCCTATGTCGCTGCTGCCAAGAAGGCCCCCAAGGGCAAGGGCAAGACCCCGGCCAAGGGGAAGGGCCATGCCGTCGAGGCTGCCCCCTCCCGGCGATGTTCAGCCGCCGATTAAGAATAAGTTCGTCCGGGAAGACGAAGTGGAAGACTAGAACACAGAGACATATGCACAGTCGGGCGCATGGATTCGTCTATGCACTAACTTTGGTAGCCCAGCCGCATGAATATTCCTGCTGCATGGGTGATCGTGCTGCATGACCCATCATGCCGCACGGCTTACTTGGCCACACGGGTGACTCGAGCCGCATAGGAGATCTATGCTACATGTCGCATGTATTACTCGGCTGCATAGAGGTTCTATGTCGCATGTGTATGCTTATTTATTTTTTCTTGATGATTCTGATCATGTCCTTTTTAACTTGCAGTGATGTTGCCCACCATACTCTTCGGTGAATTGGTCCTTTGGCAAAATATGCTGCCCTTGAACATGAACCTTGGAGATCTCGCTGGAGCCATTAGGAAGTAGCTTGAAAAAGATCTTCCGCCTGAACGCCAATAGATGATCGCTGAGAGACGTCTGCTTTTTTGTTTAGTCAAATGAACGCGGGGGAGATCCCCCTAAGGATGGGAAGCATTTCTTTAAGAAACCATACTTCATGTTCGGAGACGCGCTGGAGTCTTCTCAGGTAGGGCAGATCAGGGAGAGTTGGTCTTTCACCTTCCGTGGAACGGAGATGACATTTCATTCCTTCGGTCGTCACTTGGCTTTGTCGGACCTGAAGGTGATGACGGGTCCGCGGTATATGGACTGGGACTTGACCCCCGAGCCGAGGGGGGCTCCTCTGGGTAATGTCCGATGCGGGACCGGACAGAGCGATAGGGAATTTTATAGCGCAAATGAGTCACCCTCCTACTCCTTGCTTGGACTGAAGTCCGGCCTCATCAGTAGTGAACTGAGACCGAACCTAAGTATATATATGCATCGGGCACCTACCTCGATCAGGTTGCCAGGAAGGGCTCCTATCCCACGGGACAGTTGCGGGTTCTCAGCTGGACACACTAGTCTCGTGGTGTCGCCTGACTCTGTGGATCTTGAGGAAGTATGAGTAGGAGCTCAAGGCCACCGACTTGTTCTTTGCTGTGAGGGGTACGTGTTACGGACTGGAAATGAACCGGCTCCTATTCGTCGCCCTAAAGGAATTATATAACTGTCAGACGGGGACCTTCTTTACGTCCGGTGGCGAGATGGGACTGGCTTTGCACGAGATGCATGTCTTGAAACTTCCATGGGGCGAGGAGCCCTACGAAGAATATACCCCGAGTAACGAAAAACTCGGAGAGTTGGGACAGAGAATCCAAAAATCCTGGCGGTGTACCAGTTGTGCCATCATGGCATTTGTCAGCGACTGTCGAAAAAGAAAAAGTCCTCTGAGGGGTCTTTTTCTCATATCATTGCTTGAACTCGCTATCTTTTTTCGAATTTGAAAGATTCTTGCAGAGTTCACGTCCGGACGCCACGAACTGAACAGGAAGTGGTCGACCTAATTCAGGCGCATCGGGAACTGGCTACTACCGATGTAGAGGAAGTCGAGGGCTCCACGGATGAAAAAGACGAACCCGTGGACGAGCTGGGTAATCTTGAAGAACTCAACTACTTTTACATGGATATGCACAAGTTATCCGCCAAAGCCATGCTGGCGGGATATCTGATGCTTTGGTTGCGCAACTGCGTCGTCCCGGGCGGATCCGGGACTATAGATAGGATCAGTTTCCCTCTCATCCTTCCTGTCGTGAAATTGGCTTTCGGCCATAAGCTGGTCCTTCTACCGGCTATGGTATGCTGCATCCACCGGGGGCTTCGCAATTTCGCTCAGAAGTTTGAGAAACATCCGGACAAGGGGCATTTCAATCGGATCGAGCTTCCTTATCATTACTTGATGGGTTGGCTTCTCCTGCATCACGGGTCTCTGATGAGCCCTAAGACTGACGAAGACATGGTGGCGGCTGACGCCGTGATCCGCAAATATCGGGGGATGAAGTGGAGATCCGATACAGTCCCCTCCGGTAGGAGGGAGCTCTCCTTTATGAATGACTGGAGTTTCTTTACGTCCGAGTCGGAATTCACGGACGAAGAGAGAGACGTTGCTCATCAAGATACCGGGGGAGCGCCTCGGAACCTGTCTGAGAGGCTGTTTCGTTGGCTCCAGACCATTCGTCCCTCTCACTTGGTATACCAGAATCGAGGCGAGATTTTTATAGAGCCTTATCTGCCAAGCTGGTTTGCTCGTCAGTTTGGTTACACTCAGCTCTTGTTGGGTCACCCGAACGCTTTCCTCGGGTACAGTGGCGGTTTGCTTGAGGGGTACGAGCTTGGAGCTATTACAGCGCCTCTGGAACTCGAGCCCGATTTCAGTTGCCAAGGGCTGGGGTTGTGCCAAGGATGTTGTATACAGCGGCAAAGTACTATTGCACTGCCAATGCCCTGCCGGCTGACTTCGTCCCGGAGAGGAGCTACCTTGAAGGTACCATGCTGATGCCTCTGGAAGCGAAAGCGCGTCGGACACCCAAGAAATGCAGGAGTGTTGCCAGGCCTCTGCTTGTGGAATTGGACCCTTCGACAAAGAAGGCTACTTCTCCTTCTGATGACCCTCCTCCTGCTAAGCGTAAGGCAAAGGTCGAGACGCACCATGTCCGCTATTCAAAGAAGGCGAAAGCTGAGGTGGCCCCTGAGACAGGACCTGTGGCGAGGTCGAAGTTCCCTACAAAGGGGATCAGGAGCGATGAGGTAGGGCTATTTGCATCGGAGGTCTCTGAAGCAGATCCCTCTTTGGATGCTATAGCGGCACCCGTAGAACCCTTTAGTTTGATTCTTCCTGATTCTCTCGATAAATATCTTTCCTCTGGTCTGTTTGATCGTCTGTAGATGCAAGGGAGGAAGGACCGCCCTCGGCGGGTGGCTGCTTTGGCGGTTTCTTACGCCGAACCCGAAGAGGAGACCACTCTGGAGTTCGACGTGGGCATCTTGGAATATGTACCCGAGATTTCGGGAGCCCAGGGTCTAGACGTGGCCTTGGGGGAGCCTTACACCCCTTTGGAGAACATCTCTGTGGATGACCTAGATGCCGGGGCGAAGACTATGACGATGCTGGGCGAGCCAAAACCTATGTCGCCTGCCTCTGGTATATCATTTTTCTACTTCACGGAAGATCAGATTCTCTAGCTTCAACTCCCCATTCTGAGGGTAAAGCTAATCACCTGTTTTTCTGGATCTGCATGTGCTACCTCTCCCTTGCAGATAGTGGACATGGCCTTTATGGAAGGCGTAGAAAAGGAAGGGGGTAGCGAGCTTGTTAGGAAAAGGTCCAAACCTCTCCATCGCTCTCTTGGTGGCGAGGAACATTCGGTCGTGCCCCCTACTGAGCCCGTAGTGGAGGAGGTTCCTGTTGTTACAGGTCCTTCTGGTGTGGCGGTTGATCTTCCAACCATCGCCGTTGGGGTTTCTGCTGCTGAAGCCTCTTCGGACACTGGGGTCGTAAGATGTCATGATGAGGTCATTCCCCTTCTTGAGGTTGTTGTGTCACCTCCTGAAGCTATCGCGACGCGGTCTAGAGATGACGTACTGGAGGGAGCCGATGTGGCAAGGCACCTCGTTACTTCTGTCTCCAGTCTTGGTACTACTCCGGCATCCGAGGCTCAGCTACCGGGTATGCAAGCTCTTCGTGCGTCCATGAAAGATTGGCTCGCAGACATGACCGCTGATTGCTCCTCTACGGCTATTTCGCCTTCGATGTTTTTGAATATCGTTGTGCCGCCTCTGCGCCTGTGGCCTCTTCTTCAATTCCGCCGTCTTTGACTACGGCTACATTGGAAGAGATTGACGAGACCGTCAGGCTTTCCATCTGGAGCTTCCACATGTTCTTGAAGCAGGAGATCGAGGGTGTGTTTGAGCGCAACAAATCTTTCGCCTGGGCAAGGCACTTTGCTGAGGGCCAGGTCCACTCTCTGAAGGGTATCCCTGGTTTTGAGCAGATAGCCGACTTTCTGGGCCATAAACTGAGGGAGGTGGAGAAATATCTAACAGAGTTGCGGCAGTATCAGCAGGCGGACATGGGAATGCTGATTTTCCATGAATACAACGAATTCTCAAAGAAAGTGGAGACGGAGAAGGCATTCTATGTTTCATCTATGGAGTGGTTGCAGCGTGATCTCCGAGTCTTGCAGGAGAGGCGTGACAGGCTGGGCGATCTCAGAAATGAGTGCCTTTTCCGGCAAAAGGACCTGACCGAGCAAATTAGACGGTTTCAGATCGAGCTTGATGCATTGGGGAATAGGCTGCGGGAGGCCCAGCAGGAAGAGGAGGCCATCCGCACTGAGGCAAGCCAAATAGCGCAGAACACGGCTGGCGTTGAGGTTCTGGTGCAACAGCTAGAGGACAGACACGCGTCCTAAACTTGCTACGAGGATCCCGAGGTTATGGCCCAAGAAGTTGAGCGCCGGGCTCGGAGGTTCCTGGATGGCCATATTGCTCGTCTCCATGAGCGGATAGTAGAGTTATGCTCCGACTCATAGCACCAGTAGTTCTCTTTTGTTTTTTGTGTCTTTATTTTGCCTTCGAACTTGGAATATTGATAATCTCCCGGAATGTAGTTTTGCTTTTAATCTTTCTTTGCAGAGAAAAATAAAAGTTACCCTATTTGTTTTGCAATTCATTTGGGTTAGCTTTAGGTATCGTACTAGAGGTAATATGAACGTAGTACAATACCGTAGCTTTTTTTAAGGATATCTCACTGGGGGCTCTTTGGTGGACTTATTATTTGTTGCGCACGTTGAGTGCAAATAATAAATTCGAGAACAATCTCTATCAGAGGTAATATGGACGTGATATGTTTTGTGGACCCAATATTTTTTGCGCATGTTAGTGCAAGTAATAGATTTTGGAACAAGCCCTGTCAGAGGTGATATAGACGTGGCAGTTTTTGTGGACCTATTACTTTTTGCGCACGTTAGTGCAAGTAATAGATTTTGGAACAAGCCCTGCCAGAGGTAATATGAATGTGGTCGTTTTTGTGGACCCATTACTTTTTGCACACGTTAGTGCAAGTGATAGGTTTGAGACAAGTTCTGCCAGAGGTGATATGGACGTGGCAGTTTTGGTGGACTTAACACCGCTGGTGTACCTTGGTGAGGACGGGTGATAAGTGGGGATGTCAACCGATATCAGAGGTAATATGGACGTGATGATCGATAGCTACGACCCGGGAGGTTTGCTCAGAGGTAATATGGACGTGTCAAACTCAGTCGGGGAGAAATATTAGGACCGTAGTTCAGAGGTAATATGGACGTGAACCAATGTCCGAAAAACTCACTAAGGAGTGATTTGCTGAGTGTGGTCTATCCGAAAATGAGGATAGACCTGAGGGGGAGATTGGTGGGACGATAGCTCAGAGGTAATATGGACATTGCTAGCGTCTAACGAAATTGGTTTTTGAGTGGTCACTGCGGGAGTGTGCAAGTGGACCTGAGGACAGCTCCGCTGGGGAGACTTTAAGGATCCATCATCTGTTGCGTATCCAGGACTCCTGGATACAGATAATGGCTTTTACAGAAATTTGTAAAAAAAGAAAAATGTTGTGCATAGACTCTTGCTGGGGATGGAGAACCAAGAGTGTGAAGACAGTACATCTTGATTGCCTGGCTGGAGATAAGGAGGGTACAAGTCTAGCTTAGACAGTACTTTTTCAGGAACTTGCCAATGATAGGCATCATGAGCAAGTCGTCATTGGGTTTTGCGAGTCGGTAGGTGTCGTTGGAGAATACCGATTATACGAAAAACGGGTCCTCCTATTTAGGCTGGAATTTGTCGGCCGTCTCGTGGGTCATGACCATCGGTCTTCTCACGGTCAGGACGAGATCTCCCACTTGGAAAGTTCTCTCATTGACCCGTCTGTTGAAGGCTCCCGAAAGACGCGCTTGGTATAGCTCAATGCGATGTTGAGCTAAGAGACGTTTCTCGTCGAGTGCTTCTAACTCTTGTAGCCGTCGGCGGTGATTGTCGTCGATGGTTAATTGGTTGGAGAGGGCTACTCGGAGTGAAGGGATTTGGATCTTGAGCGGGAGGACCGCTTCGCTTCCGTACACCAGAGAGGTGTGTTGCTAGTAGTTGTTCAGACCGTTGTGCGGTAGGCCCAAATACATTCACCCAGCTTCTCATTCCAGTCGCGCTTATTGGAAGATACGAACATTTTGAGTAGCTTTATGATGGTCGTGTTGAAGGCTTCTGCCAGACCATTTGCTGTCAGGTTATAGGCGGTTGATGCTACATTTTGAATCCGGTTTTTGTCGCAAAACCGGTAGAACGCGTGACTTGCGAACTTTGGACCGTTGTCGTGGACGATCCTTTGTGGCAAGCCGAAGCGGTATATGACGTGATGCTTGACGAAGATAATCATGTTCGATGTTTTTTACTTCAGCGAGTGGAACAGCTTTCGCCCATTTGGAGAAGTAATCGGTTATAGCCAGGATGAACCAATGCCCTTTAGAAAATGTGGACTGATTGGTCCGATAATGTCCATCCCCCACGCTTCAAACGGCCAAGATGCGACCGTCGGGTGCAGGAATTCTGAGGGCTGGTAGATGAAGTCTGCGTGGATTTGGCACGTCTGGCATTTTCTCGCATACTCAATGGCCTATGCTATCATCATCGACCAGTAATAACCCATTCTCCGAAGACGGTCCTGTAGATTTGGGCCGGGTTGGTGTGCGCCACAGACGCCGTTGTGAGCTTCGCGGAGGGCCTACTTCGCTTCTGTATTCGATAGGCATCGTAACAGAAGACCGTCGTAGGACCGGCGATACAACATTTTGGTGGTTGTATCGTAATAGAACCGGAGGGAACGTCTTCTGATCGATGTGGCTTCCTTTGGGTTCTCAGGAAGAATTTCATAGACCGTGTAGTCAATGAATGGAAGCCTCCAGTCCTGGACGTCAGTGTGTACATCCGCCGCGTAACTCAGACATAGGCAGAGGTTATTCTTTGGGCAGACCAGCTCTCGACCGATTACTATGATTAGCTGATGGGTGTTGTCTGGAACTGCCAAGGAGGTAGCGAGGCCGGCCAGGACGTCAGCCTCGACGTTCTGCAGCCGAGGGATATGCTCAATGAAGAATCCCTCGAAGGTTGAGATGATGCCAAGCGCAGCTTGGTGGTAAGGAATCAGATCTTCTTGCCGGACTTCGTACTCATCCCGGACCTGACTGATTATTAATTTGGAGTCGAAGGCCTCCAGATACTCCACTCCTACTTGTTTGGCGAGTTGAAGCCCAATGACCAAGGCGTTGTACTCTGCCACATTGTTGGAGCACAGGTTTGTGAGAGAGTAGGTACGGTTGATGACCAGACCGTATGGGGAGATTAGCATTATCCCGACCCCCGCGATGATATCGCCCTTGGGCCATGTTCTTAAAGCACCGTCGAAGAACATTCACCAAACATCCTCGCATGAAGTTATATTTGAGTCCGCTACTTCGTCTGGAATCTCGTCGTAGAGTTTCGAGGTTTCTGGCATCGGATGTGCTGTCAGGAAGTCGGCTAGGCTCGACCCTTGACGGCTTTTTGTGGGACAAATACCATGTCGTATGGAGACAGTAGTATCGCCCAGGTAGCTAGGCCGGAACTGAGCGTCCCCGGTTTGGTCATGAGAACTCTGAGAGGATTGACTCGCGAGATCACATGGATGGTCTGTCCAGTCACGTAATGCCGAGTCTTCTGGACAGCAAATACTAGAGCAAGGCATTCCTTCTCGACGGGGGTGTACTTATGCTCCGCGCCAACCATCATCCGTCTAAGATAATAGATGGCTTGTTCGTGGCCTGCATCATTATTCTGGGCTAATAGAGCACCGAGGGAGTGATCCATCGCGCGTACATAAAGCAGAAAAGGCTTTCCCAAGACCGGGGCTACCAGCACTGGAGGGTTTGATAGATATTCCTTGATGTCGTCGAGCGCGCGTTGGCATTCTTCATTCCAGACAAAGGAGATATTTCTTCATGAGCTGGGTGAATGGCCGACAACGCCCAGTGAGGTTTGATATAAACCTATATAAACCTCCTGATATATGTCACCTCCCTTAAAGGCCGCGGAGCTCCCTAAGGTTCCTCGGCGGGTTCATCTTAAGGATTGCTTAAGTTTTGTCGGAGTTTATGTGAATACCCTGAGAAGTGATGATAAAGTCCAGGAATTTGTCGCTGGAGATTCCCAAGAAGAATTTGGTAGGGTTTATCTTGAGCTGGTGCGTACGCATGAGGTCGAACACAGTCTTCAAGTCCCTGAGGTGATCACCTTTGGAGTGACTTTTGACGGCGATGTCATCGACGTAACACTCGACCGTCTTGCGTAGATGCTTACGGAAGATGGTGCTCATAGCTCTCTGGTATGCAGCACCTGCGTTCTTCAGACCGAAGGGCATGACTGTGTAGCAGTACTCCTATCGGCGTTTGGAACGATGTATGCTTCTGATCATCAGGGGACATCTTGATCTGATTGTAGCCTCTGAGAATCCGTCCATGAAGGACATGCGCTCGAAGCCGGAAGTGTTGTCGATCATCATGTCTGTGATCGGAAGAGAGAATTCGTCTTTGGAGCAGGCCGTGTTTAGATCATGGAAGTCAATGCAGATCCGGATCTTCCCGTTTTGACGACGGGTACGATGTTGGCTATCCAGTCCAGATAAAGTTTTTCGCGGACGAAGCCACTAGCTATCAGTTTGTTGACTTTGGCTTCGATGGCGTTCATTATGTCTAGCCGTAAGCGTCGTTGTTGCTGCTTGACAGGCTTAGGGTTTGGCAAGATGTTGAGCTTGTGGACCGCGATTTGGGGGTCCAGTCCTGGCATGTCTTCGTAGCTCCAAGCAAAGACATCAATGTATTTCCTAAAGAGTTGTAGCAGGGATTCCCGATCCTCATCAGTCAGACTTTTGTTGATTAAGATAGGTTTGGGGGAGGATTCATCGCCCAGATTGATTTGTACGACTTCGTCCTCGGTAGGAGGATCTCGTTGTTCGAACCGTATCTCCCATTGTGCGTCTAGGCGTTGGGTCCACGGTTCTACTTCAAAGAGTTCCGGTAGATTCTCGTTGTCTTCCTCAGGGTCAGCTGACACCATGTTGGCAGATAATGTTTGCTTGAGCATCTCCCCGATACTGATGTCGGAGTCCCAAACGAAAGATTGTGAAGAGAGTGCCTCGTCTTCTTCCTCTGAACTATCAGGGGTTGTGAGAAGCGTTACATATCCTAAGCCATGCTTGTTCTTATGGTAGTAGTCCTCGGATTTGCCTGCAAGAGCAGGTTGACGCAGAGGCAGCTTTCGGCCTTTGCCGTTGTTTAAGCCCTTAGTGGCCTTCAGATCGTACCTCATCTTCTGGATAAGGTGCTTGGCTTGAGAGCTATACCGGTGGAGTGACATTTTGCTGGTATCGGGCTCCAGATCTAGTTTCTCGGGGACGAAGGATCGAGGGCATTCTACTCTGCCGAAGATGATGAGTCTGTCCCCCCTCTTCCTAGCTAGGACTAGGAAGTGAGTTTTGGCTGGTGAGAATCCGGTTTACAGCCTGGGTGGTGGTCACTTGTGTCTGCAGGTGCAAGCCCAGACTGTGCTCCATGGAGTACAGTGTGCTTATGTGTGCAACTTCTGAGTAGTTCAAAGATAGCCCTTTATTCATAAAGTAAAGTATCTTTTCTCCAGGAATTACATTGTCGAGGAAAGGGACGTCTGCGTGAGCAGCTACGTACTCTTCTAGCTCGTCCTTCCCGTGATCTACCCCCAGTGCGAACGACGACTTTGGAGGTTTTCTAAACAGCTTTACTACCAAAGGCTCAGATGCTAACGGAGCATCCTTCGGCGATAGACTCGGCCTATGAAGACGAACGACCAGCAGTTCGGCGAATTTTTCTTTGGTGATCGGCTTGGCCTATGAAGGCGAACGACCAGAGGTTCGGACGTGGTAGATGACGCCGGATCCCCTTGAAAGGATCGACATCTGCGAACTCCGTCTTGGCCGTGCCATGATCGTCCACGTACTTTAGACATTGGTGTAGGGTTGATGGCACGATCATGTATTCGTGTATCCATGGCCACCCCAGCAGGACATTTTAGGATACGTCCACGTCTATGACGTAGCAAGTGATCTCGGTTTTCAAGTCGCCAATTTGACATTTCAGGCGAATCTTGTCCAGTGGGTAGCTCCTTCCTACGTTGAAGCCAGTGATGGCAGTATTAGTGGATGTCAGGCGATGCATCGGAATACCCAAGGTCTGACGCAGACTCCGTGGGATGATGCTGATTGACGAACCGGGATCGATGTGCATTCGGTCCACCTTGATGGCACCAATGTACCATGTGTAGTACAAGGGGCGATCATGCCGGTTGTTTTTTAGCAATATTTCCTGTTGCGAAAACGTGATGTTGGGCACCGCTTCCGTCACATTATTGCAGTGGGGGCATGCGGCAGGATCCTCTGCTGACGGCTTGACTTGCGCCAGGTAGGCGTCGGCATTTTGCAATGCCTCACTCAGAGCGTTCTGGGTGTCTCTAGAGAGTCGGAGAAACTCAAATAGTGGAAAATTTTGCCGGGGTATTGGAGAGTAGAGCCAAGACGTCAAAGTTGTAGGACTTTTTCAGTCCCTGAGCCGTTTCTTTACGCAACGGCTTGTCGAAGCGTCCCTCTTTTTTGTTCGGACTTGTCCGCTGGTGGGGGTTGAGATGGACCCGATCAGACACGACAGGTGCAGTAGTTGGAGGTGCATTGACGTCGGGAACTTCGTAATCTCGCTGGTAGGCAAGGCTCGACCTGGTTGCCCCTTCTGAGGCCTCCTCGACGATGGGAGAAACCATGTGGCTGGACTTGGTTTTTCGTGCTTTAGACTTGACGGCGGAAGGCGTTGCTTGCTGCATCGTCTGGGACAAGATCCGGGTGGACCCACATGATCTCGCCCCGTGGTGTAGTATGAGGTATCAGTCCGGTTGCTTGGTAACGAGCTGGTGGAAGATTGACTACCTCCATTGTTGCCCTCGGGATCGGGATCGGGATGACTCCGTCCTGGGCTTCCGTCGCGAGAAAGTTACCGAACTGGAGGGACACCATGTTGGTGGCAACTGTCTTGTCGTCGAAGTCCAAGGTAAGGGTCTTGGTGTTAAGCAGGCGCTGGATGTACCGCTTGAGGGTGTAGCAGTCCTTCGTCGCATGGTGGACGTAGCGATGGTAATGAAAGTATTTTGGATTGTTCATCTCGGCTGCCTCTACAAGGCGCTTGACGTCGGAAAGCCGAAGCTTGCCACCCTTCATCAACACATCGAAGATGGACATGACGTCGTCATCTTCGAAGGAGTAAATCTCCTGGGGCTTTGGAACCTCAGTCGGCTTTTGCTCGGACTTCTTGGTTAAGTAGGCCACCAGGACCTGTTTTTCTTTTTCCTCGCGGTTGCTGTTGCCGTTGTTGCTATTGTTGAGACGTTTTCCCCTGTCATCTGCGACATGGATCTGTATTCCCAGGAGCCGGGCGTCTTTAACCTTCTTTTCAGTGCCAACTGCGTTGATGATGAACGATGTCCAGTCTATGAATTGACTGCCGTCCATCCAGAGGCTGACTGTCGGCAGTAGGTTCCTGCGACACATATTCATGAGTGTGGACTCAGGATTGCCTGGAGGCAACTTCAGTGCTGCTTGGCGAAAACGCTCAATATAATTTCGGACGAGTTCCTCTTTCCCTTTGGGTAACATCCATCAGGAAAGACATCGTCATGTCACTTCCTCCGTCATAGAATCTTTTGAGGAAAAGACTCTTGAAGTCGTTAAACGACGAGATGCAGTTGTCTTGTAGGCTAAAAAACCAGTCGAATGCGACCCCGGACGTCCGCACAAAGAGCTTGGTGAGGAGTGCATCACTACGAGGTAGGTGCCCCATTGCAGTCTCGAAATAGCTTATGTATTGACGGGGAGAAGTCTTCCCGTCGAATGGGTTCAGGTTGAAGGGCTTGTACTTTTGCGGGTACGGAACATCCCTCCACTCGCGGGGGTACGATTGTCGTATCTCGAGCTCGCACAGTGAATTTCGGCTGCCCATAGAATCTAGGCGAGCCCGGAGTTCCGGATTTCCCTTATTGTGTCTTTGTCTTCGTCTCCCGCGGAAGGGGCCAACGAACCGGGCAGAGGGTGATTTCCGCCTATGGGCGGAGCTGTTGCATCAGAATCTGCATTGGTCCCCGGGTCAAAACTTGCTTGTCCTGAGGCCCTTAGTGGCTGAGAGGCTACACTTGCCTTGATGTCTAGCACAGCTTGGGTCAAGGCTTGCATTGATTCGCTCATGGTTTGCATCATAGCCTTGATGGCCTCGAGGCGCTGCCGATCACTAGGGCCTTCATGCTCATCCCCTGCCATGTATGTCGCTCTTACATGAGGAGAGATGGACGAGACAGTAGACGTAGCACTTTCCGCTTCGGATTCTTGCAACGAATAGTCGTCAAGGAAGGCTGGCACGACACTGCCCTATTCGGACTCAGAGGGAGTACTACCCCCAGCGTCGGAGGTGGCGTCTTCTCTCCGAGGATGGCTACCCCCAGGGGCTTCAGCATCTGTTCCTTGGGAATCCCCTCGGAATGTCGGATTGTCGTATAGGTCCGAGGGATTACTACCCCCAACTTGTGTAAACCCCAGGGGTTCTGAGGGAGAGCTACCCCCGGCAGCTAATAGCTTCTTCCTCGATCGAGTGCCCTGGAAAACTCCTTCCGCAGGTCCCGCTGCTGGTCCTCCTGGTAATCGCCTTCTCAATGCGTTGGTTGAGATTGACGGGCTGGAGGTGCTGGGCTTCCTTCCCCGCACGGTGGAGGGGTCCTTATGAGTAGAGTAACATGAGGCGAATGATATCTCATCCTCCTCGGGTGTTTGCACCTTATCCTTCGATTGTTGTCGGATAGGTGCCGTCGGGTGCAGTCGTTAGAATGCCGACTGCTTGCTTGTAGGTACTGCCACTTTGTTGCAGCAGCTGTTGATGATAATTTTGGCACAGTGATGTCCTGGGGAGGACGCTTCACATGTTGTTGCTGCCTCCCTCGCTTTGCGCTTATGATTAATCACATTGCGCAAGTCAGACGAGGGCCGACTCACCTTTGCATCCTTTTCGTGAGCACGGGTAGACCTAGTGCACGAGTGCGTGGGTATTGTTTTTGCTCCATGATCTAGGATTCGTACAAGAACTTTTTCTAGATCGTCAGTGGAAGACTTTTGAGACGGACCATGTCCATTTGCCGCTGAGGGCTGGACGCACGGGTCGGTCTTATACAACTTTCCATCAGGGGCCCGTATAACAGTTAGCGGTGCCCTCCGACGGTCAGCCGAATGGACAGTTGCTTGAGCATGACGAGCTCGCACTGTCCCAGACTTCGACTTGGCACCCGTAGGCAAGTAGTACGAAGAGTCCAAGTTTGGGTTTTCACCATTCTCAGTATTGGTGTATAGGGTCAGCGCTGCGTAAGATTCGGTCGAAAACAGAGGTTCGGATGCTGCCATAGTCGCATGCGACCATCTGCCTGTGGCCGTCAACCGATGCCGCATAGTGAGTCTTATGCGGGCTCCTCCTTGGCCGCATAGAGTTTGCATTAGCGCCTGAACGTCTGGCATCGTAGTGTTTTTCTCTGCCAGAGTTTGGGTGTTGAGCGTTTTCTGCGTCAGACGAGGATGCCGCATGGACAGCCTGAGAGGACGCCTGGCGAGCGCCTTCAACAACAGAGAGATGAGGAGCGCAAGCTTCGCAGTTGGACAAGGCGTGGTGGCCTTTGCTGCCCACGTCCTGCGGGTCTTCGAGTGGTGAGCACCCTTCTGGTTGGAAGAGATTGCCGCATAGGCAGTGGACGCATGATCTGCGGTCCCTGCGGCTGGAAGAGAGACAGGAAGCGCAAGTGGGGTGAGGCACGGTGGATTCTGCTACTCGTATCCTGCGGGTCTTATTAGGCTTTGCTTGCCTCGGAGAAGGACTCGCGCTGTCCCCGGAGAGCATGTCCTCGAAGGCCTGCTGATCGAAGCGGACCACCAGCATCCTTTGAGTGGACCCGAGCTTGGCTGCGTCGGATTGCGCCACAGCTTTCTCATCAGTGGAGAAAGACATCCCCAGCAAGGTCGCCATCTTGTTCGCCATTAAATTCGAAAGTTCTAAAAAGAGCTTGATTTAACTAACAAACGAAAGAAAGTACAAAGGGGTCCTGGACGGACAATCTAAGTACAATATATTTGATTCTGGGGTACCATATGGTGAGTAGCTGCAGACTTGGACTTGGTAGTTCAGTTGTGATTCCGGGAGGTCTAGCCGGAATCACTAATCTTCTAGTTAGTTCTTTTTAGCAGACTATTTGGTACCGGATTTGTCTCCGGCATACTTGTTGAGACTTGGATATTTGTTGAGTTAGATTATTACATTTAGACTTGTGTTGTATTTAATTTTATTTGTTCGATATCTTATCGTGTTGTAGTCATGTAATTGAGTATGTGTTCATATTATATTGTGTCATCCGTGCCTCCTTATGGAGATTGGATGCTCGTGTGAGATTGTTTAGATAGTATCATGACCTTGACAGCGTTCTACCACCGATGCTGCGGCGTAGGCTGGACGTACCCGCGTACTCGTGCCCCAATTCCGGGTGCGGGTCGTGACAGGTGTGGCTATGGACAATGAGTGTTATGGCGTCTCCTTTACTCCGTGGACGATTCAATGCTGGGTGAGGAAGCTTACGTTCTCCCTTCGCTCGTCTCGGTATGCTCTCTCTCTCTGTATTAGTCGGGGGTGATGTTCTTTTTCTCTGAAGCAGAAGAAAAAAAACTAGCCTCTAGAATATTCAAGTTGCTCTTATTTATAGCCATCGTGCTGATAGGCTATGGGTGCCGCATATGCCTCTGTTTTGTGGCCGCATAAGGCTCCTTCAACAGAATGCTGTTGCAACAGTCGCCACATGCCATGGGTCGATTACCACGTGGTCTTGGTTGAGATATGTTGTTGAAGAGATCTTGGGGTTGTTATCAACCCGTTGTGGACGTGACTTGGTCAGCTGGACACGTAGTCAGTACCAACTGTTCGAAGATCTCTGCAGTTGTAACGGGAAGATCTTGTGAGCTGAAGGCCGCATAGCAACTTGGCCGCGTGATGACAAGGCCATATGGGTTACGAGGGAACACGTGGCATGTCACGTTTGTCGAAACAATTAATGCACTAATGTGATTTGTTGTCTTTTTTTGAGTCGTCGTCTTCACGAGTCTCGAAGCGTCTCAGGGTGATTAGTGATGTGTCAGAGCTTCTGACAGTTATCGGAATCCGTGTCAGGGGGTCCTTATGTAACCTTCCTGCTCTGTGGTTGTTCAGGCCGCATAAAATATACTATGCGGCTTCTCTGCGATTTGGTTTGATCATGCCGCATGTGGCTCTTCTGCGGCTTGACTGATGAGGTCGCATGTGGCTTCTCTGCGGCTTGATTGTTCAGGCCGCATGTGACTTCTCTGCTGCTTGTTGAGGGGACATGACATTTATGCGGCATGCATGATTTTTTCATGCTTCTACAATTACCTGGCTTCTTATACTGCCAATTTCACATTTATATCACTCCCATGAAATATGAAATATCCACGAGTCAAATTTGATACGTCCAACTTTATTTTAATGCATTCTATCTTATCTTGTTTAACAATATTTGTCAGAAGTTTACACATCCAGGATGCATGCTATCTTATCTTGTTTAACAATATTTGTCAGAAGTTTACACATCCAGGGTGCCAGATTTTGTGCAATCGTGCAATCTATTCCCCTTATCTATGCTAACATATTTCAGTCCTCTGTTGTGCAATAGAATTGCTTATGAGGATACTTTTATAACTTTTATATTATTTTGATGATGGCCAGATAAAACGCTTCCTTCAGATGCTCAGGTTCCACACGGACCACATGAGTATTTCCAAGGCCAATTTCAACAACCCAGATATCCCTCATGGGCTATGCATCCTCCACCAGGTCCACCTGTTTATTCACCATATCCAGTGCAAGGTATGCCTTACTATCAGAATTACCCTGGCAGTGGCCCATTTTACCAGCCACCATATCCTCCTACGGAGGATCCTAGGTTCGGCAACCATCAAAGAATGGAGATGAGAAGGCATTCAATGAACAGAGAAAGCAATGTTGACTCAGAAGATGATGTTCCCGATGAAAATTTGTCAGAGTTTGAGAAAGATGGATCTCATGGTAGCAAATCACACACAAGGGGTGGCCACTCAGGAAAAAAGAAATCTGGCATGGTTGTAATTCGGAATCTAAATTACATCACATCAAAGAGACGGGGATCGTCCGGAGGTGAGCAATCTGCTTCTGACCCTGAAACTGGGGAGGAAACTGAGGGTTCTCAGTGCGATATTACTGAAAGAAAGTATAAGAAATCTTCAAGGTCATCAAAGAAAAAGGATGGTCACACAAAATCTCTGGAGAAGTCAAATATGTATGACAAGGATGAAGTGGTTCATGGGCAGGATGGAGATTCTGGAAACTGGAATGCATTTCAGAGTTTCTTATTGAAATCTGAAGAAAAGATGTCAAGCACTGTTGATGCGGATATATTTGCTGCTGAAAAAGAAGCTCCAACAAAAAGAAGGCAAAATGTAACTGAAACTGAACCAATCCTTGCTCCGAATCGAGATTTGGGTGATATCCAGGGTGTGAGAACAATGGAATTTGATTCAGTTCATGGACAAGCAAGCCGAACAAGACAGGCTGCTTCAAGTGACGAATTTATAAAATCTAGTGGAGGAAGAGATTTGTGGGATAGTCAGGTAGAAGCTCAGTTTAAAGAAATAGAAGGTGGAGTTGGGAGATACAAGACGGTAAGCAGTGATGATTTTATGATCTATGGCCGAGAAGATCAAACTGTCAGTAATATTACCTTGGACCCACTTGGTGACCATGTGACTCCTGCCAATTTAGAAAAGAGATCGTATGCTGCGACTGATGAGTCCTTCATTGTGCCTGTTAGGTTAGGTTCACAAGATGAACTTGGAACGGACAGCAGAATAGCACTTGACATGGATTTGGAGTTTCCTTCATCATATCAAAGTAAAGAAGACTCTTCCAATAAGGTCATGATCGAGTTTAGCTATGAACCAGATGATCTGACCTTTATGCCTGAACGTTCTATTGAGGGTGGATATATTGGTTATGATCCAGCCCTCGATTATGATATGCAGATACCTGTTAAGTTTTCTGTGAAGGAAGAAGAATCCAGAGTCCAAGAAGATATCTTAGTAAGAGAGGAAGAAGAACTAAAGGAATCTGACAAGGAAAAGAAGCTGAAGTTTTCACAAGCTGGGCCAGAGAAAGGAAAGAAAGATGCAATTATGAGGAGAGGAATGTCCTCGAAGACGAGTCCGTTAACTGAAGCACAAAAACGTGCAGAGAAGCTACGGGCTTACAAAGTTGATCTCCAGAAGGCAAAGAAAGAAAATGTATACTTTTCACTGTTTTTTGTATGTTTTCTGGAATTTTCTATTTCAAACTATGGATTACTGGTGAAACAAAAAATTGAAGTGAAACTGACAGAGAAAGAAGTCAGTTAGCTTTGTTCATTGACCTCTAATAGAACAAACTAAAGTATAATCTTTAGACACTAAGAATCAATGTCGCATGGGCATGAATACAAATAAACCCAATATGGACAGGCACACACACGACAAATGTTTTGGCTTGTCTAAGTGTATTTTGGAGTGTCTTTGCCGTGTCATTTACATGTCCGAAATGATGCAATAGATACACGGAACATGATGCAATGACTCCTGCCAATTTAGAAAAGAGATCGTATGCTGCGACTGATGAGTCCTTCATTGTGCCTGTTAGGTTAGGTTCACAAGATGAACTTGGAACGGACAGCAGAATAGCACTTGACATGGATTTGGAGTTTCCTTCATCATATCAAAGTAAAGAAGACTCTTCCAATAAGGTCATGATCGAGTTTAGCTATGAACCAGATGATCTGACCTTTATGCCTGAACGTTCTATTGAGGGTGGATATATTGGTTATGATCCAGCCCTCGATTATGATATGCAGATACCTGTTAAGTTTTCTGTGAAGGAAGAAGAATCCAGAGTCCAAGAAGATATCTTAGTAAGAGAGGAAGAAGAACTAAAGGAATCTGACAAGGAAAAGAAGCTGAAGTTTTCACAAGCTGGGCCAGAGAAAGGAAAGAAAGATGCAATTATGAGGAGAGGAATGTCCTCGAAGACGAGTCCGTTAACTGAAGCACAAAAACGTGCAGAGAAGCTACGGGCTTACAAAGTTGATCTCCAGAAGGCAAAGAAAGAAAATGTATACTTTTCACTGTTTTTTGTATGTTTTCTGGAATTTTCTATTTCAAACTATGGATTACTGGTGAAACAAAAAATTGAAGTGAAACTGACAGAGAAAGAAGTCAGTTAGCTTTGTTCATTGACCTCTAATAGAACAAACTAAAGTATAATCTTTAGACACTAAGAATCAATGTCGCATGGGCATGAATACAAATAAACCCAATATGGACAGGCACACACACGACAAATGTTTTGGCTTGTCTAAGTGTATTTTGGAGTGTCTTTGCCGTGTCATTTACATGTCCGAAATGATGCAATAGATACACGGAACATGATGCAATATGGACAGTATCGAGATTTGGTGTGTCGTGCTTCTAGCTAAGGATTCTTGTTGAATTATATCTTGTTGTAGCTTGTGATTTCTATAGTTTTTGCTAACTTCGTCAAGATACTCCATCTCCTGAAACAAATGCTATGAATACAAAATTTTAATACTTTTTTTTCTTATTCTAAGGAAGGAAGGAAATTAGAGAATTCAAACTTATTAAGTTTGCATGTTTATGTGCTATTTTATGTACAATCTATAGCTTGCTAGCTTCTCAGACATTCTAATGAACAATCGGGACAGAGTCATTATGTTGTTCCTTCACTATGTCATAGTTACGCTGCTAGATGAAAATGGCATAAGTTGTAACTGAATATCTTTTAGTTTGAATTATTTTTCAGAATTTTTTCCTAAACTGAAAACTGTGAGGTACCTTGTATTACTATTGTATCAAAATATATATATGACTATTATGAATCCTATCCTTAATTTTCACCTGGTCTGTTATTTACCTCCAGGAGGAGGAACAGAGAAAGCGATTGGAAGCATTGAAACTAGAACGACAAAAGAGAATTGCTGCAAGAAGTAAGTCAAATGCTGCTCAATCTCCATCAGCAGCAAAACAGACAAGAACTGGAATGCCAACAAAAGTTGCCCCAAGCTCTTTCAAAGGTATCAAATTCAATGATTCAAAACCATCTTCACATTCACCTATACAAAAGTTACCTACCAGAAGCACTTCAATTGGTTCCAAGGATTCTCAGGTAATCACTAAACCTAACAGTTCAAGTGGCAACCCGAATGGGTTAAGTCGATCTGTTTCCTCACTGCCTGAGAAGAAAGAAAGTAACAGTGCCATTCCTGAAGATATGGCTGCTTCTGCGTGCCTGAGACGGCTTTCTGAACCCAAAGCGAGCAGCACCCTGCATGCTTCAAACAAGTCAGGATCCACAGATCATGTTCCTAAAAGAAACATCACTAGTGACCCTCAAATAAAGAAGACTTCTGCAATAATGGAGGAAGACAAAACCCAGTCAGCAACTCTGCCAGAGGTGAAGATCATTTGAGATGTATATAAACTTGCAGTTGCACCCCATAATCTGATGTTAGTATAAATTCTTCCTATTATTCCAATAGATAGATACTCCATAGTGTTTGGCTGGCTGTAGTCGTGATCTCCTGGAGAGATGGGGAACGTGATGGGGTGGATTCTCTAATTTTCAAATATTTCAAAAGCTACCAAACATTTGATTTTTTTTAAATGGATTTGTCTGAGGTTATTGTTGTATATTGGCATTTTTTGATCCTTAAGCTAAACAAATTTATTGATCTCATTTCAGTTCACATCCTGAAGAATCTAATTTCTCAAGATGATACCCATGAAGGAGGCACTCCATCCAGAGGTTAGATATGTGTTGTTTTGTACTCTCTTTGTGCTGATAAATATCTGCTACTGTCTTTTGTGTATTTATTGCCTAGTAGTGAATATACCAAATAACTTAAAAAATTCTCTTATTATCCTCAATTATTAGTCTTAAAAACCAATTTATCTCTGCCATCCTGACTTTTATCAACAATTCAGGCAATGGCGGAGATAGAAAATATAGTGGGTGGGGGCAAACTTTAAAAAAAAAAAAAAATTATTCAAGTTAGAATTCATTCTGTTATGCTATAGAAAAAAAATATAGTAATAATAAATAAAAATTGTATTAAAAAAGATGAATGATTAGACAATAATAGTCTTAATATAATCTTTTTTAGTACCTAGCGCATCAAAATATTAAAATATATGCATACCAAGATCTAGAGGATCAAATTACTATTGCTTGCTGCCATTTCTCATTGTAGAATGGGAATGATAGATTAATTCATTAAGAAGAGAGGGGAGTACATTATATAGGAGAGGCTAACTCCTCTCCCTATTAGTCTACCCGATGTGGGACTAAACTTAACACATAACTCAACACCCTCCCTCAAGTTGGAGCATAGATGTCAATCATGTCTAGCTTGTTACAGAAAAATTGAACCCGAGGACCTAGAAGAGACTGTAAATATATCAGCTATCTGATCGCTGATCCTCACGTGGTAAAACTTTATCATCCCTTTCTGATACTCATCACGGACAAAGTAAATGTCGATTTCAATGTGCTTTGTCCTTTCATGAAATACATGATTAGTAGCAATATGAATTATTACACAACATATCTGCTCCTTTATATCCTGCTTCTTCTCCCAGTTCCTGTAGAAGATGCTGCAGATATAGCACCTCTGCTGTGCCATGAGCAATTGCCCGATATTCCGCTTCCGAGCTTGGTCGTGCGATCACACTCTGCTTCTTGCTCTTCCATGATACCAAGTTCCCGCCAATGAAGACTGAGTAGCCAGATGTAGACCGTCTATCCGAAAGACCGGCACCCTAGTCAGCTTCAGTAAAGCACTCAGCATAAAGTATGCCCCTTATTGTCCATCCGAATTCCTTTTTTCGGATTCTGAACTAGATAGCGCAGACTTCTGAGAACTGCCTCCCAATGTGGAACTCGTGGTGAAGACA
This sequence comes from Iris macrosiphon, assembly GCA_036927795.1. NCBI lineage: Eukaryota > Viridiplantae > Streptophyta > Magnoliopsida > Asparagales > Iridaceae > Iris > Iris macrosiphon. Next base: position 208,510,945 of record JAYESA010000002.1, on the reverse strand, counting down.
TGAATCTACTTGCAACACTGACGGCAAATGAAATGTCTGAACGAGTCATAACGGCTAAGTAGTTGAGTTTCCCAACTACTCGACGATATTGATCTGAATTGGTCATCAGTGTCCCCTCGTCGAGAAGTAACTTTATCCCTGGGTCTATAGAAGCATGGAAAATACACGTCCATGCGTTCAACAATCATGCGCCCCCAAAGCTCAGAAGAGATCAGGCCGTAAAATCACCATGCTGCCCAACAAGACGACGTCCATGCGTCCCAATCAGCCAAAGCAACCTTGGCCGCAGATGGACCTGACATGGCGTCCCGTCAACAGAATCGTCTCTGATACAAAATCCTGACAAAAATAATTTTTCTGATTGCCTCAAAAGATGTGAACATACTAAACGACGTAAGTCTCACGTCAGCACAGAACTTCACTCTCGACGGGTGTGCAGCGCTACATGTACAGCAAAACAAGGACCCCATGCGTCCCACACTAAATGCGTCTCTGGCCCTATGCGTCTCAGACTCCATGCGTTCTATGCGTCTCTGGCCCCATGCGTTCCATGCGTCTCTGGCTCCATGCATCCCAGACTCCATGTGTTCCATGCGTCCCTGACCTCGTGCGTCCCAGACTCCATGCGCCTTATGCGTCTCTGGCCACATGCGTCTCAGACTCTATGAAGACTAAGTCTTGTCGTTACAACTGACGTAGCTCTCTCCAACCAAGTGCGGACTACGTGTCAAAATTGACCAAGTCACGCCCGCAAATGACGAGAACCGTCCAGATCTTCAGCAATGGAAAATCCCAACAAGCGTCAACGCAGCAGCTTGGCCTGCTCACGGTTACAGCTGCACCCTGTTAAGAAGGTACATGTGGCATCCTCTAGCATCCACGCGGCCTAACATATGCGCGCCTAAGGATGACTATATATATACTAAGGTGACATTCCCAAAACACAGGGACCCGGAGAGAAACAGACAGAGAACAACAGAGGAGAGGAGAGAGCAGATGAGAGCTTCTTCACCCTGCGTCGGATCGTCAACGGAGTAAAGGAGCCGTCATAGCGCTCTTTGTCCATCGCCACAGCTCAGAATCAAAAATTTGTACTTAGATTGGTTGTCTAGGATCTCTTTGTACTTTCTTCTGTTTGTTATTGAAGCAATCAAATTTAATGGCGAACAAGGTGGCGACTCTGCTAGGGACTTCTTTCTCCTCTGATGAGAAAGTTGTGACGCAATCCGACGCAGCCAAGCTCGGGTCAACTCAAAAAATGCTGGTGGTCCGCTTCGACCAGCAAGCTTTCGAGGACATGCTCTCCGAGGACAGCGTGAGTCCTTCTCCAAGGCTAGCAAAGCCTAAGAAGATCTGCAGGACATGGGTTGCAAAGGCCGTTGTGCCTCATCCAACTGCGGAGCAAGCGCTCCTCGTCTCTCTCTGCCGCAGGGACCACACATCATGCGTCCACTGCTTATGCGGTAGCCTCTTCCAACCAGAAGGGTGCTCAGCACAAGAAGACCCGTAGGACATGCGTTGCAAAGGCCGTTGTGCCTCATCCAACTGCGGAGCAAGAGCTCTCCGTCTCTATCTCTGCCGCAGGGACCGCACATCATGCGTCCACTGCTTATGCGGCAGCCTCTTCCAACTAGAAATGTGCTCACTATTTGAAGACCCGCAGGACGTGGGTAGCAAAGGCCACTGCGTCTCATCCAACTGCGGAGCATGCACTCCATGTCTCTCTCTGATACTGAAGATGTACGGCATGCATCCGCTCATGCTGCCCCTGTTCATGCGGCCTCCTTGCCTAAAAAGGCGAATGCTCAGCACCCGAACTCTGGCAGAGGAAAAAAATACGATGCCAAGAGTTTGGGAGTTGATGCGCAGCCCATGCGGCTACAACGGAGGATGCGGGGAAGAAAGAAGTATGCAGCTTCCAACTCAGCCGCATGCGTCTCTGACGCTCCCAGAAGCTCTGTCTTTGACAGAATCTCATCCGGCCGTAGTTCCATGCGCCGCTTTGAGAAAAATCAGAACTTGGACGCTTCGTATTATCTGGCCGTGCTAAGTTGAAGTCTGGGGCAGTGCGAGCTCGTCAGGCTCAAGCAACTGTCCATTTGGCTGACCGCTAGCAGGCACCGCTTACTATACGTGCCCCTGACGGGAAGTCATACAAAACCGGTCCATGTGTCCAGCCCGCAGCGGCAAATGGGCAGGGTCCGTCTCAAAAGTCTTCCACCGACGATCTGGGAAAAGTTCTTATACGCACCCTAGATCAGGGAGCAAAATCAACAACCACGCACCCGCGCGCTCGGTCTATCCGTGCTCACGAAAAAGGTGCAAAGGTGGATCAACCCTCGTTTGACTTGCGCAACGTGATTAGTCACAAGCGCAAGACAAGGGAGACAGCTTGCGGCACGTGAAGTGTCCTCCCCAGGACCCTACTGTACCAAAATTGTCATCAATTGTTGCTGCAACAAAGTGGCAGTACCCACAAGTAGGCAATCGGCATTCCAACGATTGCATCGGAAGGCACCTACCCGGCAACAACCCGGAGATCAGGTGCAAACACCAGAGGAGGATGAGCTACCATTCGCCTCATGTTATTTCGTTCGGAAAGATCCTTCCACCGTGGGAGGAAAGAAGTCCAGCACCTCCAGTCCGCCACTCTCAACAGCGCATTGAGAAGACGACTACCAGGAGAACCAGCAACGAGATCTACGGAAGGTGTTTTCCAAGGAACCCGCTCGAAGAAAAAGCTATCAGCCGCTGAGGGTAGTTCTTCCTCAGGACCCCTGAGGGTTACACGAGCTGGAGGTAGTAATCCCCTGGACCTGTACGACAACCCGGCATTCCGAGAAGGTGGTGATTCCCAGGGGACGGACTCTGATATCCCTGTTGGTGGCCACCCTCGTCAAAATGACGTAGCCTCCTACACTGGGGGTAGTACTCTCTCCGAATCCAAGGAGGAGGCCACGCTACCTGATGACTACTCCCGACAAGAATCGGAGACGAAAAGTGCGGCATCCGCTGTCCCGTCCATCTCTCCCCATGTGAGGGTTGTATACATGGCAGGGGACGACCACGAAGGCCCCAGCGACCGACAACGCCTCGAGGCTCTTGATGCCATGATGCAGACGGTGAGTTCATCGATGCAGGCCCTGTCTTAGGCGATGATAGAAATTAAAGCAAGCATGACTTCCCAACAAGCAAGCTTGGACCCTGGGACCAACGCGGATTCTGATGCAACCGCTCTACCCATAGGCAGAAATCACCGTCTACCCGGCTCATCTGCTCCTTCTGCAGGAGACGAAGCCAAAGAAGCAATGAGGGAAGTCCGAGAACTCCGAGCTCGCCTAGATTCCATGGGCTGACGGGATTCACTGCGCAAGCTCGGGATACGACAACCATACCCCCACGAGTGGAGGGATGTTCCGTACCCGCCGAAGTACAAGTCCTTTAACTTGAATCCATTCCACGGAAAGACATCCCCCCGTCAATACATGAGTTATTTTTAGACTGCAACATGGCACCTAGCTCGCAGTGACGCACTCCTCACCAAGCTCTTCGTGGGGGCATTGTCCGGGTTAGCATTCGACTGGTTTTGCAGCTTACAAGATAACTGCATCTCGTCGTTTGACGACTTCAAGAGTCTTTTCCTCAAAAGATTCTATAACGGAGGAAGCTATATGACAATGTCCTCCCTAATGGATGTGACCCAAGGGAAAATGGAACTCGTCCGAAATTATATCAAGCGTTTCTGACAAACAGCACTGAGGTTGCCTCCAGACAATCCTGAGTCGACACTGATGGACATGTGCCGCAGAAACTTACTTCCGGCAGTCAGCCTCTGGATGGACGGCAGTCAGTTCCAAGACTGGACGGCGTTCATCATAAGCGTTGTCAGCGCTGAGAAGAAGGTCAAAGACGTCCGGCTCTTGGGAATACAGATTCATGTCGCTGACGATAGGAAAAAACGTCCCAAAAGCGGCCGCGAGAAAAAAAGAAAGCAGGCCCTGGTGGCCAACTTAAGCAAGAAGTCCGAGCAAAAGTCGGTTGAGGTTCCGAAGCCCCAGGAGACTTACTCCTTCGAAGATGATGACGTCATGCCTATCTTCGACGTACTGATGAAGGGTGGTAAGCTTCGGCTCCCTGACGTCAAGCGTCCTGTAGAGACAGCCGAGATAAATAATCCAAACTACTGTCACTGCCATCGCTGCGTCCACCACGCGACGAAGGACTGCTACACCCTCAAGCGGTATATCCATCGTTTGCTCGACACCAAGGCCCTCACCTTGGATATTGATGACAAGATAGTTGTTGCAAACATGGTGTCTCTCCAGTTCGGCAACTTCCCGGCGACAGAGGCCTAAAACAGAGTAATCCCGATCCCCCGGGCAACAATGGAAGTCATCAACCTTCCGCCGGCTCGTGACCAAACGATCTTGCTACAGGGTTTCCCGGGGAGGTCATGTGGGTTCACCCCGATCTTGCTCCAGAAGTGATGTAGCAGACATTACCGTCTGCCACCAAGACTAAGGATAAGAAATCTAAATCCTGCTACATGGTTTCTCTCCCATCAAAGGAAGCTATAGCAGGAACAACGAGGTCAGGCCTAGCGTACCAACGAGAGTATGACATCCCTGACGATGGTGCACTTCCAACAATTGCACTCGCAACGTCAGATCCGGGTCCATCCCAGCCTCCAGAAGCGGACAAGTCTAAATGGAAAGACACTCGCTTTGATAAGCCGTTGCGCAAAGATTCAGCTCAGGGGCTGGAAAAGTCTTACAACTTCGACATCTTGGCCCAGCTCGCCAACACTCAAGCAAAGTTGTCTTTATTCGAGCTTCTCCGACTCTCCAAAGACACTCGGGCTGCTCTTAGCGAGGCATTGCAAAATGTCGACTCCTACCTGACGCAGGTCAAGCCGTCAGCTGAAGATCCAGCTACTTGCCCCCACTGCAATAATATCAGTGCCTATGTACAACATTTTTTTCTTCTTTACAAATTTCTGTAAAAGCCATCATCTGTATCCAAGAGTCCTGGATACGCAACGGATGATGGATCCTCAAAGTCTCCCCAGCGGAGCAGTCCTTAGGTCCACTTGCACACTCTCGCAGTGACCACTCAAAAAACAATCCCGTTAGACGCTAGCCATGTTCATACTACCTCTGAGCTATCGTCCGACCAATCTTCCCAGCGGAGCAATCCTCATGTCTATCCATACTCCCGGATAGACCACACTTAGCAAATCATTCCTCAGCGAGTTGCTCAGACATCGGTTCACGTCCATATTACCTCTGAACTATCGTCCTAACATTTTTCTCCGGTTGAGTTTGCCATGTCCATATTACCTCTGAGCAAACATCCCGAGTCTTGGCTATCGATCATTACGTCTATATTACATCTGATATCAGTTGTCATCCCCACTTATCACCCGTACTTACCAAGGTACGCCAGCGGTGTTAAGTCTACAAAATCTGTCACGTCCATATTACCTCTGACATGTCTTGTCTTAAATCTATTACTTGCACTCAAATGCGTAAAATGTAATGGGTCCACAAAACCTATCACGTTCATATTACCTCTGATAGGGATTGTTTTCGAACTTATTACTTGCACTCTGGTGCACAAGGAGTAGTAAGTCCACCAAAGCTCTCCCAGTGGGATGTCCTCAACGGCAGCAAACAACCACGTCCATATTACCTTTGGCTCGCTTTATTTTCCTTAAAAATACCGGGATCGTACCTAACCTCTAGGTATGACTACCGATCAGCTCACGTCTACGTCATCCCTGAGCTATCGTCCTCACATCCTCCCCCGAGAGTTTGCCATGTCCATGTGACCACTGAGCAAACCTCTTCCTACGACTATCATCAGTCGTCATCTCAACTTAATCATTCGTGCTTTAATTTAAGTGCGTCAACGGTGTTAAGTCCTCTAAACTTGCCACGTTCATATCACCTCTGGCAAGGCCAATTTCGAACTTATTACTTGTACTCCCGTTCGCAAGAAGTAATAAGTCTCCCAAATATCCCCCAGCGGGATGTCCCTAAAAGACTACGGTGTTGTGCTACGTCCATATTCCCTCTTCCAGTGCGCTTCTTCTTTGGGACCGAAGCCTCAGTAGCTAGGCCCTTACCCTTGGCAGCCGTAGAAGCAGGAGCTCGAGAAGCCATGACGGTCGTCGACGAAGAAAACAAGAAAAATCACAACAAGGGAGGGAGAAAATTAGCAAAGAGCCTCTTTTTCGACTTTCCCTCTTTTATAGTCCAAACTACCTCGATCCACGTGGAAACCTAGGATGAGAATGACGCTTAAATTCTCGATCCGCTGTCACCCAAGAGTGAACCGTCGTCTCGGGCTCCGCGTCGTGAGATGGCTCAAAATCCCAACAAATCTCCCCAAGGATCAAATCAAATCCTACATTAAATGGAGATGTGACAGCCTGGAAGCGCTCATCCATGTGGCCCACGACCATGCGGTTCCAATGGCCATGCGACATAGTATCCATGCGACCGAAGACATCTCCTCCATGCTTTATTTCAAAGTATTCCAAACTTATCAGTTTGAAAAATTTAAAGGGGGTCTTGTAGAAGCATGGAAAATACGTGTTCATGCATCCAACAACCATGCGCTCCCAAAGCTCAGAAGAGATCAGGCCGCAGTGCGGCCCAACAAGGCGACGTCCATGCGTCCCAATCAGTCGAAGCAGCCTTGGCTGCAGATGGACCTAACATGGCGTCCCGTCAACATGATCGTTTCTGACACAGAATCCTGACAAAAAGGATTTTTCTGATTGCCTCAAAAGACGTGAACATACTAAACGACAGAAGTCTCACATCAGCACGTAACTTCACTCTCGACTGGTGTGCAGCGCCACGTGTACAGCACAACAAGGACCCCATGCGTCCCACACTCCATGCGTCTCTAACCCCATGCGTCCCACACTCCATGCGTTTCATGTGTCTCTAGCCCCATGTATCCTAGACTCCATGCGTTTCATGCGTCCCTGGCCTCGTGCCCCCAGACTCTATGTGCCTCATGCGTCTCTGGCCACATGCGTCTCAGACTCTATGAAGACCAAGTCTTGCCGTTACAACTGAAGTAGCTCTCTCCAACCAAGTACGGGCCACGTGTCAAAATTGACCAACTTACGCTCGCAAAGGACGAGAACCGCCCAGATCTGCAGCAACGGAAAATCCCAACAAGCGCCCACGTGGCAGCTTGGCCTGCTTACGGTTACAGCTACACCATGTTAGGAAGGTACACGTGGCATCCTCTAGCATCCACGTGGCCTAACATATGCGTGTCCAAGGATGACTATATATACTAGGGTGACATGCCCAAAACACAGAGACCCGGAGATAAACAGAGAGAACATCGGAGGAGAGGAAAGAGAGCAGACGGGAGCTTCTTCACCCTGCGTCAACATCAGAGGAGAGGAAAGAGAGCAGACGAGAGCTTCTTCACCCTGCGTCAGATCGTCAACGGAGTAAAAGAGGCGCCATAGCGTCTTTGTCCATCGCCACACCCCAGAACCAAAAAATTATACTTAGATTGTCTCTCTAGGACCTCTTTGTACTTTATTCTGTTTGTTATTGAATTAATCAATTTTAATGGCGAACAGGGTCCATGAGCGAGGTTTCTCCCTTAGCTTGCACCATTCCTGCATCATTTAGGATGTCTAGCACATATTTTCTCTGAGACATTACAATGTCCCGCTTACCCCGTGTGACTTCTATGTCCAAAAAATAGCTCAACAATCCCAAATCCTTGGTTTGAAATTGTTCTCCTAGAAACTTCTTTAGTTTTGCAATGTCCTGAATATCGTCTCCTGTGATTACAATATCGTCCACATAGACACCAAGTAGTATCCTCCCAGCTAATGTCTGACAGTAAAATACTGAATGATCCTTTTTTGATTGGCACATGCCAAACTGAGTAACCACATTTGTGAAACGACCAAACCATGCACGAGAGGATTGTTTGAGACCATAAAGGACATTTCGCAGATGACACACTTTACCCTTTCTTGCAACAAATCCGGGAGGTTGCACCACATATACTTCTTCATCAAGATCTCCATGAAGCATTTTTGATATCTAGCTGTAGTAACGGCTAGTCATAGTGAACAGCTAAGGCCAAGAGGACGCGCACAGAGGTCATTCGAACAACTTGGAAGAATGTCTCAAAATAATCCTCACCATAGGTCTAAGAATAACATTTTGCCACCAGACGAGCCTTCAGGCGATCAAGAGTGCCATCCGGTTTTACCTTAATATTGAACACCAATTTGCAACCTACTGCCTTCTTATCATGAGGTAAATCAACCAAGTTCTATGTATGGTTTTTCCGAAGTGCCTTCATCTCCTCTTCCATAGCAGCACGCCAGCCGGGATGTTTAAGACCCTCCTCTGCAGAATTGGAAATCTGAATCCCATCAATAGTTGCCACCAATGATTGTGTGTGGCTCGCAAGCCCTTTGTAATTGTGAACATACAATAGATAATCACGACATGTACGACGAGGTCGAGCTGGCGGATCAGGCGGAAGCAAATCAATGGAGCTAGACGAGGATGAAGGCGTTGTATCCACGGGCACTATCGGCGAAACTCGTTCCGGCGATGCTGGTACCGACGGAGCCGGTGTGTGCGGACCATCGGACTGGAAGACTGGTTCGGTAGGGGAGGGCACCCTTACGAGGGTTGTTGTGTTTGAACATGAAATAACAAGAAATCCTCTTCTGGGTAAACTTGCGGAGCTGGATCAGTAGTTTATGGAAGTGGAGGAAACTCAGTTTCAACAAAGGTAACATCCCGAGAGAAAATACCGCTTTAAGACTGGAAAAAAATACCGATACCCTTTCTGATCCTTAGGATACCCAAGAAAAATACATTGGATAACCTTCGGATCTAGTTTAGAAAGAGAAGGTCGGGTATCCCTAACATAACACAAGCAACCAAAGATTCGGAGAGGTAGAGGAAACGACTCTCGTTTAGGATTTAACCGGGAGAATGGAGTATCGTCATTGAGAACAGAAGACGGCATGGGATTAATTAGATAGCAAGCCATAAGAACGGCATCCGACCAAAATCTTTTTGGAGTACGTGCTTGGAACATAAGAGTACGCGTTGTTTCTAAGAGATGACGATTCTTGCGTTCAGCCACACCATTCTTTTGTGGTATGTAAGGACATGAAGTTTGGTGGATGATGCCATTCCGAGACAGATGTGAAAGAAACTCACGGGACATATACTCACGACCATTGTCACTCCGAACGCTTTTAATCGAAACACCAAATTGTGTTTTAATTTTCGCATAAAAATTGCACCAAATGTTAAATAATTCGAAGCAATTTTTCATGAGAAACAAAAGTGACACGTGAGTAGTTATCAACAAAGATAACAAAGTACTTGAATTCCATCACATATTCAACTGGACAAGGTCCCCATATATCGGAATGCACCAACTTGAAAGGAGCGGAAGCAACTTTATTTTGACTGACCGGATAGGAAATCCGGTGATACTTAGCCAAACTACAGGACTCACAATGAAAAGAACATGAAGCATCTAAAGATGGATATATTTTCTGGAGTGCTTGGACAGAGGGATGTCCTAACCGGCAGTGTAACTCAAAAGGATCAAGTTTTACACCAGCACAAACAACAGAGGAAGGTTCGTTAAACAGGTACAAGCCTCCAGCCACATGCCCACTACCGATAGCCTTTTCAGTCTTTAGGTCCTGAAAAACACAACCATCAAGAAATAATGTTACCGAGCAATGCATATCACGAATAATCCGACAAATTGAGAGTAAGCTGAATGGGTTTTCAGGTGTTTGTAATATAGAATGTAGTGACAGTCCCGAAGAAAGACGAACAAATTATTTTCCATGGACTGTCAGTGAACCACCGTTGGCACATGTAATATTAGACATACGACCAATCGGTATATAATTTCGTATCATACCTGCATCGTCTGTGAAGTGAGCAGACGTACCAGAATCGAGGACCTACTGCTTTGACTGTACCACACATGCCGCTGAGTACCCTACGGTGGACCCAGAAGTAGAGGCTTCACCTCGACGTTGAGCTTGAAACTCAACAAAGTCTGCATATATTTCATCAGTCATTTGTACGGATCGGCCGCCAAGATCAGGAGTATCTGAGGTGACATTGACGGCAGGAGCTTTAGTACACTGCCACTGGAAATGACCATGTAGACCACAGTTGAAGCAGGTGCGCAGTCGACCTCCATCACGATCGCCAATGCCTCGTCTACCATCACGGCCAACATTCCGGCCACCACGTCGTCCACAACGACTACCACAAAATCCAGTTCGAGCGGCTCCCAGAGCAGTTCGATCAGCGGGAGCATCACTTTGAGAGGTCTCGACGACCTTTGCTGCCCGTAGGACACGAAAATGAGCTTCTATTAGAGATGGAACCTCAGCTCCAGTAATGATCTGAAAGCGAGCTGAGTCTGCATCAGGATGAAGAGAGGCAAGATATGTCATGATATGAAGCTGCTTACGTTGAGCCCTTGCTTCATTGATATCCGTCGTCAGAGGTAATTCATGGTCAACTTCATCGACCATAGCCTTAAAGGCCCGGAAGTGGTCCTTATGAGACTTATCGTCCTGTTCTGCCTGGTAGACACCAACGACCGAGTCGTAGATACGAGACAAGTCGCGTTTTCCATCAAACGTCGTCGATAGGACCTCACATAACTCCTTTACCGTGTCCGTGTTCTGAACCATGTCCTCCACCGATGGTTCCATTGAGTTCATCAACTGTGTAAACAGTCGACCATCATCCGTCTCCCACTGCTCAAATGTGGGATCAGTCGTCTCCGGAGAATTGTCAGTCAGATGCTTGGACAACCGCATTTTTCGAAGTATTTTCTCAACCTTCTCTTGTCATGTTAAGTAGCCATCTGGTCCGTCCAACCGCCGATCAACGAGTCGAATCGAAGAAATCGTCGTGCCAGTGCCCGTTGGTCCCGCCAATGCATTCCCGACACCGGTAGTAGTAGCACTGTTAGTCGCATCAGTGTTAGTCATCATGTACTTGATTCGTCCGTCGATGGATCTTTCCAACCCCAATAATTACATCAACTATACCGATGCGCTATCAACGTGGCCAAAACCGGCACGCGCATGGAAAGTAGAGATCGTATGGGGATCACACAAGCCAGGACATAGAGGTAACCCAGGTCACTCTTTGTTTAGATCATAATGTGGATATCGGGGTAGAACGGAAACAAATATCTACGTAAACAAGCAGCTTGTCTACTCTTTGTTAACTCCTGAAGTCGTAATCTAGGAACATAGGTTGTGCAAACAAATCATTGTCTACCCTCTGGCTTCGATATACGCTCCTGAAATCGTAATCTAGGAACATAGATTATGCAAACAAATCAATGTCTACTCTCTGGCTTCGATATACGAATTTTTTTTTTGAAATTAGAGTTATAGACAGGAAGGGGGGCGGCGGCTGCGGAGATATGGTAGGGTTAGGGTTAGGATTTTTGGCTGCATAGTGGGGGTCGGCATGGGGGGTGGCGGACGGTGGGGGGGGGGGAGCAGCGGGCCGGGGGCAGCAGGCTTGGAGATGCCGGGAGAGAGGAGGGGGGGGGGCAGGGAGATGGCGGGAGAGAGGAGGCGGCGCCGGGAGATGGCGGGAGAGAGGAGGGGGGCAGCGGTGTAGGGAGGTTGGGTGGGGGGGGGGGGGCAGCAGGAGGCGTGGGGAGAGGAAAGGGAGGCTGATCTAGGGTTAGAATTTTTTTGGAGAGAGAGGGGTGGGTGGAACCTGACTCTGATACCACGTAGAATGAAAATGATAGATTAATTCAATAAGAAGAGGGAAGTACATTATATAGGAGAGGCTAACTCATCTCCATATTAGTTTACTATCCGATGTGAAACTAAACTTAACACATAACTCAAGACTCATATTTTGAAATCGTCTCATAATGACTTCATTATCAATGCCATTAAATATTTCTTTTTCAATGCATACAACTAAACTGTCTCCCATTCAACGCAATACTCGAAAATATCTATAACTATTCTTTTATTTCCAAAAAATTGTGTGGGACAATTGTCCCTACTATGCCATGGTCATCTTCGCCCCTGAATTTAGGGTATGTATTGTCCTAATTTTACTGGAGCTTCATGTGGCGTTGTTTGAATTTTTACAGAACCCATTACAAAAATTCCTGTTGTTTAATTTCTCTAGATCCGATGACATATTTACTCCCAAATTCTAGGTCTTGATGAAAAAGCCAAGATTTCTCATTTAGGTCTTGATGAAAAAGCCTAGATTTCTCATTTCTAGTACACCTGTAGATTGCTTATGCGTGTGATTTTGCTCAAACATTTTGTTCTTGTTACAGTTCATCGACCCTTCTCCATACTTTCACCGTTCTATTTGACTTGAGTCTGGAAGATATCTGTTTCTTGAACAGGAGGTCCTTTTCAAGATCATTGTGTTATAAGTATCTTCTTGTAATTTTTGTTTTGGCAAAACTCATTCATTTAATGTTTATATTATTCGTTTGTCATGCCACACTGTGATTTATATGAGAGAAACAAATGTTTTATTTATGAATGGGACCATTCTTCCTTGTTTGCTTGATTTACTTTCCGGGAAATTGCTCTGGTACCTTTTCATTGATTCATTGATGGATATGGTTTAATCTTTTTAGTTCAGAAAACTTTGGTATGAATTGTGCTATTCGTGTGGGGTTGGGGTTGTCTTAATATTTTACTTCTTGAAGCAACTGCTTGTTCTACTATAAAGTTGTGCAATTTTTTTTAGATTCTTAAATTTCACTGTAATACATGTTTTGTTATAGTTTTATAGCAGAAAGTTTACCAAGATACAAAGTTTTTTTATTTATTTCATTAATAGAGTTTCGAAACAGACGTAAATTTTTTGGAATGATGGAGGTCGGTCAAAATTTCAGGTCGACTTTGTAACAGGACTGGCAGTCTAAACAGGTTTAAAAAAAAAAATTGTATCGCTTGCTTTCCATACCATTTTACGTGTCAATAACAATGGGCTCACAAAAGTGCCAAAATTTCATGCTCTCGTCATTTGGCCCACCTGTAATATATAGACCCTGTCCATGACATTTGAGGGCCCGGGATAAAAATGTAAAATGTGTCCTCAATTCACACATAATCACTAAAAATGTAAATTTTTATAAGCTGATTATTTTATTTTTTTACTTGAAGCTTTGTTGAAACTTTGTCGAAAAAAACTCGTTGGGACAAAACTCCAGACAAAGAAATTGAAATATTTTTTTCAAATCAAATCAAATGTTCATTAAATCTTTCAACCATTTGGAATCCTTTCGAGCTCTCTTGGTGACTATTGTATACAGCTTTTAGCTTTTGACTTGAATTCAAGGATTGTAACTATTTTTTTAATTTCGTCAATAAAATTAGCTTCTTTTATATATATATATATATATATATATATATATATATATATATATATATAGAGAGAGAGAGAGAGAGAGAGAGAGAGAGAGAGGATAAGGGAGGTGAGATGGCACCTCACTCTCAAAACAAGGATGGCGGTGAAGTGGCACAATTCCAACCACACATTTCATAATTGGCAAATTACCCTTAACCCCTCACCTTGTTTGTGTGGTTGAGATTGTGCCACATCACCGCCACCCTTGTTTTGAGAGTGATGTGCCACCTCACCTCCCTTATTCTCTCTCTCTCTCTCTCTCTCTCTCTCTCTCTATATATATATATAGGGATCCACATTTTCATATTTTTTCCATCCCCAAACATCTTAATGTTATAAACCATTGGATCTTGTTTAAGTCATCTAATTTTAACCATTTATTTTTTTGATTCAAATCAACGGTTAAAATCAGATGATTTAAACAAGATCCAACGGTTGATAACATGGAGATACTTAGAGATGCATAATAGGAGGGGATGTAGATCCATCTCTCTCTCTCTCTCTCTCTCTCTCTCTCTCTCTCTATATATATATATATATATATATATATATATATATATATATATACTAGTAAATTCCACGTAAAATAATTTTTTTTCAAAAAAAAAATAAAAAATTGTTTAAATATATTAAAAATAAATTTATTATATATTTTTCGGATTTTTTCATTAAAAGTAATAAAAAATTATATATTTATAAAAAAGGGAAAAGTTTCGTGTAATTGCGGATGGGGGGACCACTCGCCAACTCAGTTGGTGAGGTGCTGAGTTGGCGAGCATCTCGCCAACTGAGTTGGCGGGGCACTCTCCTCGAGAGGCCCGCTCGCCAACTCAGTTGGCGGGCCAGTGAACGTTGGTTTTTCACCCTTTGGGCAACGGCTCCCTCCAACTCCTATAAACACCCCCCCACCCCCCCCAAACACTCCTCACACAACACATTCTCCTCCTCCTCCTCCTCAAATTTTCACAGCTTCCTCCTCCTATTTTCACAGCTTCCTCCTCCTGTTTTCTGTAGCAAAAGTTCTCAACCGTCATGGATCGTAGCGTAAGAATTGTATGCTCGCACGGCGGTACAGTAAATGGGTTAAATTACGAAGGAGGAGAAAGTATTATTTTTTCAACTTATCCGAATATTAGTTTTGAAAATATACGTAATCATATTATTGAACGTTGTTCTATTCATTATGATTTTATTCTGAAGTCTATTTTTGGTTCTAATTGTTTTTTGATAGATAGTGAAGATGCATGGAATTATATTCTTGAGATTAATTCACAATCACGGTATATAAAAATATATGTTATTAAAGTAGAAGCAACCTTAGATAGTAGAAATAATGAATATTTTTCTGAATATCAGCATGTTAGTTCGGGTGCTAGTTCTTCTCAACAAATAGTTTCATTTATCCAAGAAGGTCATTCATCAGATGAATCTAACCATGATGATGATAGTGACAACGACGATGGAAATAGTGATGATTTAGTTGAAAATGTAGATTATACGGTAGATGATGATGTTGTAAAAGCTATCACTGATGAATTATTTAAGGGACAATCATTTCCTAGTCGTTCTCACTTTAGAAGCTTTATAAGTAATTTAGTAATTAAATATAATTTTAGTTGTTCAGCTAGTCTTATGAATAATGCTCGTGGAATTATATATAGTTGTGATCAACCGAATTGTAATTGGAGAGTATATGTCAAATCTATTGGAAATGGCGATATAGTTAAAGTTAGTACATTAGAAAATCGTCATTCTTGTTTAGGAAGACTTAGTACAGGACGTCATCGACTAGCTACCGCTTCATGGATTAAGACCATGATAATTGACATTATTAGAGATAACCAGTCATACAGTCCATCACAAATTGTTAAAGATATATATAGGGAGCACCGTATACAAGTTAGTTATTCCAAAGCATGGAGAGCCCGAGAGACAGCATTAGCTGAAATTAATGGTAGTTATGATGAGGCATACGCTAGTCTTGAGGAGTATTGTTATAGAATTATGGAGACAAATCCAGGTAGTACATGTTTTATTAAAACTACCGAAAACAATAGCTTCCAACGAATTTTTATTTGTTTTAAGTCATGTATTGATGGATTTTTAAGTGGATGTTTACCAATTATTAGTACTGATGCTACATTTCTTTCGTCTAAATATCAAGGTATCTTATTTATTGCTTGTGCTCACGATCCTAACTATCAATTATATCCTATAGCTTATGCTGTTGCTGAAGGTGAGAATAGTGATTCTTGGTCTTGGTTTTTAAATTCTCTTAAAATATCTTTTGAAAGTTGTTTTAATGATTGGAGTTCAATTTCATTTATATCTAACAAGCAAAAGGGATTAATAAATGCTGTTCGTGCTATTTTTCCTGCATCTCCTCATTTTTTTTGTATTCAACATTTTAAACAAAACATGAAAAAAGTTACAAAAGAACCAGTATTTCAACGCTTGTTAGACTCGCTTGCTAGATCATATAATAAAACGGATGCAGAGAGTGTGTTTGATATAATTAAAGCCGAGAACATAGTGTTGTACGATTGGCTTATTGGTGTAAACGATGAAAGTCGTCGATTTGAACATTGGATAACAGCGTATGCTACTTGTCCTAGATTAGATATTAACACTTCTAATCTTGCTGAATGTTTCAACAGCTGGATTAAGAAATTACGAGATAAGCCAATAACAACACTTCTCGATGGTATTAGAGCCAAGATTATTACACTTCATGACAATCGTAGAAAGTTTGCTGAAAATATAGACACAGATTATTGTCCGAAGATGTTAAAAAATATGGCTTCTATTATCAAAGAGAAGAACCACCTAGAAATATTAGCTATTGATAGTTATAAGTTTGAAATAATAGACCGGGCATCAGGTAGAACCTATATTGTTCATATAACTGACAGAACTTGTACATGTTTTAGATGGTACCATACTTATATACCATGTATACATGCATGTTTTGTTTGTAGATATTGCAATATTAGTATTGATACTTTTTATCCTGCAGTATTTTCGACGCAAAACTTGAAAGCTGTATACGCGCATAAAATGGAGCCAATTCCAGTTCCCTACGAAATCCAAGGTCCTTTGGTAAGAGGACAAATTGGGGTGCCAGATGTAAGACGCAAAGCCGGAAGACCAAAGAAGAACCGCATCAGACCCCGGGATTCATCGACCAGAGATCTACGTTGCAGTAATTGTGGTGCTATGGGACACAACCGAAGAAGATGTACTAGTCAACCGAGAGAATAAAATAGAATTATTCAATACCCAAATATTGTAATAAAAAACTATTACAAATCATACAAAAATTTTAATGATACAATGTTTCAAATTTTCTACTAATCCTCGTCCTCGTCTTGTTGAGTTTGGGTAGCCAGCGGTGCTGATGGAGTCAAAAAAAATTGTGTGAATATCTGGTAGCTTTCATCTCCAGCAGTTTGGTAACTCGGATCCGCTCCTGCAGACTGGTAACTAGGGCCCGCTTCAGCATACTGCTCACTAGGGCCCACTCCAGCATACTGGTCACTAGGGCCCGCTTCAGCAGTATCCCGACGCCGACGACGACGAGAGTGTCTCTGTCGTACTAAGCCGGTCGGATAGTCCGGTGGAAGACGGGATTGTAATGGAGGCATTTCCGGTTCCCGTCCAATACCCAGATGCTCAACACGAGTCACAAGTTCCTCCATAAGAAGTCGACCTTGTGGGGGAAGGTTTATCTCAGGTTGTTGCAAATATTGTTAGTATGCAACACTCTGAAATTTGAAGAACACGTAAATTAATATATTTATCATATCTATGTATATGTATTTTTGAAAGTTTAATGAAGTCATACCAAATCATGTATTCCATCGGCAAAATCACGCATAGTAGAATCGTCTACAGATCTAGTCTTGAACCTGGGCTCCTAGTAGTGGTATACTCGGTTGCTCATAAGAGGACATCCCCACCATCGCCTGTAGTCGAGGCTACCTATGTCTGCAAAATGTAAACAAAATTTTAGCAAACTATTTACACTAAATCAATACGAATAATGAGTAACTTAATCAATACGAATAATGAGTAACTTATAACTTACATTCCTCAGCAGAATTTAGTATGGGAAACATGTCCCTGACAATATAATTCTCGAACCGATTATTCCAGTCAGCAACGAGACCAATGATTCGTTGTAATGCATTTGATGTCTGATAACCGACTGTCGGTGGATCATCGGAAATTATTGGGGCCATTGCGAATTGCCGAAGAACACGGTCTGCCGGATGGTACATGGTGAACCGATCATATATAATATGACATCTGTGTAAACTAAATGCATAGGATGTCATCTTGATTTCTGGAGCATCAGGTTCATATGAGTACGGTAACCAGGTTACCTATTTAAAGAGATTGTATCAATATGATGTGATGTTTATCTACGATCAAAACTTAAATAATTTAAATATATTTATTGTATATTTAAAAATTACCTGATTATACCGCAGTGTATCAAATTGGCTACGATATAGTGATACAGTCCTGTATTGGTAGTGTTGATAATCCACTACGTCTGTAGGCCAGCGCATAGCAACTGGAAATACTCCAACATTACTGAGAATGCTGGTAACAGGCCTACCAATATAAAAGTGCTCGTAGGACCAAAACTATAAAACAAAAAAATGACATTAGTACAAACATAATTTGCGTATAAAATTACTCTTAATTTTTAAGGTCTTTAATTCATACCTGTATCAGTGAAATACATCCACAAATACTCTTGCGATTGGATCTGACAAATTCTGTCAGATTGGCGTACAAAAATGCAAGAGTAGCAGCTCCCCACGCATGCTCAGTAGGTTTGGTCAGATCATCCAAGAATGGTAAAAGCTGCACATTTACCATATTTTTCGATGCATCGGAAAATAGAATTGCACCACATAAACAGAGCAGATACGCTCTAGTGCAACGAATGACCTGCATTTATTAAGTGTTATATAGAATTGCACCACTAAATTAAGTAATAAACAAATTTACTAAAAAAAATACATACCCGATTTTCATCTACATCAACCACCCCATCAATAGTTTGATGTAGGTCTATAAAGTTGCCACGGAGCCATGAAAATTTCACATAATTGCCGTCTTTTAGACCTGATGGAGGGCTAACACCAAGATAACTCCGGATCAGATCAGATCCCTTTAAGTGCTGATCAAAATATATAGCGTTACCTTTAATAGGTAACCCTAGTATATTCGCCACATCAAAAAGGGTGATCGTCATCTCGCCGAATGGGAGTTGAAAAGTGTTGCGTTCTGGCCACCAACGCTCCGCAAGGCTTACAACTAAATGAAGATCGTGAATTAAATATCTAACACGATCTATATAGTGGAATCCAAAGGATTCCACCAAAGCCTTTTGAGCTGGATTAAGCTCCCACGTACGATAATTCCTTTCAGACCGCCAATGTACGTGGATCCGGGTTCGTAAAGCATTATCATGGTCGAATAACTATAAAAATTCTATGCATTAATAAAGTAAACATAGGCATTATAAAAAACATATACATTAATAAAGTTGGCAACTTGTAATTTCAAAAATTACCTCGCCAGTAAAAATCTGAGTAGAAATGTGCTCTTCACGTTGCTTCATAATAAGCGCGGTTGTCGGTCCGCCAGGAATACGACCATCATTGCGGGTAGCCATCGCCAGTAAATATCAAGAGGAGGAGAATGGGGAGTGAGGAGTGTTTGGGGTAGGAGGAGAATGTAGTGTGAGGAGTGTTGGGTGGGGGGGGGGGGAGTTTATAGAAATTTTGGAGTAGGAGAACGTTGGAATATAGCCGTTGGCCAACGGCTACCAACGTTGCATGGCTCGCCAACTGAGTTGGCGAGCGGCCTCTCGATGAGAGCGCCCCGCCAACTCAGTTGGCGAGATGCTCGCCAACTCAGCACCTCGCCAACTGAGTTGGCGAGTGGTCCCCCCATCCGCAAATACCCAAAACATTTCCCGTTTTATATAAATATATAATTTTTTATTACTTAAAATGAAAAAATCCGTATATTTTTTTATATTTTAATTAGAATTTATTATATATTTGATTATATTTTAATTCTAATTGGTTGTGAATATATTAAAAGTCTTGAAACAGTTAGCTACGTAATTGGTTGGTTGAGTTTGGATCTTGTAGTGTTATTTATAACAAATTTAACTTTTTTTTAATAACTTTTTTACGTAATATTAATTTTAAAAAATAATTAATTGATGATGATATATATACAAGTTAGACGGTTCACTTTTGAACCGTTTTGAAGTATTATGTAGGATGGAAGATATTGTTATATTGATATTATTCTTAGAAAATTTATTGTTAACACGGACCCCAGATTGGTGATCAAAGGCGTCCCAAGCTTTCCTCACAGAACCTTCGACCAAAGCATCATTTATCTTGATCGGTCCTCCAAGCTGCCACTACGATTCCACGCTGGAGCGGAGCTGTTGGCCAATGCCAGACGAAGCGCCGGTCACCATGACCACCTTCCCTTGTACACACATTGAATTTGATGGGGAGAATTTTGTAGTAACTCACGGACCGAAGTTCTATTACAATTGATGGCAAATTGCAAGTTATGCCATTGGAAGTAGCCGAGTATAACACTGCTGTCCCCTATTTCCGTTCAAAACTCTACTACATGTGGGCCCCCTTTTTTTAATCCCGCCTGGCAGACGGCCGGCCAGCTGCTATACGGCATTAACGTACGGACGATCCATCTGCGTATGTGACTGTTTTTCCTTTTCCTTAGCTTTATTTATCACAACATACCAAACACTGCCTTACTATATTTAATAGACATACAATGAGATATCAGAATTATTGTCCACGTGGCTTGCGATGGATGCAACGGTTAGGCTACACTTGCAACTTACAGTAATCTACCAAAACTAGACCAAACCCGTATTAGCAAAGAAAAATGTACTCTCCAACTGGGAATAGACTAGCCAATTTCGCCAGCAAAGGCTGGCAAATGCAAAAGACAAACCATGCAGAGGAGAAACACCCAAAAATCTGTTCCAGATGGAAACCACACAGGCCCAAATATATTTAAAAAAAAAAAAAATTAAGCTCTATCATCTCATTAGCATAAACTAAAAGCAGAACATAATAATCTTAAAAAGAGTACATCAAAATTCTGAATAGATACTACAATTAACCTCTTGATCAGGCAGTTTTTACCAAACAGCTATAAAGAAACCAACTACAGCAAAAATTGAAAGTAATCATAAGCTTCTTAGGATGCACTATTTTTCTTCAGTTTGGCGAGCTCTTGTCTAATAGCACCTCCCCTCTGAATATGCGGACAGCAAAAATAAATAATGCATCGCACTATACGATTAAGAATATCAAAACAGAAAAAATAATTACAACTCACCTTGATCTTTGCCAACATAACCTTAAACCTGTCAAAATCATTCAAAGCAGCTCTCCTCTTCTGAACAATTAACTTCCTACCCCAGGAGCTGTTTTCCCATTTGTTCTTCACATCTGCAACAAAAAATTCAAAGCAATGTTCTTCACATCTTGCAAATACAACAAAACCTTTATACCAAAGTTTAGGGTCAGCTAATATCCTTACCAGCAGCTTCCATGGCAGCAATCAGAGACTTCTTCTTGGGAATTCTTGGAATATCGATCTTTATATCTGTGAGGCTTAATCTCTTAAAGTTGACCTGTCCTCTAACCATGTCAGGAGCGTCGACCAGCACCTGTACAAGTTTTTACATACACGAATAAATAATGTCATCATTGAAGTTACTATACATAGAATATCATGTGATTTTGCTTGTTAAAAATGTTCAAGAGTTAAGGATCACCCATAAAAGGTAATAGAACATGCAGATTATATAATTACATCAAAACAATTTACATAATAATGGCTGGTATTAAGGGTAAAAAAGGGCACCTAAATAACTATAGGTTCAGTAATATAACTGTCAAATCAGTATTCTAGGTGATTAATAAATACATTCAGAGCATAAAGTCCATCCCAAGTCCTGGCTTCAAAGAACCTCCATCCGAGGTCCTGGCTTTCATAGACAACATTTTAACAATCCATATAGACGCCATAGGAATCTTCAAGACTGCCCTATTGTGAGAATTTGTAGCATCAAGCATAAAGCTACAATGACATGAGTTATTGAAAACAAATATATGTACCGGTATCCTTAAAGTTTCCATACACAAGCAATATAAAGAATGTATAGACTTATATGACATGATGTGGCTTTTGGACAGTATGCAGGGACAAGCGATTCTAGCATTGTCAGCATACTTATAATGCCTCCCATGTCCACTACGGATATATGGCATTGATATTGGCATGGCATGCTTCCCGGCATAAGCCTTTTTCATTTCAAAATGCAGGGATATAATTAATACCTACTCACATAATCAAAGTCCTAGATTCATAAACCAATATTTGTGAGAAACATCATTGCCTGCATGTGTCTGCATGTGTGACGGTGTGAGTATATATATAACAGAGGATACTAGTCCAACCAATAAGAACTCACTCCAATAGGGAATAAGAGAAGGACCATAAGCACCCTTAATCAACGATCTCTCAAGGAGATCAATCAACTAAAGTATGTCACCTAGCCACACACGGGATAGTAAAATTGAGTTCCCATTTTAATCATTTAAAAATGTGTAGTTCATCCTAAACCTAGAAATCTAACATGAACTGAACCAACAAAATGTGCAATTTCACCTTTTATATCAATAAATCAGAAAGCTTAGACTTGCACTCCAAGAAATATTACATGAGAAGGAATATTACATGCGAACCTTCGTCCTCATCATTCTATAAACAATAGATTCTCCCGCCTACACTTAACTGAAATTGTTACAAAAGGTGTAGGTGTAGCTCATCCTAAAAAAGCATAGTTCGTCATTCTATAAACAAATGCTACTTTTCAGTCTATACTGAACTGGTATTGTGATAGATTTGTATATCTACTTAAACCACACCAATAACCCAACTCAGTTTGCATTATTGATCTAATGCTATGACTCGAATACGACAGTGGACAGTGCTTGTTGTGGGCTATCCTACTGTTTGTGAAGTGTCTACATCGTGCCGGATGCGTGTTCAACATTGCATGATATCAACCTTGTGATTCTTTTGATTTTCTTTCATCTACTTAATCCATATCTACCAATCCATTGGCATTAAGGAACCATTTGCCATTAATCATCCCAAAGATGCATCCGCTGGGAGAAGGAAGAGATTCCAACCCGTGATTGAAAAGCCAGTCAAACGGGGACGTGAATGCGAGATGCCAGCGGAATGATCGGCCGGACCCAGCTCGGTATCTGATCTGCGTAATAACAATTTATTTTCTAGCTCCAAAAAGCCTAAACATTTCATCAACAAAGCAATCCAGGAAAAAAAACACTGATAAAATTAAACGATCCCATCACAAGTACAAAATTAAAAACCTAAGTTGCGCAGACTCGAATACGAAGCGATTCAAGCGTGTCCATTGTACTTTGGAGTGTCTGTATCATGTCCGAATGTGTTCGACACCGAGGCGACACGGACACAGTACCTAATGGAAAACACACCATTTTCACCTGAACTCCTTAAAATATAAATTTGTCATCATTACCGAACCAAAGAAAACACCGAAACCGTAAAAAAAGTAGAACATTTATGCAATGATGAGATGAAAAGAAAGAACAACATACTCTGTTCTGATCGACGACGTCGACGATGACGACGAGCTTCCCATAATCCTTCCCATAGTTCACCAGCGCCACCCTACCAATCTCCACGTACCTCTTGAACGGCTGCAGAGGAAAAGGAAAACCCTAATTCAGTAAAGATTTTAAAAATAAAAAAAAACGAACATTTAGAAGAATCGACATTGATTTTCTTCTCTTACCATGGCGGCGAATTAGGGCTTCCGCCCCCAAAATGGAGAAACGATACATTATATAAGAAATGATGATCGGCTTTCAGCCGTTGGATCTAGATTTGTTTGCGTGGATCGGGCCAAAGCCCAATAATTAAATAAGAAGGGCTGTAAAAACCATTTTTCTCAAACAAAAATCTTTTTTTTTTTAGTTACACAAGTTTTTTGTTAAATTTCTCCTGTTGACATTTTACAAAATAATAAATCAAGGGGTTCCAATTTTCTAGTCAACTATAGGGAGCCAACATTTTATTCAAACTCTTGTATTCTTTAAAGGGCTAATTAGAGTTTAGACCCTGAATTTTATACCAACTATGTCATGTTCCGGCTCCACAGGACCGTTCGTCCTCGCATGGACGTGATGTCGTGCGAGTCTAAGTTGTGTCAGCGCAAGGCAGGACAAAGAACGGACAGTGAGATAACAAGTTCGCAAGGTCGATATAGCTGAAGCATAGAACGAACACAAGCATGATACAAAAATTAGCTCTTTATTGATTCTGAATAAGTATTACAAGCGGCGCTAGGTCGAGATTACAAGTCGCTCAAGTTCTCTCTCTCTCTCTCTCTCTCTCTCTCTCTCTCTCAAAACAATAAAGGCGTGCCAAGTGGCTTACAACATGAAACGATACAAAGGCGGTGTTCTAACATTATGTCATGTATATGTGCTTCAGCTCCGGACGCAACACTCCAAGGCTCCAGAGCGAACTCCACGTCTTAGCGCGCACAAGGGGACACTCCGCACCAAACGAGGTTCTCCCGCACCCTGTACACAATCTGGTGGGTTATCAATACATTGAATGCACTAGTGGGGAGGCTTCTCGTCCGCTCAACAAATCCAAACACGTTCAATTAGTTATGTGCACTCTATCATTGTTGTCTTTCCAGTCTTTCCTTAGCAACACTTGTTCGCTATATAGACCTTCTTCTAAGATAGTGCTCTTCCTTGGTGAACTGCTCTTTACCAAAGCATGCGTGGCCCGATGCACTAATGTCTACCCACCAGTTAGCAACCACACTTGATAACTCAACCTGTGTAATGATAGCAACCAAGTTAAGTTATCAAAGGAACCAAGTTTAGCTATACCTTGCTATGTTGGTTTGAATTGGTTCTGCTGTCAAGCTCCAATTCCACCTATGTGCCTAGTCCTGTTAAGTGCAGTGACCTTCATGCACATAGTCCACTATGCGCCAATCTTGCCATGTGTAGAGACGACCCTGTGCATAAGTCTTCATGCGCCTCTGCGCATAAGATACTATGCGACCAAATCTGCCATGCATCAAGTGTCTGCCATGCGACAAGAGACTGCCATGTTGCAAGAGACCGCCATGCCAAATCTGCCATGCAACAAGTGTCTGTCATACAGCAAGAGACTTCCATGTTGCAAGAGACTGCCATGCCAAATCTGCCATGCAACAAGTGTCTGTCATACGACAAGAGACTGCCATGCGGCAAGAGACCGCCATGCAGCAAGATGCCGCCATGAGGCAAGAGACTGCCATGCGGCCAAGTCTTGCCAATTGCCAAGAACTGTCTTGCGCTAAGTTTTGTCATGCGCATATCCTGCAATCCTTGGTCATCTTGTAATCTTTCTTCCAACTGGAATGCGCGTCCTTCAAACTCTAACTCCTCCATCCTGGAAAATGGTAGGTTCCGACAACTCACTTTCAACATTTGACAAATGACTCATTCCCTCATCCAAATGTTCGAAGTGTATCCCGT
Organism: Iris macrosiphon; assembly: GCA_036927795.1. Classification (NCBI taxonomy): domain Eukaryota; kingdom Viridiplantae; phylum Streptophyta; class Magnoliopsida; order Asparagales; family Iridaceae; genus Iris; species Iris macrosiphon. Next base: position 208,485,792 of record JAYESA010000002.1, on the reverse strand, counting down.
CAATCTTCTCAAGTTTGTGAAAACTTGTTGCCGAGAAGATTTGATCGGATGTTCTTTCATCTTGCTCCGGATCTTGCTTTGAGATTGTTAGTCCCGAGGCGGATCAAAGATGGTAGAATGTGAGCCATAGCAGAGCTACTAGCGAGATCCAAAGGTCCGCTCTCTACTGGAACCAAAGTCGTCGTCGAGATCAAAGATTCACACAAGAGTTCCTCATCTGATATTTCTCGATTCCAACGAAGCACGAACCAAGAACAGGTTACAAAAAACTTCAAAATATGAATATTATAACAAACAACAAGTAAAAATGAAGGTTACAAAAAACTTCTCTTTACGTTCGCAGACGCTACAATGAAAAAAATGAAGCAAAGAAAAAAAGCTGAAGAAAAGTTTCTTGCTGGGGTGGTCAAAACCACCATTGCTCAAAGCAAGATTCGTCGTACAGACAATCAGCCCCCAGTAACAAGCAAGTTCATATATGAACTTCTAGAACGCTCAATGTCACCTTTAACACTCGGAAACACCATGTAGGAGGGAGACACTCTGGGCCGCAAATGCGATATGGTGTTCTAGATTTTCCATCTGTATTTTCTCTCTCCTCAAATGAAAGATGAGGTCCTCTGTAAAAAGAGAATTTCAGCACCTATGCAGCCTGAGAAAACTTCAGGCCGCATATGCGCTGACCAACCAGATCTTCCAAAATCTGGGTGTCAGAGCCGCAGGCGCCGCCCGCGCAGCATGTGCCATCTCCGCTGTCGGTCACGCTGTACTGCAGGAGGCAGACAACACCGCCAAACGCAGAAAGCAGTCGCTCGTGCCGCATATGTCATATTTTCCGGAAGGCACAGAAAATCATGCTCCGCATGCGCCGCCTATAGCAGACCCCGTCCCTTCTGCATGCAACTCGCCCATCCAAATCTGGCCGCATAGCGCCAGGCTGCATAGCGCCTGGCCGCATAGCTCCAGGCTGCATAACCCTGGCCGCATAGTGCTGGGACGCATAGCGATTTTGGCCGCATGCGCCACGAAGCATGCGCCCGAGCTAGCACCCGTGCATACAACTCGCGTATAAAAGGAGCGCACGAGCGCCATGCGACGATGCTTACGTGCGGCGTCTCCACCGTCGGTCACGCTGTACTGCACGAGGCAAACAACACAGCCAAACGCAGAAAGCAGCCGCTCGCGTCGAATTTTTCGAAAGGCACAAAAAACCATGTGCCGCATATAGCAGACACTGTCCCCTCCACATACAACTCGCTCATCTAAACCTGGCCGCATAGACCCTGGCCGCATAGCGCTTTTGGCCGCATGCGCCACAAAGCATGCGTCCGAGGTAGCAACCGTGCATGCAACTCGCGCATAAAAGGAGCACACGAGGGCCATGCGACGATGCTTACGTGCTAAGTGCAAAGTGCACCAACAAAGTGCCACTTTGTGCCCTTGAGTCCGAGCCCGAGTCGTAGCTCCTAAGGGAAACTTACCAGAGGTGGTGACAAAATAAATATTGTCATAATGGAGTTCACACTAAATCCCTCTAGAAAAGTCAATCCACATTAGTCACCACCCCATGTACATATATCAATACTAAGCATAGCTATATATTGAGATATACATATTAGTAATTTTTCAATGTGGGACTAAAACTCCCAAAGCTAAGTGGAAAACATCAACAAAAATATTATACTAAGTTGTAATATATACTATTTAATCAAGAAAGACAATATCCAGTTCAAGTTGACTACTCACAGTCTCATCCTCCAAAATGAAGATGACAGTTGATTAATTCGCGCGTTCATGAAGCTTAGAACCGATGGATACTAAAAAAAGTATAGTATATCTAATGAATTATCAAAGAAACGATTTCACAAACCAAACCTATTTTTGCAGCAATTCCACAACATAAACTCAAAATAATAATTCACAACATGGATGGTACACGTAGATTTTACTAACATTGAAAGTGTATTTATTTTCCTCTTTAGTAGAAGATCAGAAACATGTAATCCAACGACTTTTTATGGCCGAATTTTAAAAATTAAGAACTTACAAGTTCTTTTAGGATTTTTGTTTTTCCAGTACTTAGGCTTAGTTCTGGTCGACTTGAAAAATACAAACAATTAATCAACAAATTGAATCAATGACTAATACAGTAATCAAGGAATCCAATCTGTACTTATATTCCATCAGTCCATACCTAACGTAATCATTAGTCCTCTCGTTAGGCCTGCCTGACTGGGTTAGGATTTCCAAAGTACCGGCAACTGTTAATCCCCACTTGGAGATGTATCATACATAATACAATGACTCATCTAGAAAATTTGAGTAGGAACCTTTACTTTTCTATCCCAAATCATGCAAAATAGCCAAACTATATGTATTTGTTAAAATCGTTGCCACTAGATCAATATTCTACAAATTAATTCTGGTGCACTAACAGAGACTTTAATACATATATTAGAGCAACCTAGGTTCAAATCTAGCCTAGCGTGCCATTTTAAGCAAAGCAGGTTTTGTAAAAGAAAAAAAGAAAAAGAAATGCTACACGAATCAATCTCTCAGCTCAAAATGGACATCTACATCTGATCTGGAGGGTGGGTGAGGTTCGTATTGGAATAATATAAATATTTTACTCTCCGAGTTTTGGTGCAGTGTTAGGGTATTGAGAATGTTGTTGTTGTTTCATAACTCATGTTTGGAATTTTTAGAAACAAATTGTACATTATATGAAACACTTTGGAAAAGTAAACAAATATGTATAATATTCTAGAAATTTTAATTAAAAAAAAAAAGTCTAGTACAATATCTGGAGAATTATAGACTTCTAGAAAACTCTACACAGGTATCTATGTAGAAAAATATAGACATGTAAGTAAGCATCTAGATATTTTATAGCAAATATCTCAAGCCTAGAATAATCTTTTGGCCATATATGTTGTATTTTTGAAAAGAAAAGAAAAAGTTGAATAAAAAGACTTGAGTTGATTAAGTACTCCCTTTAGGCCTCCTGAATAATTGGGAGGCTGAAAAGTGAATCTTTGGGTGAGTGGGAGAACAATTTTTTTCCCTCTTGGAAATCAATTTTTGTTTTTGTTTTTATTTTTGTTTTTATTTTTTTGACATTCAAACAAAGAAAAGAAATGAGTTTCATTTTTCAAGTTCCAAATTTTGCCAACTAGCCTTACTCGGAGAAACATCGTTGCTTTGCTTTTACAAAAAATGAGAGGATCTCTACATAAATCTAATATAATGCATGAGGGTCTGTCTATTCAACATAATTAAGCATGTCTGTGCCTCATAAATTCATTCACCATTCCAAAAGGCAAGCCAACCTGGACTCATACTATACTATCTATTTATTCCAAGCTTAATTTTTCTAGACTGAGGAGGAAGGAATGTATACAGTTGGGTGGAGGAATCTCATGCATTGAACATTGCATCTTCTTTCCCCATTAACACTCCCCCACCACCTCACCCATTTGTTTGCTTGCATGCCTTGTTAATAGACAGGACATATTCTTTGTCTTTGTTTACTAACAAATTTAATTTATTTTATTCTAAACATTAACACACACCTCCCTGATCAATCCCTCCTTTCTTACTTTCTTATAAATAAGCAACACCTCCTCTTCGAGAGAGGTCATGTCATCATGGAAGGAGAAGGAAAGCAAGAGAGGAGACAGGAGGAGGTGGTGGTGGTGGATGTTAGCCTCAAGGAGCTAACAAAGAAGCTTGAGGACTTTGCAAAGGAGAGGGACTGGGAGCAGTATCACAGCCCAAGGAATCTCCTTCTTGCTATGGTATGACGCATGAATGCTATGATATGATATGATATGATATGATATGATATGATATGATACCCTCCCTCCCTCCTCTCTAATAACCATTCAAATGAATATTAATGTTGTGTTAAAGCTTTATAATATATATATATACGAAATTATAATTTCTGGGTAGGAAAGGAAAATGGTGAAGTAGTGATGTTTTCTCATTTTTTACATGTATTTTTTTTTTCCTGTCTTCATTTTGTTCATATACTTCCACCCTTTATATTTTCAAGTTCTGATATATTGGTTTGTACTTTTATTCTATGATGAAGATTTCTTGAAAAATTGATTGTTTACCAGCCAGTCAAATATGATTGAATAAGATAATATGCTGTCGTTTGATATCCTTAAGCTTGATATAATTTGGTATCTTATTTCCCTTTATTGTATTAATATAAGCTTCCAAATTTTCATGCTTACTTTAATCAGATGCAGGTTTGTCATCTATACCTGCGTTGTTGTTGTTTTTTTACCTGTGTTGTTAATTAATTGAACCAAATGTCCCAAACAGTAAAAGAAAAATTTGTTAAAATACACTGTTCCATTCATTACTTGTTGCATGAAAACTGGTGAAACTCTAAAAGTGAAGGTGGTTTAGATGATAGAATCCTTCCACAAAGTTATAGAATATATTTTTTTTTTTGAGGCATTTCTTAGCCTGAATTATACTCCTCCTTAATACAGTTTCTTCATACTTGGCACCATAACCATCTCCCAGATTTTCTTAACCTTGAGAACTTGTACTAAAATCACTCCCTTATTAACATATAAGTTTCAAAGTTCAAGTTAATGATAATTTAGTACATATAAATCACTCTCTATGATCAATCTTAAGCTTAATATTCAAGCATCAAAGGATTTAATATATCATCCCTTACATAGTTCATTTAGCTAATGGTCAACATTTAACTATCCATGTCTTAAGGTAATACCTTTTTATCCCTACACTTCAAGGTATTCATATTATAAATTAAACAGGTGTAGTAACTCAATCTCTACTAGAATATTCAGTATAAATAATTTACTGTTAACAATATTCTCAAATCAGCTGCCAGATTTTCTTTGACCAAGAGCCCCTGATTTATTGTTTCTCAGTTTAATATAAATGCAGAGGTTATATAGTTTAAACGGCTTTGTCTTTTTTAATAGGTTTGGCTAAACAAAATTAAAAAGAATTAAGGCTAGTGTTTAGCCCCTGATGCTTTCATTTCATTGGTGAACTTGGAATCAGCTTACCGATGCTTTTGTAACAAGTATTAATTCCTTAATTAGGCCGGCCATCATTAGGAATAGGAATATCGACAAAAGTAAAAGCATATTATCAGAGAAGGGAGCCCCACACACACAAACTCCCTGGGTTTGCTCAAGATGTAAGGAAGATAATCATCCTGTGATGGATAGATACTCTTGTAAGCTACTGCTTAGGGTGGTGCCTTGCCTTCAACATGTAGCTGTGTTTATTGTGTGGTCAAATTGGGGATATTGGATTCTTGGTCACCGTATCCTCGTTCCATGAATCCGATTCTCACTCCCAAATGAGTGAGGTTCACACCCCGTTAATTTGCTGGAATCAGAGTACTGGTCCTAACGAAAGAGAAAACCCACAAACTTGTAATTGAAGCAAAAGGAACTGAGGTGAATAAAAGAAAGGGTTCCTATCTGTTGAATTAGTAGGATCCTCAACATTAAAACACTATGAATATGTGAATGATCATGCAGCCAGCTATTGATCACCAAAGCAAGCCAAGTTGATGAAATACAGGCTTTATGTGGAAGTTTATGAGTCAAACCCCAAAATCACGAGGACACAAGCTAATGGACTTGGTTTGGAATGGACTTGGTTTGGAATGAGATTTTGTTGATCCTTCTAGTGGAGGGAACACTAAGCTGGTGGAAACCTATCCAACTTTTTGCCAACTGCAGACTGCTCCCCCAAAACTGAGCAAATTTTGTGGTGTCAACTCTAAGTGTAGTACTGTGTGCTATTGGAAAGTTCAGATGTCCCCTCTTCTTCAAAAGAACCTTAAAATGTTTCCCACTCAAGCAAGGTGCATCCTAATCCTAATCCTAATCCTAATGATTGATTTGATTTGAGAGCCTCATTCTCTATTTGAATCAAATCTAATCTAATCTAATCTAATCCACACGATTATATATGCTGCTTCTGACAAAAAAGGATTTGACGAAAACACAAGCATAGTGTGAGTGTGATGCTCAACACTTGGTACCTAGCTAAGAATTAGCTTCTTCTTGTGTTGATTGATACATACATCTTTAGAAAGAGTAATTCTTCTTCTTCTTCTTCTTCTTCTTCTTCTTCTTCTTCTTGTGTGTGTAGGTGGGTGAAGTTGGGGAGCTCTCAGAAATATTCATGTGGCGTGGCGAAGTGGCACGGAGCCTTCCGAATTGGAAGGAATCGGATAGGGAGCATCTGGGAGAGGAGCTGTCTGATGTGCTGCTTTACCTGATAAGACTGTCTGATATCTGCGGCATTAATCTTGCAGATGCAGCACTGAAGAAAATAGTCAAGAATGCAATCAAATACCCACCTGCTAAGCCTACTACATAAATAAATTCATTTCATTCTTGTTTGCGTTTGTTTTCTGGAGGGAGGGAGGGGCAGAGTGATGAACTTACTACTATTTTGAACCACAATAAAGTTCTAAGAGTCAGAGTGTGTGTGTTGATGCACTTTATTGACATGCCCATTCATCTAAGACATACTCAGGAGATTTGTGCTACACTTACTTCTTATCCTGCTTAATTATATTTTCAAAGCTACATTTTGAATCTAAATAATTCTGTTTATTTCTTAGTTTCGTATAGTGAATAAATGAAGGTTGATCGATGCCCTGTGTGACTAGTAAAAGTGTTCTGTTAATGCTATCAAAAGAACACCTATCATTATCTTTAAAACAATGAAAGTTTCTGCTTTTGGCCCTTGTATCCTAAGCCATGCATGTTATACTTCTATCCCTTCCTTTACGACTTAATTACTCTTTAATTCGAGAACAATTTCACTTTTCCAACTTTAGTTAATGTTATGGTCATACTTTAGTTAATTTATTCAATTCACAGATGATATCATTCTCTTCCTTTTTACTTCTTTATGCATGCTAATGTCTCTATAGTCAACAAATCTCTGCAGCTGGTAGCTAGAGCTCCTCGGTCGAATCATTCTATACCAGACAATTATAACATAATTTGTTTTTTATTCCATAGTACATATATGATACTGGAAAAGGATTCCATTTTAATTTGTATTGAAGCAATAGGTCAGCAAGTTGATATCCTCATTTCAGTGCAGATTGCAAAACTAGTCGGATGTTAGGACATTTCAAGTACCTAAATATGTATTATTTGTTATTATATATCTGACACGTCTCATATCAGAAATATAGTTTTGCCTATTGTTGAGTTATGGGGGACTTATTTAGTCCCATATCGAATAGAAAATAAGGAGGAGACTAGCCTCCTCCTATATATATGTACCCCCTCCCTTGAAAGTAAATCAATCAATTATTTTTTCTCTACACGTTATCACAGCCAAAGTTCTGAATCTATTTTCCAAAAAAAAAAAAAATTCCAAAAAAACAAGAAGAATTCTCTTTTCCCCTGTCTCTCACCCACCGCCACCTTTAAAAAAAAAATCCAAAAAAACAAGAAAAATTTCCAAAATAACCCGGGTGGAACCCCCCCCCCCCCCTCCGGCCGTCCCTGCGGGTGTCGTCAAACCCGTCGTTGGATCGTGGATAATCAGAGATGAACTCTTGTGTGATCCTCTGATTTCAATCTCAACGTGGGTTCTGAGATTAGAGAGCATACTTCTTGGTAAGTTTTGCACAAATTTCTATTTCTAGCCCTTGTTCCGGCAAGTTATATCCATCGTATATTTCTTATGCAGCATGATTTTGGGGGTGTACAAATAGATGGAGAAAGTCGTAATCGCATGTAGGCACAGGACACATGTTTGAGTTGTGTTTGACCTCGTTCCTGTGTGCAACGGTGGAGATGGGATCACTTGTGACTAATCAGGAGTTGAAAGAGATACTGGAGGGGGTGACCAGGGTATTTCAGGCCAAATTAGAGGAGACATCATCCAGTAGGGCAGTCGTGTCCGCACCAGAATCGTCGCAGGTGATAAAGAAGATAGAGTTGCTGCCCAATGACATCAAACTTGAAGGGACGAGAAACTACTTAAGTTGGTCTACGAGGGCGCTGATGAACCTTCGGACCAAGGGGCTTGAAAAATCTGTGAAGGGAGAGTGCACTGATCCAATTGATAAGACGAGTGCTGAGTGGAGCACATGGAGTCACCTTAATTCTCTGGTGGTTTCTTGGCTGCTGACTTCTGTGTCTCCATCCATAGCTGGGATGGTTGAGTCAATCTACAGTGCAGCTGATGTCTGGACGACATTGGCTGGGATGTACTCTGGAATTGGGAGTGTCATGATGATGATGAAAGTTGAGAAGAAAATTGATGCTACCACACAGGGGGAGAAGACAATACTCCAGTATGCAACAGAGCTACGTTGCTTATGGGCGGACTTGGACTATTATGATCCGCTATCATTATAAAATCCGGCAGATGTTCTCCTTGAAAAACAATACCTTGATCGTAGGTGTGTGGCTCATTTTCTCAAGGCTCTGAACCCGCAATTTGAGGCTAGAAGGGCAGCAATGTGTCATCTCTCATTTTTTCTGTCCCCGGATAAGGCTGTTGCATCGATGAAGCAAGAGAAGATCCGATAGAAGGTGATGAAAGGCGCGACCTCACCAGTTGTCCGTTCTGCATTGGTGGTTCCTATTACTCCCAGCAGCGATGACAGAAAGTGATACAATTGCGGGAAGAAATGGCACATCAGCTACAACTGCCCTCAACCCTGCAATTCTGGTCATGGCCGAGGAGGCAGAGGACAGAGAGGTTGACCTGCAGGTCAACGAGGTAGGGGACACAGAGGCCGAAGAGTTGCTCACCTAGCTGTGACGGAGGAGACCACTATCGAAATGACTGGAGCTGAGATGATAGAGTTAGAGGAACTACGTCAGTTCAAGCTTCAGGTTGAGAGTTCTAAGGGCAATGGACTAGCCACTCAGGATCTGAATAACACCACCTACCTTGGTAACTTTACTGGTTATGCTGCTCATATGGGCAAAGGTATTCCGGTTCAGGCACTTACATTCACTAAATCTCATACTGGTTGGATCATAAACTCGGGTGCATCTAGGCATATCACAGGTGCATCTAATGAGTTTGCATTATATTATCCGAGCAAGCATATGCATCCCGAGACAGTTCAGACTGATGATGGGACATCCCAACCCATCAAGGGTACTAGCTCGGTCCATTGTACTTCATCTGTTACCCTGTCGTATGTATTGCATGTTGCTTCATTTTTGGTCAACTTACTTTATGTTCTCTCTCTCATTGATCAATTGAATTATACTGTTCTTTTTTATCGGGATATATGTTCTTTCCAGGAGAAGGCCATGGGGAAGAGGCTTGGGACTGGCATCAGGCGTGATGGTCTTTGGTACCTAAACCGGGAGGCTGCAATGCTTGCTGCTACTAATAGTGGAGGTCCAGAGACAGAAGCAATGCTCCAACACTGCAGATTGTGGCATTTGTCTTTTGATAGTTTGAATAAGTTAGAACCTGAGATAATGAATAAAGTAGACAAACAATATTATTTTGTAATGCTTGTGAACTTAGAAAGCATACACGTCTGTTTGTGGTGGAAAACGAAAGAATGAAAATGTATTCAAGATGGGGTTTATACGAAACCCGCCTTCTTTGGTTTACAAACAAACTTGTACAATTTGATCCTATACGAGGATATGGGAGTACAATTTATTTAATCTGGGTAAATATTGCTATAGGTGTCTGATCTGCAGTCGATCACTTTAGCCCTTGGACCACACGATGTTGAAGAAGTGCCGTGGAAGACAGGAAGCAGCTTCGAAGGTTGCAAAAGAGGGTGGATGCACAATGCCAAAGTCGTCGATCCCTACTCTTTGCCTGAGCTCCGGATTCTTCTCTCTCTCTCTCTCTCTCTCTCTCTCTCTCTCTCTCTCTTGACCTCTGGTTCGATCTTTCTTGGAAGTTCGACCTTCGATTTCTTCGACCTTGGATCTGATATTGGTTTTCTTGACCAAAATCCGACCTCCCAATTTGTCGACCCTCAATTTCTTCGACCTCCTTCCTCATTGATTGAGGTCTCTATTTATAGAGTTTTAGTGACAGTGACCACTCCGTCGGTGTAAAAATCGAGGAGTGGAAAGTACAACACCCTTTTACACAACGGTTAAAATAACCAATGCCTGCGTATAGATGATCATTTGAATGAGCGTGTGACGCGGGTGCAACTAAGGGACAAAATACGTATAATCGCTACGAAGATCACGGCGTAGAAGCCACGTAGGTAGGTATCCCTTGTGTAGAAGAGGTGGGCATAGAAGCCAATGTCTGTCACCATGGCGTAGAAGCCAAATAGTTATCAAACCGGCATAGAAGTCGAGTAGGCGTAGAAGCCGAGTGATCATAGAGGCCGAGTGGTCATAAAGGCCGAGTGGGCGTAGAAGCCGAGTGGTCATAGAGGCCGAGTGGGCGTTAAAGCCGAATGGGCGTAGAAGCCGAGTGAGCACAGGAGCTGAATGGGCGTAGAAGCCGCTGCGTACCGTGCCAGAGTGCTGATGTGGACGTCTTAGCCGAAATTACGGCTTTTGAAGATTTAATCAAATCTCTTGCATTAAATGCCGAGATTTGCCACCATCCTGTGCATTAAATACAGAGGCATGTTTTTGAAGGTCTGCAGCCCTTCTGCGCATCAGTCGCAGAGACGTGCCTTGAGAAACTGTCACCGCTATGTGCTTTAGACGTAGAGACGTGCCTCGAGCAACTGTCATCGCTCTGTGCATTGGTCGTAGAGACGTGCCTCGAGCCCCGTACGGAGTGCAGCTTTTGATGTGGCAGGCGGTTTGTCTACTGCAGAGCGTAAACAGCTCATGTCTGCCTTGGTAAAACAAGGCAGCGTATCCCTTCGCGTACGTAAAAGCAGTTTACGCAAAGGAGATGGCGGTAAATGACAGCCTGGGTCGCAGTGCTGTGCCATCATTATAGCCGTCGTCTGGGTAGTCGAGCAGTACCCCTTTGTCAGAAGTCCAGACATCAGGTTCATTGCAGGATCTGACAGGTTCACTTCAGATAATACGAAGCGTCTCTCGTACACTTCAATACTGCGTTGAAAGAGAATGGGTTTTACGCCATGGAGGCGATGAAGCACCCTGTTTACGCTGAAGCGGTTTGGACGTACTGCCTTACGCGGATGGTCTTTTGAGCTTTATATTCCACGCTGTGTTTTTAGCGGAAAAAGCTCTGTTGCACGCTTGATGGCTCTGAAGGCCTCTATTTATGCTACTCTGCATGCTGCGTATAGCTAGCCGGCGTATTTTTCATGCTTCTACAAGACCCCCTTCAAAGCTTTCAAATTCCTCGGAATTTGGAACGCTTTGAATGAAGCATGAACCGCTCCTCGTAACTCGAAACATTTCTGAATGGAGCGTTAAAACGGTCGATGCTGACTTTATGGCGGATTTATTGGAGACCGGTGTGACCTCTTTCGCCTAAAAAAGGGCTGAGGGTTTAACCTGTTCTCCCCACATTTCCATCACCACGCAGAGATGATCGCCGGAGTTCGTCGGGTCGACCTGAGGAAGAAGGAGATCATGTTCTTCCAGCGTGTAAGGAGCCGAAAAAGACGGCGTCTTTGAGCAAGTGTCCACTGCAACGATGGATCATGGAAGGATATCTTAGCCTTCCTTGCTCGGGATAATCAGCAACTTTGTATGGTGGTTCTTCGGGAGAGACGAAGAATCATTTTTTACCACGATGCTTGCAAGTGGCACCTTCTCCCGTTACCTCTGGTGACGAGAGGCAGACAGACCGGCTAGAGTGGCGGTGGTCTGTTGGAAAGCAGAATTACCCTGCTTTCCTTCTTTTGGAGGATGGGTCTATGCCCAGTTTTGTATCCTCCTGCCACTGATCATCTTCTTGGAAGAAGAGGAAGACCATCACCAACGCGAGAACCTGTCAGAACAGCTTCTCGGTGCGATCTTCAGACGATGATGAGGAAGCCCTTTGTAGACGGGGTTTCCCTCAGATGTAATCATGAAAATGAAGAAAAACCCTTGTAGACTAGATTTCTCTCATATGTAATCATGACTTTAATCTTTAATAAAATCGTCTTTCTTCTTCATATGATCATTTTGCCATACGTTGCTGTGAAGTCTGAATATGTGTAGCTTCAACACGTCTGATTCTTTACGCCGACTCTGTATAGAAAGAGTGCCAGGTCCAGTCTTTTACGCATAGCGAATAGTCCCTAGAACGCTGTTGAGCATTTTGAACATTTAGAACTGTCATGCTGCTAGGACTGAGGAACCGCGTAGAGCTCTGAACTGTTGTTTTTACTTCTGATGAACAAAACTTTTTGTTCAGACTTCGTCTTCAAGAATGACTTCTCGAAAAATCCCTTGGAACAGGGTCGAGAAATGGCTGTCAAACTGAGTTTGCCATCTTTGGTAGATGAAATATTCGGACTGGAGTCTGGGTGAACCTCCAATTGACCCGAGAAGAGTAATTTCTCAATGTTTGAACTCTGTATATTTTGGGTACTTGGGATATTTTGAGGTCAAGAAGGAGTATCTTCTGTGTGAACTCATGTAATCGACCGCCTCGAGAACTGTTCGGATATACGAAAAGTCAGAGATCCGTAGTGTAGATGAGCTGAAAATCCTGAGTTCGTAGCCTATTGAGCGTAGAAAGCCACCGAGCGTGAGATCATCGATTTGGTATCTGCTGAGCGTAAAGTCGTAGGTTTGTAGCCTCTCGAGCATAAAAGCTACCGAGCACAAAGGCATCCGGGCATAAAACCATAGACTTATAGCTTGCGAGTGTAAAATCGTAGATCTGTAGCTGTCGAGTATAGAAAACTCCTTAGCGTAGAACTGTAGATTTGTAGCCTGTGAATAAAAGAAATCTTCCGAGCGTAAGGTTGTGGATCCGTTGCCTTCGAGCGTAAACTAAATGCCACCGAGCGTGAGATCATCGATTTGGTATCTGCTGAGCGTAAAGTCGTAGGTTTGTAGCCTCTCGAGCATAAAAGCTACCGAGCACAAAGGCATCCGGGCATAAAACTATAGACTTGTAGCTTGCGAGCGTAAAACCGTAGATCTATTGCTGTCGAGCGTAGAAAGCTCCTTAGCGTAGGAATCGCTGACCTGCTTTTGCACGAAAAACTCTTCGAATTTGCTGACTGTCCACCTTTCGAGAGTAGTGGGCTGACGTAGTACCCAATCATAACCAAATATTAATTGTGAGATTTGGTTGGGGTTTCGAGGAGCCCGTCCGAGGATTCGAGGAGTCGACCCGAACTCTATATATATCCCAAGCTTTTGAGAGAAAAACTTTTCATCCGTCTTCTGCGAAAGAGAGCCTTCGACTGTTTGAGTTTTTCCCCTCGTTCTTTCTTCGAGCACTCCGAGTTTTCAGAAATGGCGCCGAAACAAATCCCCTCCACTAAGGGAAAGAGTATAGTTTCTTCTTCTCGTTCTTCTGCCCCAGCGAGAGAGTCTTCGGTCGGGCAAGGTGAACTTTCTTCTGAGCGAAGTATCCCGCCGACGAGTAGCGCACCCGGCCTTAGAGGTAGGGTCTTTGGGATGACGAAAAATCCTTCGCACACGTTCAACGTGACCGCGCTAGGTCGTCTTCTGTGCTGATAACCTCTTTGAGGAAGATGACGCACGGAGACGTTTTCATCTTTTACGTCCACATTTCTAATGTGCCAGCGTAAAAACTCCATATTTTCGCGGTTTTGAGCGTAAAAGCTCTGACTGCCGAAAACTTGGTGTATACTATAAAATTTTAGTTTTACGCTTGTGGATGGGACCTCCGGCGTAATAACTAGAATTTTTGGCAGTCTGGCGTAAAGCACGGACTGTATACCGTCAATTACGCTTCTGGATGCGACTTCCGGCGTAAAATTACCAAATTTTGTACAGTCTTGGCGTAAAGCACAGACTGTCGTTTCTTGGTCTTTATGTTTGCAAGATTTGAAATGACGTGTTTTCCTTGCTCTTTTGCAGTTGACTTGCATGAGTCTCCACTGGCCGAGGTGATGAGTTCCGCTGCCGAGATGCTGCACTCAAACTATCTGGAGGATCTGTCCCACGTGACATTTCCTATCTCCGGACCCCAGTATCCTGAAGGAAGGGAGATCTTGATATCTGCTCAGGGCGAGCGGACGTTGCTGAACATGATTAACGGAGAGCCCCTGACGTACATAGACGGGGATCAGTACATAAAGCCGACTTTTCTCTTTGGAGACATGATTGACAAACAGTCCCAGACGAAGCCCAAGAGAGAACCCAGGGTTTTCCTCGCCGAGAGTGTGGTCTTGTATTTGCCCACGATGCCGAGAGATTATCCCATCTCGGCTTTCTCCCATGCGACACATTCCAGGAGGATATCGTGGACGCTGACTCCCGATCTTCACGGCAAGCCGGGGAAGATCTTTTATCTGAAAGGAGCTAACCAGGGGTCGTTTGTCAGCCGTCCTTCCGGCATTGTGACGGTGTTCAGGGGACTGTGCCCGGGCAGCGTCCCGAGTGAAGACAGTTCAGTGATCCAGTCGGTCCAATTGCCGACTTTCTGCAACGACTTCATGGTGCGAGGGGGGGTATACCCCAAGGAGAATCCTCGGTGCAATGGGTGGATCACCCCAACAAGCCTCCGATGGGCTTGCCTAGTTGACTGGGCCTTGAAGCATTTTCGGAGAGAGCTGGAGGGCATTGGACTGTATGTTGCTGTGAGTGCGACGAGTGTTGGGTTGCCTCCCAACCCTAGCATATTTCTGGCACTGATGGAGCGATACATTCCGCTCACCGGGACCTTCGCCACTCCACTGGAGGAGTTAGGGTTGGCCCTCCATGAGATGGCAGTGATCTCGAGACTGCCGATGGGGGATACCCCATATGAAGAGTATGTTCCCACCAACCGGGAGTTGGAGGACTCGGACCCTCGGGTTGTGGAGATGTATCAGGAGCTGATGTGCCACTACTTCGCGTGCACTATTTTTTATGATGAGCCTTCTGATTTGGCTCACACCACTAAGTGGATGTCCTACCTCTTCTTCCACCGGGCCAGGGCCGTCAAGTCGGAGAAAGTTTCGGGGGGCAAGAATGAGCCCGTGAACTGTTTGGGCGTGCTCAGTGCCCAGGTCGTCCAGGATCTTATGGAGGATGCTAAAGCTCCAGATCAGATTCTCAATGACGAGGTAGGAAAGTATCCTGAAGGCACTAAGGCCTACAGTTACTTGAGGCGCTGCCACAGGCCTCTGTCTAAGGAAGCCCGGCTGGCTGACTTTCTCTCCATATGGCTGCGTCGAGTAGTGGTGCCCGGCATCGCGTCCGCGGACCGCACTCACCGGAACATCCTGTGGCCTGTCGTGCGTCTGGTGTTCGAGGCAAGACTGGGCTTGCTCCCTGCCATGGTGTGCCATATACAGGCTGGCCTGAGAGCCATGACTGATGGACTGCTCGTCGATGAAGCTCGGCGTGATAGCTTTCCCCGGGTAAAGTTACCATACATGTACTTGATGGGATGGTTAATTCTCCACAACCCCCGGGTGATGTCTCCCGGCCCTGGTAGTAGCTCGGGGGGTAGTTTCTTGCTGAACTACAAGGACTCTCCCTGGAACGTGAACACAGTTTTAGACTGTCGGCTGGTGTTGAGCCTCAGTCATGGCTGGAAGCTCCTCTGCACTGTCCCCTCTGTGCATCGCAATCAGTCGGGGATTAGGCTTGAGGATTTAGGTGGAGAGAAGACCAATCTTTCTCCGGAAGCTTTTAATTGGTTGGTCTGCATCAGACCCTCCCATTTGCTGTACAGAAGCGAAGATCATTGCTTCTTCGAGCCCTACTTGCCCAGTCGGTTCGCCAGACAGTTTGGGTACGATCAGCTGCACGTGGGCAATGCCGTCACCAGCTTCAGGTCCAGGGGCGGACTCATTGATGGAGCCAGAGGATGGCGGTATTTTATCATGGGTTACACGGAAGCAATCTTTATCGTGCCGGTCGTCACACTCTCTACGAAGCTGCGCATCCTCTATTCGTATGCCCAGTTCTACGTGGCGATCAACACCTTCCATCGCAATTTTGACATGCGTGGAAGCTTTAGGGTGCCTTCTCCCAAGCCTGGGGGAAGAGTCAAAGTCCCCTCGGTTTCTTCTGACGAGGGTAAGGAGTTCGTCACTCTGGATGAGCCTCTGGTGTCGGTGCCGAGGTGTGAAGTGCCTCCGCCTGCGGGGGCTTTGGCAGTCTCTGGGAAGTGAAGGGCTCCTGCTTCGAAGCAGACTTCTCTTCGTAAGAGGAGGAAGGAGACGGTTGCTCGTCCTCTCCGCGTTCTTGGTATTGAGGCTCCTAGAGAGGATCCTGCTGTCTCCCCTGTTGGGGATGTCTCTTTGATTGGAGGTTCCTCACCTTTCGGAGAGGGACCCTCAGTTTCGGCTGGTGGTGCCGGAGAACCCCTGCTTGAGTCTGCCGTTGCTGCCACCGCCTCCGGTAGTGGAACGAAGTCGCCTGTGTGGCCGAGGCAAATGAGAGAATCTTTCCCTGGACCAGCAACGGATAAAACTCCTGCCGTGTCCGTGAGCATGCCTAGCGAGATTTCAGCTGACGAAACTCGATCGCGTCTTGATGAAGGCTCGGTAGAGCACCTGGCGATGTCGATGGGCCCACCCCCTTCTCCAGGTATGACAGTTCACATTGCGTCATTAAGGCGTGATTTAGCTACATCGACTGCAGATGCGACATATATACCGTTGGCTACGGGTAAATGTCATCTTTATGTCTCCTCCTAGAAAGATTACCATCATATTGATATCAACTTTCTTGTCCTCTTTTCAGGGGACGGCGTTCACGGGGAGTATAGCGTTGAAGCGCCTTCTGGCTCTGCTCGGGCTCCTGGCGATGATACGGAGGCGTCCGACTTCGAGGAGGAAATATCTTCGGGGGCCAGCTCGCCCGGAGGGGTTTCGTCACCTCAAGAGGAGGAAGAACCCGTTATCGTGACCTCGCCTCTCGCGAGTATGCCGATGACTTCGACCGTCGTTGTCGCACCTCCTTTGGTCGCTCCACCCGTCGAGGCGGCGGCTGTGGCCACCTCGTCTGCAATCATTCCTGGAGGGGGACTTGCCAATATCGCGGCCACTCCTGGCGTCCAATCGTTTCTAGTTGCGCTGACCGAGCAATATACCAGCCTCTTTTACACCAGTTTGAAAACGCTGATATCAATGGTGTTGGCGAAGAATCTAGACTTCGAGCGTTTGAAGAAGGCTTCTCAGTTTCTGATCGGGGCGGTCAGGGAGTTCGGCGATTCTGGGGTAGCTGACGCCCTGGAGGCGATGGTTAATGGTTTGGAGCAACCTATTAACGAATACTTGCAGCCGGCTCGGGGCAGCCTTGAAGCTGAGGTCCAGGCCAGATACGACCTCATGACTGCGCGGCTTACTAAATAGCTGGAAAGCCTAGATAACTCCATCAAAGCACATATATTGGAGATAGATGAAAGAAAAGCTGTCGTGGAGGAGGCTCTTGCTCTTCAGACGAAGTGCCAATCCGAGCATGAAGGGAACGTAGCGAGGGCCCGCAAGTTGAAGGAAAAACTCGCTCTGGCAGAGGAGTGGGCTTCTCAGTCGTTGGCAGGTCTAGATGTAGCGACTGGTCGACTGAGCACGGCACGACGGGATCTGGAGCGTGCAGAAGCTGCCCGTGCTGGCTCTCTTCGGGCAAGGGCTGAGCTGTCCTTCATGAACAATCCCGAGGCACGGCTGGAGCAGGCCCGCGCTGATGTCTTGGTTTCCTGGGATGAGAGAATTGCTGTACTGGTACAGCTGATTCGCAATCTGACCGCTCCCCCACAATGATGTACCCTTTTCTTCTTTTTGCTTCCCAGATGTAATTCTGCTCTCTTTGGGAATAAATAAAGCGAATCTTTTCTGACTTTGTGGACCCATCATTTCGGAATGTAAATGACAGGTTTGGGCGAGAGTGATATCAGAGTTAGTATGGACGTGGTAGGTATCGTATTTTCCAAATTAGTCGAACATATCTATTCAGAGGTTATATGGACATGATAGAATATGATCCAACTAGTTTCGTTTTGGAAGTAGTTTTGTCAGAATTGAGATTCTCGCTATATTCCACTTGAGCAGAGGAGGTTAAGCATAGTACCTTTTCAGGAATTTAACGTTGATAGGAGCCATTAACAGGTCTCCATTAGGCTGGGCTAACCTGTAAGCGCCATTTGAGAACGTTGTCTCGATCACATAAGGGCCTTCCCACTTGGGCTGGAATTTGCCTTTACTCCTGTGAGTAAGAATCATCGGCCTTCTTACGGCTAAAACTAGCTCGCCGACTTTGAACACTCTTTCCTTTACTTTATGATTGAAAGCTCTGGAAATGCGTGCTTGGTAGAGCGCGATGCTCTGTTGAGCTTGGAGGCATTTCTCGTCTAATCCTTCTAGCTCTTGAAGCCTTAACAGGTCATTCTTTTCTTGAGTCAGCTCATTAGTCACGGCTATCCTGAGTGACGGGATCTGGATTTCAATGGGGAGAACTGCTTCGCTCCCGTAGACCAGTAAAAATGGGGTACAATATGTCGGTGTTCGTACCGTTGTGCGGTATGCCTAGAGACATTCGCCCAGCTTCTCATTCCAATCTCTTTTGTTTGAAGAGACGAACTTCTTCAAGAGTTTGATAATGGTTTTGTTAAAAGATTCCGCCAAAACATTAGCAGCTGGATAATATACCGTAGAGGCAATATTATGTATCCGATTTTTATCGCAAAATCGATGAAACGCTTGGCTGATGAACTGAGGCCCATTGTCATGGATTATCCTTCGGGGAATCCCAAAGCGATAAATGACGTGATGCTTGATGAAGCTGATGACATTAGACGCCTTTACCTCAGCAAGAGGGATCACCTCTGCCCATTTGGAGAAGTAATCCGTGATGGCCAGTATGAACCGGTGACCTCTGGAAGAAGACGGGTGAATAGGACCAATGATATCCATACCCCATGCTTCGAAAGGCCAGGATGCAACCGTAGGATGTAGATATTCAAACGGTTGATGTATGAAGTCTGCATGAACCTGACAGGCTCTGCATTGTCTTGCATAGTTGATCGCGTCTGCGATCATAGTGGGCCAGTAATAGCCCATTCTCCTGATACGATCCTGTAGCTTAGGACCGAGCTGATAGGCTCCGCACACGCCGTTGTGAGCTTCCCGGATAATCTGTTATGCTTCGTCGTTAGAGAGACATCTCAATAGCAGTCCGTCGTAGGTCCGACGATATAGGCATTGTGAAGATGCATCGAAGTAAAAGCGTAATGATCGTCTTTTGACGGATACTGCTTCTTTGGGGTCCTCCGGCAAGATTCCGTATGCGACAAAATCTATGAAGGGACTTCTCCAGTCTCTTCTAGGGGGATCTGTGTTCGCAGCGTAGCTGCGTTCTATGTGAAAGTTGTTCTTCACACAGAATAAATCTCTGTTAAGAAGGATTACCGAATCCTGCCTTCTTATAGGAGTGGCTAAATCCGCAGCTAGACTGGCTAGGGCATCAGCTTCCGGATTCTGAGATCGAGGTACATGCTCTAGGAAGAACCCTTTGAATGTCATGGCTATCTCGACCATTGCTTGGTGATAGGGGATGAGGTCTGGATTTCGGACTTCATATATTCCCCTGACTTGATTGACGATAAGCAGAGAATCACCGAAAGCTTCCAGGGACTCGACCCCCAGCTCTTTGGCGACTTGGAGCCCGATTAGCAGAGCGTTGTACTCTGCCACATTGTTGGAGCATGGCTCGCTAAGAGAATATGCTCGGTAGATGACGAGTTTATCAGGAGTGACCAGGACGATTCCTACCCCTGAAACCACGTTTCCCTTCGGACCAGTCCTGGAGGCGCCGTCGAAGAACAGTTGCCATGCGTCACTTTTCATTGCGGAATTATATTCTGCAACTTCGTCAGGGATGCCCTCGTATAATTTGGAGGCCTCCGGGATCGGATGAGCAACTAGGAAGTCGGCCAGCGCTTGACCTTTGATGGACTTCTGCGGGACGTATACCATGTCATATGGTGTTAACAACATCGCCCAAGTCGCGAGTCGGGAATTAAGAGCACTTGGCTTGCTCATCAGTACTCGAAGAGGGTTGATCCTGGAGATGATATGAATAGTCTGGCCGGTGACATAGTGCCGCGTCTTCTGGATAGCGAACATCAGAGCCAAGCATTCTTTCTCCACTGGGTTGTACCGGTGTTCGGCTCCGACCATCATCCTGCTGAGATAGTAGATAGCCTGTTCATGACCCATATCGTTCTTCTGTGCAAGAAGAGCACCTAGCGAATGATCCATCGCTCGAACGTACAGCAAGAATGGTCTTTCCATGACGGGAGGCACCAGAATTGGCGGACTGGTGAGGTAGCGCTTGATATCTCCGAACGCTTGCTGACAGGTTTCGTCCCATACGAAGGATACACCTTTCTTCATGAGATGCGAAAAGGGCTGATATCTCCCCGAGAGGTTGGATATGAATCTCCGGATATAAGTCAGACGGCCTTGAAATCCCCGGAATTCCCTCAGATTACGGGACGGTCGCATTTCTACGATGGCCTGGACCTTGTCAGGGTCCACTTGGATGCCTTTGGCGGTAATGACAAATCCCAGGAATTTGCCACTAGATACACCCAGAAAGGACTTCGTAGGGTTCATCTTGAGTTGATGTTGGCGTATTAAATCGAATACCGTCCTCAAGTCTTGAATGTGATCATCTTTGAGGTGGCTCTTGACGGCTATGTCGTCCACGTAACATTCTACTGTTTTGCGTAAATGCTCATGGAATATGTTACTCATAGCCCGTTGGTATGTAGCCCCGGTGTTTTTCAATCCGAAGGGCATGACCATATAGCAATATACCCCCAACGGGGTCCGGAAGGCAGTGTGCTTCTCGTCTTCAGGATGCATCTTGATCTGATTGTATCCTGAGAATCCTGAGCCCCAAGCGTCATTCTCAAATGGTTCGGATTCTTGTTCGTCTGATTCGAAGGAATCCGTCACTACCATATTTGCTGATAATGTTCGCCCAAGAGCATGAGATGAGTTGGAGGGCGCTGAGTTGAGATGTCAACCGATGTGATAATCGATAGCCAAAAACTCGAAGAGTTTGTTCAGAGGTAATATGAACATGACAAACTTCTGGGATACAATTCCATCAGGGATGGGAGTGCATATCTGCTCAGAGATAATATGGACATGGCAATCTTTTGTGGACCTAACACCACTGGCGTACTTAGAGTTAAGTACGGGTGCTAAGTTGAGATGGCAACCGATGTGATAATCGATAGCCAAAAACTCGGAGAGTTTGTTCAGAGGTAATATGAACATGACAAACTTCTGGGATGCAATTCCATCGGGGATGGAAGTGCATATCTGCTCAGAGGTAATATGGATATGGCAATCTTTTGTGGACCTAACACCACTGGCGTACTTAGAGTTAAGTATGGGTGCTAAGTTGAGATGGCAACCGATGTGATAATCGATAGCCAAAAACTCGGAGAGTTTGTTCAGAGGTAATATGAACATGACAAACTTCTGGGATGCAATTCCATCGGGGATAGAAGTGCATATCTGCTCAGAGGTAATATGGACATGGCAGTCTTTGTGGACCTAACACCACTTGCGTACTTAGAGTTAAGTACGGGCGCTAAGTGGAGATGACAACCGATATTAGAGGTAGTATGAACATGATAATCGGTAGCCAAAAAACTCGAAGAGTTTGTTCAGAGGTAATATGAACATGACAAACTTCTGGGATGCAATTCCATCGGGGATGGAAGTGCATATCTGCTCAGAGGTAATATGGACATGGCAATCTTTGTGGACCTAACACCACTGGCGTACTTAGAGTTAAGTACGGGTGCTAAGTTGAGATGACAACCGATGTGATAATCGATAGCCAAAAACTCAGAGAGTTTGTTCAGAGGTAATATGAACATGACAAACTTCTGGGATACAATTCCATCGGGGATGGAAGTGCATATCTGCTCAGAGGTAATATGGACATGGCAGTCTTTTATGGACCTAACACCACTGGCGTACTTAGAGTTAAGTAGGGGTGCTAAGTTAAGATGGCAACCGATGTGATAATCGATAGCCAAAAACTCGGAGAGTTTGTTCAGAGGTAATATGAACATGACAAACTTCTGGGATGCAATTCCATCGGGGATGGAAGTGCATATCTGCTCAGAGGTAATATGGACATGGCAATCTTTTGTGGACCTAACACCACTGGCGTACTTAGAGTTAAGTACGAGTGCTAAGTTGAGATGGAAACCGATGTGATAATCGATAGCCAAAAACTCGAAGAGTTTGTTCAGAGGTAATATGAACATGACAAACTTCTGGGATGCAATTCCATCGGGGATGGAAGTGCATATCTGCTCAGAGGTAATATGGACATGGCAGTCTTTGTGGACCTAACACCACTGGCGTACTTAGAGTTAAGTATGGGCGCTAAGTGGAGATGACAACCGATATTAGAGGTAGTATGAACATGATAATCGGTAGCCAAAAAACTCGGAGAGTTTGTTCAGAGGTAATATGAACATGACAAACTTCTGGGATGCAATTCCATCGGGGATGGGAGTGCATATCTGCTCAGAGGTAATATGGACATGGCAATCTTTGTGGACCTAACACCACTGGCGTACTTAGAGTTAAGTACGGGTGCTAAGTTGAGATGACAACCGATGTGATAATCGATAGCCAAAAACTCGGAGAGTTTGTTCAGAGGTAATATGAACATGACAAACTTCTGGGATAAGAAATGAAATGCTTGGATGACGAACATAAGCTTATGTCTGGACAATTCACTGTGGAGTATTTTTCTTGAGTGAGGATAGTCCTGAAGAATCCACTGGAGAGACTTTCTTCCTCAGGTACATTTTTGAAAAGAGCAAATTGTTACATAAAAAAGAATGAAAATCCGATTGGTAAGGACCGTCCCCATGTTTACAGATTCAAAGTGATGACCTTGGCCTCGATCAACTCCTGAATTTTCTTTTTTAGCACATAGCATGCCCTTGTTGGGTGATGAGTGTACCGATGGAAGAGACAATAATCTGGGTCATCCACTTTGCCAGCCCTCTCAGGATGTCTGATGTTGGGTAGCTGAAGCTTGCGCTCTTTTATCAACATATCGAAAATTTTAATGATGTCGTCTTCATTGAAGGAGAAAGTTCCTTTTGGTCTTCGGGCTCCTGATGCCTGAATTTTACGGTCTTGCGGGAAGATCGTCGTCGTTGCATCATCTTCGAATCTTGAGGGAATTCTACCCCCAGCTTTGGACGCCGCCCTGTTTTGTCGAGGTAGGCTACCCCCAGACATGCCGTGGCATCTGTCCACAGAAGCTGATTTAGAAGGAGCTGCCTCTGGTTGTACAGGACTAGACCTTGACGTTTTGGGTTTCGCAAGAGATGCAGTATATCCCAACCCGAAACGAGCTTGTTGATGGTGAGAATTACCACGCACCGGCGTTCGTCTACCTTTTCCATAGTTAAGGCCTGGTTTCAGCTTCAAATCATAACCCATATTTTGTATAATTTTTAACGCTTGTGGGCTATATCTGTGGATTTGCATTCTGCCAGTTTCAGACTCGCAAAATTCTTCCTGTATAATCGGGGTGTTCCGCCTGCGACCGAAGATTATTAGATGCTGATCGTCGCGAGTTGGGAGAATAATAAAGATAGAATCTTCATGTGGTCCACCTGTCATGACGACATTAGACGTTGACGTATCTTCCCATAAGATCTCCCCGCGTTTGACCGTTAGGGGAACTGAAGCCTGTTTATGACTCTTGTCTTTGTATTTCTGGATCAGATAATCCCGCAGGTCAGGAGGAGTAGAAGAAGAAGACGACGACTTGTTCCTTCTGTTCCCATCCGTGGGCATGCGAAGATTGGGCACCATGGTTTTCCCTGTGCCACCCGTATACAACAGGTTGGCCATCTGGGTGGCGGATAATCCTCGGGGAGGGTGTCTTTCCGCAACCTGAGCTTGCTTTACGCCGTGGGACTTTGCCTGACGTAATTTGGAGATTTGCTCAGACTGGTGTAAAGCTGAAGAGGTCCTCAGTCGGCCATCGGTTTCTCGCGTAATCCGGAGGGTAGGCAGATTGTTCCCTCGCTGGCGTACAGGCCGGGAAGTTGAGTACTCTGCCGCTTGCTTTTTCTTGAGGAGATCACAGCGTTCATCTGGTTCCCCGTAGAGGTCAGATGTTATCTTGCGCATGGAGCGTGATTTGTACTTCCGATTTGGCGCTGAGGCATCATCAGAAGTTTTGTCTGTACCGCGCGTAGCGGGAGACTGGTTTCTACGCGTAGAGCGCAGTGGATACTTCTGGGTTAGCGCTGAGGCTTTGCCCGAAGTTTTGTCTGTACCGTGCGTAGCGGAAGACTAGTTTCTACGCATAGAGCGCAGTGGATACTTCTGGGTTAGCGCTGAGGCTTTGCCCAAAGTTTTGTCTGTACCGCGCGTAGCGGGAGACTGAATTTTACGTGCGGGGCACGGAGGGAGCAATGCTACAACCTCATTGGTCGGAGAGATCGGAGAGTCCATAGGAATGGTAGAGGAGGTCTTGGGCCTCCAGACCTTGCGCAGCTTCCTGTTGTCTTGGACGGAGAGAGGGTGAGAGCTACCCCCGGTTCGAAGCATGTCTTCATAGGCAAACTGGTCGAATTGGACGACCAGTGTCTTCTTCACGGTTCCTACAGATACCACATCATGTTGAGCAATTACTTCCTCATCAGAAGAGAAAGACGTCCCCAGCAGAGTCACCATCTTGTTTGTGGTGGAAAACGAAAGAATGAAAATGTATTCAAGATAGGGTTTATACGAAACCCGCCTTCTTTGGTTTACAAACAAACTTGTACAATTTGATCATATACGAGGATATGGGAGTATAATTTATTTAATCTGGGTAAATATTGCTATAGGTGTCTGATCTGCAGTCGATCACTTTAGCCCTTGGACCACACGATGTTGAAGAAGTGTCGTGGAAGACAGGAAGCAGCTTCGAAGGTTGCAAAAGAGGGTGGATGCACGATGCCAAAGTCGTCGATCCCTACTCTTTGCCTGAGCTCCGGATTCTTCTCTCTCTCTCTCTCTCTTGACCTCTGGTTTGATCTTTCTTGGAAGTTCGACCTTTGATTTCTTCGACCTTGGATCTGATATTGGTTTTCTTGACCAAAATCTGACCTCCCAATTTGTCGACCCTCAATTTCTTCAACCTCCTTCCTCATTGATAGAGGTCTCTATTTATAGAGTTTTAGTGACAGTGACCACTCCGTCGGTATAGAAATCGAGGAGTGAAAAGTACAGCACCCTTTTACACAACGGTTAAAATAACCAATGCCTGCGTATAGATGATCCTTTGAATGAGCGTGTGACGCGGGTCCAACTAAGGGACAAAACGCGTATAATCGCTACGAAGATCATGGCGTAGAAGCCACGTAGGTAGGTATCCCTTGTGTAGAAGAGGTGGGCATAGAAGCCAATGTCTGTCACCATGGTGTAGAAGCCAAATAGTTATCAAACCAGCATAGAAGCCGAGTAGGCGTAGAAGCCGAGTAGGCGTAGAAGCCGAGTGGTCATAGAGGCCGAGTGGTCATAAAGGCCGAGTGGGCGTAGAAGCCGAGTGGTCATAGAGGCCGAGTGGGCGTTGAAGTCGAATGGGCGTAGAAGCCGAGTGAGCACAGGAGCTGAATGGGCGTAGAAGCCGCTGCGTACCGTGCCAGAGTGCTGATGTGGACGTCTTAGCCGAAATTACGGCTTTTGAAGATTTAATCAAATCTCTTGCATTAAATGCCGAAATTTGCCACCATCCTGTGCATTAAATACGGAGGCGTGTTTTTGAAGGTCTGTAGCCCTTCTGCGCATCAGTCGCAGAGACGTGCCTTGAGAAACTGTCACCGCTCTGTGCTTTAGAAGTAGAGACGTGCCTCGAGCAACTGTTATCGCTCTGTGCATTGATCGTAGAGACGTGCCTCGAGCCCCGTACGGAGTGCAGCTTTTGATATGGCAGGCGGTTTGTCTACTGCAGAGCGTAAACAGCTCATGTCTGCCTGTGTAAAACAAGGCAGCGTATCCCTTCGCGTACGTAAAAGCAGTTTACGCAAAGGAAATGGCGGTAAATGATAGCCTGGGTCGCAGTGCTGTGCCATCATTATAGCCGTCGTCTGGGTAGTCGAGCAGTACCCCTTTGTCAGAAGTCCAGACGTCAGGTTCATTGCAGGATCTGACAGGTTCACTTCGGAGAATACGAAGCGTCTCTCGTACACTTCAATGCTACGTTGAAAGAGGATGGATCTTACGCCATGGAGGCGATGAAGCACCCTGTTTACGCTGAAGCGGTTTGGACGTACTGCCTTACGCGGATGGCCTTTTGAGCTTTATATTTCATGCTGTGTTTTTAGCGGAAAAAGCTCTGTTGCACGCTTGATGGCTCTGAAGGCCTCTGTTTACGCTGCTCTGCATCAATATGCTGCGTATAGCCAGCCGGCGTATTTTTCATGCTTCTACAACGTCCTACTTATAAAATGGTTGGTCTTCGAAGTTTTGAGCCATTTGTACTTGTTCATTCTGATGTTTGGGGACCGTGTCCTACTACTTCTATCAGTGGATTCAGATGATTTGTTACCTTCATTAATTTCTACTCACGTATGACCTGGATCTACATAATGAAGCAAAAATATGAGGTGTACAAATATTTTTAAGACCTCTCGACATATGTGAAGATCCAGTTTGGAGTACATGTGAAGATTCTTCGAACAGATAATGGGATCGAGTACACCAACAAGGAGTTTGCTAATTTTATCTCTAGTCAGGGAGTTCTTTATCAAACCACTTGTCCAGACACTTATGCTCAGAATGGGGTGGTACGTTCTTTGATGATGACAATGAATGTGCCAAAATTCTTATGGAGTGAGGCTGTTATGACAATAACTTATCTAATCAACAGGAAGCCGTCAAGAGTATTAAGGATAAAGATACCATGTGAGATGCTCTTGGACTCTAATATTTTTATTGTTCCTTCCATAGTGTTTGGTTGTACATGTTTTGTGCGAGATCACAAATGATGGTGAGCAAGCTGGATCCACAAGCAGTTAAATATATCTTTGTGGACTACTCACCAAGTCAGAAATGATACAAATATTGGTGTCCCACTGAAAGAAGGTTGTTTGTCAGTATGGACGTGACCTTCCAGAAGTTTGAACCATTTTATGGGAAGAATATGGAGTTAAGTTTCTTGTTCGAGGATGGCTCTACTGATGCTAGTAGAGAGGGGGAGAATGAGAGTGGCATTGTGGTTGGTATGATTCCATATTCTTTTGAGTCACCGAGGAGTGATGGTGTCTCAAGGGGAGCCGACAGTCAGGGAGAGCTGGGAGTATATAGGGAACATGAGCAACAACAGTAGGAGCAACATGAGCAGCAGCAACAGGAGCAGCATGAGCTTCCTCCTGATGTCCCTATGCCAGTACCCACAAATGCTGATGTCCCAAGTCCCTCTTCTCCAGGACCTTCTTCGGCCCTTCCATCTGAGTCACCTAGTAATAATTCCTCCCCTGATACTTCTAATCATCATGTCTTGCTTCATAAAACTTCTAGAGTCAATGATGAAAAATCTTCAGCTAAGTTTGGTAGTTGGGATACTGACATTGCATATTACATTTTATATGCATCCACTCCACCTGCATACAAGTCCTTCCTTGCATCATTAGATTCAGTGGTTGTACCTAACAACTGGCATATAGCTAAGTAAGATCCTAGGTGGTTGAGTGCCATGCAGGAGGAACTTCAGGCCTTGAAGAAGAATGACACATGGGAGCTGGTACCACTGCCAGCTGGAAAGCGTATTGTTGGATGTAAATGGATTTATATTGTTAAGCAGACTCCAGAGGACCTATGACGAGACCTTTGCTCCAGTCGCAAAGATGAGCACTGTGTGAGTGTTGGTGTCATATGCTGCCAACTTCAATTGGCAACTACATCAGCTCGATGTCAAGAACGCATTTTTGCACGGGGATCTCCAAGATGAGGTGTATATGGAGATTCCACCAGGCTTTGCCAATTCACAAGCAACGGAGAAGGTATACAAATTGAAGAAGTCTTTGTATGGACTAAAGCAGTCTCCGAGAGCATGGTTTGATAGATTCAGGCTTGCAGTCTGTGGTATGGGGTATAGGCAGTGCAATGGAGATCATACTGTGTTTTACAGGCACTCCAAGACTCGGATCACTGTTCTTGCAATCAATGTTGATGATATTATAATTACTGGAGACGATACCGAGGAGATCCTACGCGCGGCTGAAGAAAAGGCTTGGAGAGAAATTTGAAGTTAAGGATCTGGGACAATTGAAGTACTTTCTCAGAATTAAAATTACAAGGTCACGAAAGAATATAGTATTTTCTCAGCGAAAGTATGCTCTGAACCTTCTTTCAGAGACAGGAATGCTGGGTTGCAGGGTTGCTTCTGCTCCTATCGAGCAGAATCATAAGTTGTGTACTGAGGGTGGCAATCCGGTGAGTAAGGAGCAATATCAAAGATTAGTTGGTCGACTCATATATCTATGTCATACGAGACATGATATTACTTATGTCGTGAGTGTGGTGAGTAGATATATGCATGATCCCAGATAGCAGCATATAGAGGCAGTTCGCAGAATTCTTAGGTATATTAAAGAAAGTCCAGGAAATGGGTTATGGTTTAGAAGTTCTGGACATCTGAGAGTTGAAGGCTACTGTGATGCCGATTGAGCGGGTTGGTGGACGATCGCAGGTCCACTACATGTTACTATATTTTTGTTGGAGGCAATCTTGTATCTTTGGCGCAGCAAGAAGCAAGATGTAGTGGCTAGGTCTACAGATGAGACCGAGTACAGGGCTGTGGTAGTTAGCCTGTGCGAGATGATGTAGGTGAAGAGCTTGTTGGCTGAGATGCGTTTGTTTAGAGGAGACTCGCTGCAACTTTGGTGTGACAACAAATCAGCAATTGATATTGCAAACAATCAAGTTCAGCATGATCTTACCAAACATGTGGAGATTGACCGGTTCTTCATCAAGGAGCAACTGAATAGAATTTTTTTGACTTTGAGCTATGTGAAATCAGCGTAGCAGTTGGCTGATTGTTTAACTAAAGGTTTTGGTCCTGGAGAGTTTGATATATTTTGTAATAAGATGGAGATGATTGATATCTATCGTCCATCTTGAAGGGGGATGTTGAGTTATGAGGAACTTATTTAGTCCCACATCGGATAGAAAATAAGGAGGAGACTAGCCTCCTCCTATATATATGTACCCCTCTCTTGGAAGTAAATCAATCAATTATTTTCTCTCTACACATATCAATTCTATTTATTTCGGCAATCTTGTAATATGAACTATTGATGTACTACTTTACTAAGTTTGGAGCAATTTGAGTTCACTTCCTTAGAACTGATTTCAGTATCTTTGAATGATTGTCACTATTGGCACTCAAGAAATGGGTAAGTTTCGGTTATGTGATATTAAAACCTCCTATGATATTTCGCCATGCGTAGAGTTGGCGGGAGTTCGTAGTGAAGAGAATTTCAATTTTCAGATCGTTGAACAGAGCTGCTAGTGCTAGAGGCAATTCCGCTGGAAGCCATCATCAGCAACCTCGTTGGAAGCCATGAAGCATTAATCCAGCCGCTAGAAGCAAATAAACACTTAATCCAACCGTTAAAAACGCAGACAACAAAGTTTAAAGGCTAGCTCATTCCAGACAGACAACAAAGTTTAAAACTTTCTTGGGGGATATTCCATTTGATTGTATGGTCTATTTCTCAGTTAATCCTGGTTACTACTGAACATCTACTGCATGCCACTATATATGGGAAACATTACTATCAGCTAGAGCTCGATCTTAATTTCTGGTGACCATGCATAAAAGAAATAGATCTCGATGGAATGAAACTACATATATATATATATATATATATATATATATATATATATATATGAAAGAGCTAGCTAGCTAGGATGGTGATTAACTGATCTAATGTGATTGTTTAATCAAAGTTTCCATAGAATCATCCATGGCAAGCATGATACGCATAAAAAACAGTAAATATAAATTACTAAACTAACAAAACAAGCAGGCTATATATAAAGACCAAAGAGTAAGTCTGCTTCTTCATCCATCACTTTTGTTGACAAATGTCATTGATATATCTTGATCTTCCTCTTGTTTTTGGTGCATTAATTATGCTCAACTATGGCATCGCCGTATGAAGATCAAAACAAAGATATTGCCAAAGATCACATACATGATTAGTGAACAAGTTCTCCTGGAAATTAAATGGTCCTAGTTTCTATAGTGGCTCATCCTTGTCCTTCCCATGAACAATTCACTCCCTTACCTAATGAACACTGTTGACATGAATGTTTGACGCATTTTATTAGCAGAGTTCTCCTATGTATGAACCATTTATTTATGCTGTCGATTTATTACATACTTCATACTAAATATAAATAGATCGATCCTCTTCGTTTTTTGGATGTGTTGTATGTACAATTATAGATGATGGATAGACTTGAAAGGAATAAAAGAAGGGTCAAACTCTTTCTTCAACCGTTGGTTCCCGCGTTTTGTGCAGTTGGCATCCAAACTTATGGTTGCAAAAAAATAAAGGAAAGTTGGAGAAAATTAATTCAAGATAATTCGCACCTCTAGTCTTTCCATTTGCCAACCCCCCTATAAACTTGAGGAGGAGGAGAGACGCCCACGAATTTTTCGGACATTCATATGCATATGCATATTCTTATTCATATTCATATTCCTATTTCTTTTTCTTCTTTTAATTATCTCTTATTTTTCTTTGTTAATCTTTCTTATTGTTGTAAATTAGAAGGGGGAAAAAGTTTTTGGGTGTCAAAGATGAGTGTAGCATGGTTGTGATCTTGGCGGTGTCAAGGTATTTTCTCGAGGTAGAAATGCTTTTGTGTAAATTGAGATTGGTTTCGGATTTTATGTTGTATATGATCAGACCAATATGTAAATTCTGTAGGTTAGATTAAAAGGAGGGGAAAGCAAAAAATTAATTAAAAGCCTAAAGAAAGTAGCCAGGTGTGTTTATAGATCGACAAGATAGCTGAGATGAATAAGCAAGTGAAAGGCCTACTGAAAGGCCTTAGATACATATCACAAGTATTCGGTGAGCATCACTGCCAAACTATTTCATTTCTTTGAGCTACTATTCCATTTTTTCTAATATGCATTCATGTTTGTGTTGCGTAAATTAATATTAATAGATGGAGAAAAGGAACAAGAGATGCAAATTGGCTTCCCGACGGATGTCAAACACGTCGCGCACATTGGATGGGACGGGCCTTCCGCGGCGGCCGCGGCGCCGCCGCCGACAAATAATCCGGCTTGGGTAAGTAAATTCCAATTTCACTTGTTTTGATCTTCTTGATTTTTTTTCCTTCTTTGAATTTTTTTTTTTGTTTATGTTTGTTTTTTTCCTTCCAAAACTTTTGAGCAGATGAATGGATTTCATTCAGCACCATTAACTACTTCATTTGGCCAAGATGGAAGGGAGGTGGCCAATTCACCAAAATCTGCATCTCAAGGTCCCATCCTATATTTTGTTTGTTTTCTTTTACATTTTCTCATCAAAAAGAAAAACACACATCCTCTAGCATTTCGTGACACAGAATAAGATACCACCATCTCCATATATTCAATAATATCAACTATGGGGTTGTTTGATTGATTGTAAATAGAAACCTTTGTTGCACTATTTATTTATACTGATTCTAATGTTTGGTTTAATGCAAGTAGTGAATTTGGTATAAAGAATTTTATGACACTTAACAAGTGTTTTATATATACTTAGTGGCAGGTAAAACTTTGTGTTGCTGATTTTATTAAAAAATTATAAAAATAAATAAATTATATTAGAATATTTTAAATATAATTTGAATATATTTTAATTATAATTTGTTATAATTTTTATTTTATTTTTTAGATATGTGTTTAATTAGATAATAACTTGTATTTAGTTTAAATATAAACTAATATTACACCAGAAGTATTGACATTATGGACGATAAAAATTGTACATGATTCTACATAGGCGCACTTGACAAGTATCTTGTTAGTATTTTCATGTAAACGAATTTGTGTTCTCATTATTATATAATATAATGGAAAGTAGTAATGCAGTTCCCACAATTTTATACATTTTTTTTTTGTAAATTTAAAACAATTTTGGAATCTTTCTTGTATCATATAGCATCATTTCATCAATTGTCATTTAAGTTATACCATGTTATTAAATTATGTAAATTTTAAATTATGCATTGACAATATTTATTAAATTCAATCTTATCCAAATCATTTTTTTTTAATTTAATGTTTTCACAATATATGTTTTGCACAATTGTATACAAATTACTTACAACCAAACAAGATACTTTACATGACTTCAATTTTTTTAAAAATTAATAATTCAAATCAAATCAAAGATAATTTGAAATAAAAATGCATTGTATGAGCATCACTAGTATTAGAAAATATCATACAAAATTAATTTTAAACAGTCTCATTTCTTAACCGTGATAATATTTTTTTTTACTAGTACATAAATAGAACATTTTAGCAAATATCTCTATTCAAATATATTAAAACTAGCGTATACCTTCGTTATTTTTAAAAAACTAAGAGATACTCTCGTTTTGTATTAAAAAAAAAAAATCAAAATCTTGCTTAAAATAATAAAAGTATATCTTAATTTTTTTTAATTATTTCGTACGTATTTCTTAGTTTTTAAAAATAGTGAGGATATATGATAGTTTTTTATATTTTGAATGAGAATATTTGTTAAAATATTCTTATATAAATAATTGTTGCATGCACAATAATAGTTGCTTTATGCGCATAGACGTCTACATTTTATTGTTCATTAAATGCACCACATACAAAAAAGATGGAGCAAAAGTGAAATTTTAAGCTGAATGTAAATGTTCTCATAAACTTTTACATTTATTCAATGGCTTATGTGCAAATATTATGACGAACAGAAATCCCTCTCAGCGGCAACCCACCGGACTCCCTGCCGCCGGAATCCCCCAACTCCAAGCCCCATCGCCGCTCCAGACGCCACGCGTCCTCCTCGGAGTCCCCCGGATCCGGGTCAGCTCCCCCAACCGGGTCTGAATCCCCCGCCCGTGGGTC
Organism: Iris macrosiphon; assembly: GCA_036927795.1. Taxonomy (NCBI): domain Eukaryota; kingdom Viridiplantae; phylum Streptophyta; class Magnoliopsida; order Asparagales; family Iridaceae; genus Iris; species Iris macrosiphon. The sequence continues at coordinate 208,452,586 of JAYESA010000002.1, read as the reverse complement.
CTCCCGCCACTCCCGTCGCCACCAATCCGTCGGGTCCGCTCCCGGTTCCGAATCTGCCGAGGGCTCCCGCCGTGGAGGAAGCCGTCGCTCCTCGAAGAGTTTAGCTTCAGAATCCGCTAACGGGTCTGAAACCGCACCCGGATCCGAATCGCCGGCAAGGGACCTTCCGTCGATCCCGAAGCAGTCGCGGAGGAGGAAGACCAAGGTGGGCTCAGATGACGGGTCCACCCGCTCTTCTACGAGATCCAAGAACCCATCTTTCTCTGATGTAGATCCGGATCCGGAGGGCGGGAGCACCCGGCCCGTTCAGACCCTCGAGACGGTTGTGGAAGGAGAGATCTGAATCAGCAGAAGTGGTTTTGGGTTTCGGACCCAAATTGTTTTAGGGTTTAGCCCGATCAGGTTTGAAGTACTTGGATAGAAAAGTTATTTTGAGGAGCAAGGAGAAAAGGGAGAATGAAAAAATGTAATTTCTTTTGGTAAAAAAAAATTTGCTACATTTTTTCTTCATTCTTTTTATTTTTTCAAAGTTGTATTTATTTGTTGTTGTAAGATTTATTGGTGAATCACTTTGATAATCAAATTCCATTTATTCGTTTTTTGTTGGTCTTTCATATTTCTTGTTTGGAAAATGATTGATTTTATAAACATATGCAATTTCTCAGTGTATAATAAATTTCACACACTAAACTTATGTATTAAAAATTAATTTAATCTTTCAGCAGTTGTATATCAAAGGCATATATATATATATATATATATATATATATATATATATATATATATATATATATATATATATATAATATCATTTTTGTTTGTTAATTCAACAAAAGGAGGGGAACTATTGATACTCTAATTTTTTTTTTTTAACAAATTCATTCATTATTTCAACAACAACAACAAAAAAACTTCTTATAGCTTTTTAACTGATTTCTTGCATGTTTTGTAATTTATGAAATTAGCTCCACTAAAATAGTAGGAATAAAAAAAAGGAAAAAAATGCATAAATACCACAAGTACTAGAGGATTTGTGCAGTGGCGATGCCACTAGGACTTTTTTGTGACAGTTTACCATCTAGACTTTACGAGTGATACCAATTGACCATCTATTTTCGTCCCAATATGTTAATTTTAATTATACGTCAATTGATTATTTTTAAAATTGTTTGAAAGACAAAACAGTCAATTCAAGTGTTTTCCTCCCCTTAGCTTGACCGGTGCTTGTTTATATTCTTATTTTGGGTCCTTTTTTTTTACTTCAATACTCTTTTATCTTCCGTATACCTTTATCTCTTCACTTTTCATTCTATCATGTTCCATTACTATTAGGTATATGTAAGATAGAAGAGTACTAGAGGAAACAATCATCTCCCAAAATAAGGAGAGAATCGAACACTAGTCAAGCTAAGAGGAGAAACCTTGAATTGACTACTTTGTCCCTTCAAACAACAACAAAAATTATTCACGTTAACGACATTTTGTCGAAATTGACAGATAAGGAGAAAAAATGTGGACAAAGATGGTCAGTTGGTACCACTCATGAAGTTTGGTGATAAAAGATAATGACTCTCACCTTAACCACATGAGGTAGAAGAGGTATTTGGCTATAGTTATATAATATTACGTAGTTAAACAATTAGTTAAAATTTATTTATTTTTAATTATGTGAGGATATATATACCACTTTGACGGCTAGCCTTTTCAATACGTTTAATAAAAAGTTCAATACTTTTAATAAAAAGTTGAGATATATAAATAACAAGTTATAATTAAAATACAATCAAATCTATAACAAATTATAATTAAAATGTAAATATGTATATAACAAATTTGTATTCAAATATTTTAAAATATGTAAACTATTTTATAATAAGATCAGAAAAATTAATTTTACGTGCAACGCACGTGCATTTACTAGTAATTACTAAAGGCACTACAAAAGTTACTCGATTATGCCAAATAATTTTTTTTCAACTTTGTCAACTACCTAATGGATACAGGATTGTAGAAAAATTCTATAGTCCTGACTAGATCCAGAATTTATGTTGCACTGTAAAATTTTTTGATAGTCCAGTATATTAGTATGACTGTAAAAAAGTTTGACAATGAAGTATATTGGTCCATTATGTATGGCAACCTCTTAGTAATTTTTTTGGACTTAATTGCAATTTGATACCCTCAACTATTCAAAATGTTTAACTTGATACACTCAACTTTTATAGATATTAATTTAATACCTTAAACTATTAAAATTCTTCATGTTGATACCTAATATTTATAAAAACCCGAAACTAAAACTCCCTCCCCCCCCCCCCCCCCCCCCCCCACCTCCCCTACCCCCACTCCTCCTTCTCCGGCAGTTGGCAACAGCGAGTCGCCTGGTCGACGGGACGTGCAGCCGGAGGTGGGCGTGGGGGTCGACCAGAGCGGCGTGGGGGTGGGGGGTAGAGGCCGAGGGCGGGATAGGTGGTGCGTGGGTGAAGGCAGGACATGGGGGGGGGGGTGTAGGTTGCAGGCGGGAGGGGGGTATGTGGGGTGGGAGGGGCAGTGGCAACGGCTGCCGGGGAGAGAGAGAGAGAGAGAGAGAGAGAGAGAGAGAAGGGACAATTTGGTCCAATTTTTTTTCAAGATATCAAATTGGTATCTATAAAAGTTGAAGGAATTGTCAACAGTTGAGAGTATCAAGTTAATAGTTGAGAGTATCAACTTACAATTAACCCTTTTTTTTTTAGTACAAATATGTAAATAAAATATAAATTTTTTGATATTATGGAATAACTTTTGTAGTGCGTACTCGCTTTTGTTTAAATTTTATATTTAGAAAGTTTGAGAGAGAAAAGTGGATTCTCCCCTCTTCTCCTGACCGAGCAAAACCCTCTTCACCGCCGCCGCCTTCTTCCACTCCATCTTCTTCTTCCCCTCCCGCCGCCTGCCACTCCCCGACCCGCCGCCGGTCACCCTCCCAGCCACGTGCACCACCACCACTTCCCTCTAGTCTTCTTCTACACTCTTTAAATTCCGAACCCTATTTCCTAAACCAAACCCAAAACCAAAAAGGAGGAGGAATCAGAAGAAGAAGAAGAAGAAAAGAAGAAGAAGAAGAAAGAGAAGTCGGAAGTAGAAGAAGGAAAGGAGTCTGGGAAGAAGATTGAAGGTCAAACCCTAACTTTTTCAATTTGGAATCATTAAGACAATCACTCCCTTCCTTCTCAAGTTATCTTAATTTTTAAAAAAACCATCTCCAAAGAAATTTGAAAAACAATTTTTTTTTTTTTTCAATCTACTAGGTAGATTCATGTATATTGCTTTATATTTCAGAAATTACGACACAATATACATCTTACTATGACACAAGGAATTATAAATTACTTGATACAATAAATACACTACATAGGACTTGTCAAGTCAATTTATTTGTTCTATTTGTGTTATGTTGGAGTAGGTATTTTGTTATACATATAACAAAATATCTACTCCAACATAACACTTATATATATATATATATATATATATATATATATATATACTTACTATCCCTATAGAAATGAATTGCATATACACATATAAGAACCCAAATTTCCTTCCGTATATACTTAAAAATTTGTTCACATTTACAAATACGGTTTAGTTATGAAATTGATTAGCTTGTAATTGTTAATAGATTTAATTTTGTCAAAAAATAAGAAGTTATTAAAAGATTTAATTAGAAGTCTATAAGGCTAAAACTTGAGGATGGTACTTAACTAATTTAGACAAGTTAGTAATGTTAGATAGTATGGTGTAAACACCCAAAATCAAGGAGGTGTACTTCTGTTCCATAGTTATTTTTGTATTATTGAGGTTACATAAGAGGCATGATGAGTTATGGTACATAATTAAAAATGAAACTGCATTAGGTAGTCTTGGAAGTTTTTTACAAGTGTGATACAGGGACGTATAGACCGAATTTGGGCTAATTATTGAATTTTATTTAAAATTCAGAATTATGACTTAATATTATCCATGATAAACATATAAATAATTGTTGGTAATTAATAAATAGAATGTTAGATAATTAAGATAAGTCGCGAGTACCGGGAAATTGACCATATCGATCGAAAACCTAAAGGTTAAGAATAAAGGACATCCTAGTGTACTACTTCATGTTGAGTATGAGCATGTTGAGTATGAGCTTCATACATTTTTTAATTGATTTAAGCACTAACTTATTGCTAATTAATTTATTTGAAATTCTTGGAATACTTGATAAGTGTCACTGTGTAATTTCTTTATATGATTAATACCTTAGTGGCGAAATATGATTTCATTGTTATAGAAGTGTTTACTAATAGAAATTTCTAGCTCTTAGCATGTGCTAATTTTGAAGAGCAATAGCACAACAGTGATAATAATGTCGCATTCGGTAAGAATTTCTTGACTCCAGTCTTTCATGGATATAAAAATAAATTGCGTATGTTCCGGTGTTAAGTGTTCCACCGAAGGGGTCGACGTACCCAATGAATTCTACGGAGGGTTGCTCTTGGTCTATATATATAAACTGTGAAAAATTTCGGAATCGAAAATATGAAAGTGTCGAAATTTTCAGGATTTTTTTAGGGTGATTTTTCGAAATCCGAAAATTGGTTAAACACACTTAACCCAATTTATAGGAATTTTGAGTCAGTTTTTTAGAGACAGACTTGCGGCTAATATTGAAATCACAGGGGTCGAATTTCTTTAGTACTTAAGAAACGTAGGACATAGACACATTGACACGTAAGCGAAATCTAACTATGAATACCATTTGTTTCTGATGGAGGAATACAAATTATTAAATTTGATAATAGCATGTGTTTTCTATCATGTTTCAATTGGAAGAGAACAAGTATTAAAATTATGATGTCCAACATTTATGGTATGATGTTCTTGGAAAGGAACAAAATATTGAATTATAGTCTTGCTCTTCGTAGTATATAGATACACGAATCAAGATTTAAGATTCATATTTGTGCCCAGCAGAAACTTAATGAAAGATAGTAGAATAGGAATGTTTGTAGTACTAGGTTAGTGCATTGGGTGAGAGAGATCTGTATCACACCATACAAAATTCCTGCAATATAATAAATAACAAATTATTGATCAGCAGAGTATTTCGCTTTGTAAGGCCATACGATGTTGGAGGTGAGGCTTAGCTCACAAAGAGAGATTCCAGATTCCAGAAATTCTTGAATCAAAACGAGAATTTAAGAGTTTATTAGTTACAAAAAATAAACAAGTCATAGGAATTAAATATTCCTTTTAGCAACCTTAGAATTTGATAATATGATCACATTTCCAATCTCCAATATATTTCATCTTATTTTTTCGTCCTTGGCTGAGGGCTTGCATGTCGTTTGATGACGTAATATTGTTCGCTAGGTATGGATGCTGAATCAGAAGATGTTTTGCCTTTGTACAATGTGGATGAGGTTGAGAAATGAAGACAACAGAACCAAGTTTGGGTCGTTATATTTTGTTAAAAGTTGTATCATGTTTATGTACATTTATGTACATTAATGTTTTGAAACTTATATCTAGGAATATAATATGAGGGGATAATATGTATTTTGAACAGTTATGTAATATAATATATGGTAGTTACCTGATATCTATACTCTAGTCCTAAAACTTACAAGCGACAATCGCGATACGGATACAGGGGTATTCATATGGTGCATAGTGTGTAATGTTGTACGTATCTAACTCACCGTATTCCGGGAGTGAGACGTGATAGATGGCTTCGCACCCTATAGTCCAAGTGGTGTTTATGTAATTTATACAGAAAAGAATCTATTTATTCTTGGAAAAAAAAGTGTTGGGTTTGTTAATTAGATGGCTCGGTCTCATTATTCCATTTTGGGACAAATCTTATGTGTGTGTATTTCAATATTTAATCATTCATTTATTGAATTATACACATGTGGTGTGTTAGCTTAAGTGGTTACTATAGTGGAGGATTTTCTAGTGGACAAGGTTCATAATCCCACAACCATCAGTTTTTTTTTGTTTATCATTTCTTGGAGAAACTCCTTCGGTGCTAGGCCCCTAAGACTGCATGGACGAAGGGCGCAAAGCAGCGCTTTGATGTCGCACTTTGTTCGAGTGCGGATCGGTATACTCTTGTGCGTCGGACGCACAGCGATAGCTCTATTATAGCTATCTAGATGACTCTTTAGTTCGTAACCCCCCTATTTATTAGGGAGTTACTCATGAATTTTAGTTCCACGTTGTTAATGGCTTATTCAGTTTTATAACTGATCAGTAGGACTTCATATATAAGGAGAGCACAAGCACTTAGTTCTAGGGTTCAAAACAGAAGAGAAGAAAAAAGAGAGATCCCTCTCAAGTAGCGGCCAGTGTTTTTTACAGCAGCACTCAAGTTCTTGTTCGAGTGGTCCAACAATGTGTTACCGCTAGCTCAGTGAAGGGAGGTGATATTATGAGCATTCAAGGAGTTTGATTGTCTTCGCAATTGAAACTTGTTGATTATTGGGAGTGAATCAACGCGAAAGCGAAAGACAATCAAATATCTCTTTGAGCAACGGTGGTTTTGACCACCCCAACAGACTATTCTGCTAACTTGTTTAGTAAATCCGTACAACAGTTTCTTAGTGCTTTTGCTTAGCAGATCTCGGCGTTGTCAATCCATTTAGTAATCTAGACTTGTCTGTAAATGTTTGTGGTTCATTCTTCATTTACTTGGTACAAGCATATCAACAATAATCTCAAAGCGAGATTTCCTATTATCCACGAAGTCATTAAGAATCTCATGAAAATTCAAAATGGATATTAATAGAAGTCTTCTTGACACTAGCTTTTTAAAAAGCTTGATGATGACCAGTATAATAACTAGAAGAGGAAGATTAACGTGAATCTTCAACTCATAAATGTGGAGTACGTTATGTTTAAAACAAATTTTTTGATTCCAGAGACGGATCGTATTTAAGTTATTGCTACTGTGAAAATTGCACAACAACAGTGGAAGAGAGATAATATCTCTGCAAGTTACTAATCCTCAACTCTTTGGAGGATATCTTAGTCGAATCCTACAACAAGAAGGAAAAGTCTAGAGACATATAGCAGTCTCTCGAAAAGCAGTACAAGGACGATAAAAACATGTCCAAGATAAACCTTGCCAACGAATTAATTTTAATAGAATTTGAAGACGAAAAGATTGTACTATCCCATGTGAAGGAGCTCATGAAATTTCAACAGAAGATAGAGGAAATGAATGTCTCTAGTTGAAAAGTTCATGTTGGGAGTTGTACTTTCTAAACTCCTTATAAGTTGGGATCGCTTCACGATTGAATGTATCGCAAGAAGGTGAAAGTGAAGCTCTAAGATCTTACGTGTTTCATTCGTACTGAGGATAAAGTCAGGAATAAGATCAAAGCGGACCTCTCTGTCCAAACAGTTTGATAAGGCAAACATGATCCATCTAGAGATCAGAAAGACAAAAAGAAATCAATTTTCAATAAAAGGACAGACTTCAAGAACTTGAGGTGAAGTCATATTCCTTCAATTCAAAGTTCAAGGAAGATGTAGTATGGTTCAATTGCAACAAGAAGGGCCACTTCAAAAAATGTTGTAGGTCCAAACCAAAGCAGAATGAACACTAGGAAGGTGAGCTTAACCTTATTGTTATGGTCTCGCAAGTAAAGACGTCGGCAATTGGTACTTACTAGTAGATAGACACTGGAGTTTCTTGTCATGTATGTTCTATGAATGACCTATTTACAACTTTTGAACCTTCGTTTGTGAAGGTAACGATGGCAAACAAGACTTAAGCTGAAGTGAAGGGGTTGGGATGGTAGTGTTGAAGCTTACTTGGGACAATCACTTACTTTATAAATGTAAAGCATGTGCATGTTGTCGTAATGAACCTGATATTTGTAGAGTTATGTATGGACTAGAGGGCATGTGTGATCAAATGAAGAGCTAAATAGCACTCTTTATATAGAGAATTAATTCATAGAGTTATGTATGGAATATAGTTAGCTTTCTAATTTAACACTGATTTTTCTCTAATTGTTATCAATTATTCAATATTTTATGGGATTTATTTATTTCTAATGATCCAAAGGTGATTAAGATGCCATTTATTTATTTATTATTTTTGTTCTTCTTCTAGGTTAAGATACCACTCTTTTTATAAAGATTACTAAAAAAGCTCTTGTTTGGAATATGATTAGCCCTAATTAAACATTTTCTAAAATTGTTGTCAATTAATATTCACTAATTTAATTGATACGTTTACCATTTGATCCAGTCTTTATGATTAACCCTAATTAAACATTTTCTAAAATTGTTGCCAATTAATATTCACTAATTTATGTGATACATTTAGCATTTCATCCCACTTTTTATATAGTGAATTAGTAGAGAATCCAGATTTGGTAGCTTCCTAATTGAATATTAAAATTTTCTATGATTGTTAATAGTGTTCATAATTTATGGGATTCGTTTGCCAAATATTTAATATACCATATTTTACTCAATTTTGCTCATGCTATAATTTTTTATCCATTTATTCTATTTGCCCAAAACAATATTCTCCTAAATATATTCTTTCCCAATCTCATAAATATAAATCTCATATATATAAATGATAAAGACGACACATTTTTTGTAATAGGTTATAGATAAACAATACTCGAGAAATACTTATAAAGTAAATAGTAATAAAGAGTCCATTTGTGTTCACCCAACAAAACAAGTGGGAATGTTCATCCTTCCACTCAGACATCGTTTGGTCGCGGAAAGGAAAGAAAATCAATTCTTTGCTTTTCTTTTCCTGTGGAAAATTATAATTCTCATTAATTTTCTTTCTAGCGTTTGGAAAGGCCCATAAACTGGAAGGAAAAGTGAATAATTTAGAGTGGAAAACTGAATCATAGGGTAAGTGGAAGAACCATTTCCCCCCATTTTTCTTCCTCTTGGGAATCATTTTCTTTTCTTGCTGATTTTCTTTGGCATCAAAACATAGGAAAGTAACGACTTTCCTTTCACAAAATCTTGATTCCGCGAACCAAACGAGACCTCAAGGGTTGTCACGTGTCATTTTTATCTAACCTAAAATTATTTTGGACGTGGTTTGGTGAACATCCACACTAATTTTGGTGGGTGAACAAAAATGGACTCTAAATAATAGTTCAAAAGCCGACCAAGCCCGAAATTTTAAGTTGGGAACATTTAGGGCTTAGTTCATGTTTGAACCCCTAATCCAAATCGTTCCTCCACTTCTCCTTCGTCGGCAGCGACGGCCAGTGCCTTCGATCGACGAAAGGCGTAGGATGTGTGGGAGCAAGGTTGGTCAATTTATTTTTGTCTAACCTCGACGTGCTCGATCGTGTCCCAGCAGTATCCACCGCGATTCGAATTTGGAAAGTCGTTGGACACGTCTGGATTCGAATCCGAACACAAATATGATACAGAATGGACAATCGTCTTGGGCATGCCAGAGTGTATTTTGTAGCGTATGTGTCGTGTCCAATATGTCCCGACACAGATGCGGCGCTGACATTACAACTGCTTTGAAGTATCTGTCCTTCCTAGTTAGTTCCTTAACGTTGATTATCTTTTGTTAACTACGAAAATAATGGGAGTTTTAGAGCTTTAATCACAAATTCACAATCATGAACATAACTATTCTGAAACAATGCGTGTCCAACAAGAGCACGACACTGACACGATAGCCATTTTGGAGTGTTGGGCTTCCTAGTTTCTAGTTCTTTATCATTGATGGTTGATGGGTTTTTTTTAAGCACAAGAGAAATGGAGTTCTTAAAGCCACAATCTCAATTATTTAACAAGAACATAAATAATAAGATTGCGGGCTTGTTGAATTCTCAATTTCACCATTGTGATACAATGTGTTATTTTCACATTTAGAACTGTATGGAAGAGAACTTTTATTATGAAGAGTTCTGCAAGTATTTTGGAAGAAGAGAACTACTAATTTATTTTCACATATCATGGTTAATATCCCATCAGAGCCTTCACAACTTTCTTATATTATTGTGCATGCTTTTCTATAGTATTGCTCAAGGAGTAAAAGCGATCAAATTCAATTCAAATTAGAGGGAGTAAAAAGAAATTTGATCGGAACTGTGTTAGTCCCAGAAGAGTGCTACCACCAAATTCAAGTATGCAACCTTCCTAATAGAGGGGATCTAACAGAGTTAGCATCTGACCGATATCAATCATTGAGAACAACCTTCCAACTTGGTTGCTCAATTAGCATATCGTTTGGAGATCAAGACTCATTCAGATGTTATGCATCACTCGTATGCCCTCTTGGAACATATTAGAGGGAGGTAAGACAAATGTCGATATGAGGAATTGAAGAGCGAGCACAATTATGTAGATGGCATTCCTCTCTTCTGAGTTACTGATATCTCAATCTCCAATTATGACATGAGTAAAGATGGCAAAGAAGAAATATGGTACAATCAAATTTATCCAAGACTTCTATTGCTTCCCCCCCCCTGGTTTATAGGACAAGTTTGGCTAAAGTAAATTGATTTTTATTTTAGATTAAAGTAAATTGAGTTTCAGATTTTTAATAATGTAAATTTAAAATTTTAGTTTTTGTGGCATAAACGTAATAAGCCTAATTATGATCTATGTTACATGGGCATATATACGACAATTCACAATATAGGCACGGCACGGACTTTCCAGGACCTAGTGTATTTTGGAGTGTCTATGTTGTGCTCAATACATGTATTGGCATATCATGTCCTAGTTTTTCAAGATTGTCATGTCAGTTCTCCTCGTTCTTGTCACAGTGTTGGTGCAACATAGATGAGAAACTAGTCGATCAACGAAATAACTGCATAAACTTAATAGACCTTAGATGAGATCATGATTTATGTTGCACAGACATGAATACTGTACGACACTACACAATAGGGTACACCACGGATTTTGGTAGGTCCTAGTCTATTTTGGAGTTTCTATCTTGTGTCTGGTACATGTCCGACACAATGCGACATGGACATGTCACCTATTTTAGAGTGCTTGATTGCTTTCCTTCATAGAAATACAAATACCATAATGAATCAACAAGTTGATGGTTAGGGTTTAGTACGGTTTCTTTAGTTGGGATAATGGTTGGATCAACGCAGGATTAGGTTGGGGCTTTAGAAATGGAGTAAGTGTGTGTATATATATATATATATATATATATATATATATATATATATATTCCTTCGATCACGAGAAATTGTCACGACCAAACGTTTAACACTTTGGAAGAAGAAGATCTCTCCTCCCTCCCTCCCTCCCTCCCTCTCCCTCTTTTAAGCAACTCGTGGAGTTGTTTGGTAATGGCAGTTTCTGTTTTTATTTTAAATCTAGTTTATGAAAGCATGGAGGCCCCTTTTATAAGCCACTTCTGCTTTTTTGCTTTTCAAAAACCATAAAAAATACCAAACAAGCGGGGTTAGTTTCGCTCAAAATAGACTGTAATTCCACTTACGACTCATAAGCTTGATTTTAATGTTCTCTTGCAAGTCTTTACGAGCGTGGAGGTGGTCGTGACAGGGTTCCTCCACCTCACAGGACTTTTGATTGTTTGTGCTTCTTACAAAGGCTTGAATATAGACGAGTAAGAGTTATATAGAGGCATCTAGGGTTTTTATGAACGGGACCTTTGTTCATGTCAGTTGATAAGATACTTGGTATATCAATACTGATTAGGTCCAAAATTTATTAGGGGGTTCCAGTCAAAATTTTCCCATGCTAATCTGTGACGGATTGGAATTCGACATTGATTCGGCACCTATTTTATCGTGTCCTTGCTTCTGAGTTTCTCATGCTCCCCTCTTTTGCTATCATAAACGACACTACCAATATGATATGATATAGCAACAAAGATTAGTTCTTAAATTAGTCAAACTTTAACTGGAATTGTGGTAGACTACTAGTTTACTAGTCCATGTGGTGTTGCATGCACACGCATATGACACGACATGGAGTGTATGTGTCGTGTCCAATACAGATGTTGCATTGGCAGGATAACCATTTTGCAGTATTTGTGCTTCCTAGTTGTTAGTTTTTTTTTTTTTAATTATTATCGTTTTGTTTGTAAAAGTATGAGAAGAATGGGTTTTTAAGCCATTATCACAATCATGGACATTCTGAAGCCAGTACTTGTCCAACAAGAACAGGACACCGACTCCGCAACCATTTTGGAGTGTCGTGCTTTCTATTTACTAGTTCTTTAGCATAATGGATTTTTGTTAACATTCTGAGACCAATGTGTTTTACTGCAAAATACTATCTTGTGATTCTTAAACCCCTTTAGCAGTTTGTTTGAAAACCAAGCCTCTTTGAAGCCGAATTTCGTCCCAAGAAGGAACGATGCAACTGACTCTGGAATTTGGGTAAGTCCTCTCTATCTCACCCATCAGCTTTTAGTAGTAAATGGTTCTCTCAATCTTCCATTTTCAACTGTCTTAACGCAGTGGTGGACTCGAGCTCCTCTGTGAGTCGGTTAAGATTCATCAGGTCAACATTCAACCTACAAAATCTTCAGAGGAGAAGGTGGTATAACAGCCAAAATGTATAATTTTCTAATTATGTATTATTGTGTCTAATTCTTCCTTCTTTTTTTGGGAAAACAGTTCACAATGCGAGACCTCCTGTCTTGGGTCAGGACCAATTTGATCAAGGAGAGGCCTGAAATGTTCATGAAAGGCGAATCTGTGTATTGTTCTTTTAACCTGCTCTTTCACACACGCACACTCTATTGCTCTAAATTTCATTTTGGAAGCTTAAAAGTGCATAATTTTACTTGAAATGCAGGAGACCTGGTGTTCTGGTTCTAGTGAATGATTGTGATTGGGAACTAAGTGGCAATCTGGACACGACACTGGAAGATGAGGATGTGGTTGTTTTTATATCCACTCTGCATGGCGGCTAATTTACCGAGTGCTATATGTTAAACAAACTGGGGGTCGGTGTCTTACTAGTAATAAACATTTGGACATCAGGCTAGTTAGGTATTTATTCGCTTGCAACATTGTTCTGTTACAGTCAAATAGTGTATTTGATACTTTGACTAGTCGGTGTCTTACTAGTAATAAACATTTGGACATCAGGCTAGTTAGGTATTTATTCGCTTGCAACATTGTTCTGTTACAGTCAAATAGTGTATTTGATACTTTGACTATGGGTTTTTTTTGTACTTTAATTATTTAGTATCCAGATGATTTTTTTTTTTTAATGAATGTAGCTGCTTGATCAAGTGCATTCCATAGTTCATCTCGCTTTACATACATAAATTTTGGTGGAAGAATTGATGGTATCAATCAGCAGAAAGTTAGCTATACTTGTTTCGATCATAGCAGAGTATCATGTCAATCTGTGCTGGCTGACGAGTATTAGCTTGATTGATAAATGATTGTTTTTACATGCAACTGTACTTAATGATCTTGTACCTTAGAATGTCACTGAAGAGTGATCTTGGCCCTTAGAATGTCGCTGATGAGCAACGCTGAAGTTGTGCCGGGCCTCGCATTTGACATTAAGGTTTCTTGAGCAGATTGTCGAACCATGTGAACAGCCAGACTAATTGCTGCTGGTCATCTGGAGATTTGTTATAGGGCACCATAGGCAATTTCTTGCAATTTTTGTTACAAGTGTGGATGCACCTTGGGTTGGGTTGGGTTTGGTTTGGTTAGCAATGGAAGGAGCCTTTTGTTGCTGGTATGTTAAGTATACAACATAATGTAGACTTGGGATTTCGACAAGCAATGGAAGCCAATTGCCAACCCTCTTAATCAAATTAGATTCTTAGATGAATTATTGCCTCCACTTTGAAGACCTTCCAAGATGAAGTAAACTGTTGTGTATTTAACCTGCAACCAATAAGTAAATTATGAGATATATGATCAATTATTTGAAAATCTCAGTCACTATGAAGTTTATTCTTCTGTTAAGTAAAGAAAAAAGAGCTCATATTTATCAATTTATTTATAAAGGTCCATCAAGTTTGTCAACAATAACATATATATATATATATATATATATATATATATATATATATATATATAGCGCCAATCAGTTTGTTGCAAGTAATAGTATCAGGAACACCGCCTGACATAACCATGACCCGAAGAACGAACGCGTCTGGCCTTTTGAAGTTTATCGGCATTGACCAACCCTCGTATTAGGTGGACACAAGATGGGAAGTCAGGGACTTGGCCTAACCGTGTCATGACGTCCATCAAGTTGGCAGCTTCCAATATCTTCCCCTTCTCACAAAGTTTACACAATATTAATTCCTTTGTTAGACGCCTCGTCGTCCCTCGGAAGGCAATAGCTAGCGTGCTCACGTTTGAATTTGAAACCCCTTCTTGAGTTTTTCCGAAACATTGCTGGTCTTCCTTCCATTAATGACGTCTACGAAATTACTTAATTTTCCTTGTCAACAGGTAACATGGACTGCGTGCGTTCAATTTCGTTCGTGCAACTACTTCTCAAGTGTGATTAGGAAGTGTGTAGCAATGGCTATCACCTGAAAAGTGTGATTAGGAAGTGTGTAGCAATGGCTATCACCTGAAAATTGCTTTGTAAATGCCATTTGTCTCCGATATCTGACTCCTAAAAGAAGGTTGGAAAATTCGCTGCAAATGGAAATATAAGAAATCAAAACACAACCCGGTGACAAATCATTTGGTCAATATTATAAATCTTACTACTTTAGACATTTTTGCATATATTTCATAATAATTAATCCAAAATAATATATAGGAGATTATGTTATTCCCGAGGCTAAATTAACGCTGGAAAACCGCGTGGCCGAGATCAGAGGTTCACACAAAAGTTTCCATTCTGACTATTCTCGATCTCCACGAAGAACTATATATAAGGATCATGTTACAGCCTGCTGTTACAACAATAACCAGAAAAGAAATCTCTCGTTCTTCCTTGCAATCGCAGTTGCAAACGGACAGAACTGAGTTACAACTCACAGAAGAGAGGAGGAAGAAGAAGAAGAGACTCTGCGCCCTTGAGTCCAAGTTCGAGTCCGAGTCGCTAAGTCCCTTTGGGGCTTATCTCCTATGAAAATAATTCCAAGAGCATGACAAAAAGCATAAATGCTTTCATTGAGGAGTTAATCCTTTTTTCTCCTAGAAATATACCCCCACATGGCACCCATGTGCCCCACCACACCCCATGTGCACACCTCAACTCATACAAAGTATTATATTGAGATACCCACTTGGTGGTGTAGCCAATGTGGGACTATTTTTACTAGTCCAAAGAAAACAACACCGACAATCCCCCACATATCTCAATATATAGGTTGAGCGTTTTCCACAGTGATTGCCCATCATGCATTAGGATAGATGTCGCTTCGACTTGAATCTTCCTGCATGGGTCGAACAACAATATGATACAAGAATGGACTAAACTTTAAATTATGCACCATAACTGTAATTTTTTTCACTCACATAATGACATCAGCTGTACTTTCGGTTGCACATTAAAGGCCCTGTGCACGCCTAGTTTCGGTGTGTATATTTTGGACGTCTATAAGTTTTTCCTCAAGAGACGACCTATATCTCTTTCCATACACTCTAGGTGAGTTCTTGTAAAGAGTCCTTGGCATGAAGCCTCGAGCTTCTTTGCGGTGCTACTCATCTATGACATGGCCCAGAGCCGAGGCTATACCTCATCGTGGTGTCATGCTACTATAGAATGAGGTTCCAGCCTCTTTGTAGTGTCAAATTACCGAGAATGAAGCATTGTGCTTCCTTGCGGTGTTACGCCGCTGTGACATGGCTCGCGTAGCCGAGGATTTACATCTTTTACCTCTGTGGTGTCGTACCACTGTAACATGAGAACACCGGCCTCTTTGTAGTGCTGCCTACAATCTTCATTCTACAGAATTAGGCTACCTGCTTATGTGCGGTGCTACGTCGCTGTGACATGGCTAGCGAAGCTGAGGCATTACCCTTATCAAGGAACCTCTTGGTGGTGTCACCCACTGTAGCATGGAGACCTTACGTTCTTTTGTAGTGCTGCGCTACCGTGCTTCCTGCCAAGCACACCAGACATTCAAAATGCCTTAGAACTCATTAAGGCGTCTAAGCCATCCTCCCACATGACTTGTTCTACACAAAAGAACAATTAGTAGACAACAGTGGTTCTTGGTCCATAACTCCTCAATGTCTCAAAGGACTGCCCATTGTTCATGATATCCTTCCAGTCAATGATCCTCCCTTGAACCAGTAGCTAGATGCCTAGTAGATTTTTCTTTGAACTAATAGCATAAAACTAAATGGTAGGATTACAAAGACACAATATCAGAATGTCTTCAAGCCCATCTTGATTGCTGTATCCTCGACCAGCTGGCGCTTAAGACCTTTGGTGAACGGATCGGCCATATTTTTCTGGCTACGAACATCAATCACGGTAATGACTCCAGTCTTGATAAGATCATTCACTGTCATGTGGCTTAGTCGCACAGTCCTCTTCTTCTCATTGAAGAGATTATTTGATGCTACCGCTGCAGTCGCTTGGTTGTAGCAGTAAATCGCTACCGCAAAATCTGTGCACCCACAACTGGAAGATCATACATGAGCTCCCGAAGTCACTCTACTTCATCCGCTGCAGCTTTCAGTGCATAGAACTCAATTTCTATCGAGGAATGAGAGAGCATTGTTTGTTTCTTCGACTTTCACGATATAGCAGCTCCACCCATGGAGAAGACGTATCCTCCTGTGGATCTTTCGCTCTCTGCTTCTGAACACTAGCTTGTATCACTGAAGCCTTCCACTACTTTCGGATAATCGCTGTAGTGCAGTACATACTTCTGAGTCCTCTTGAGATAGCATATCACCCTCTTCACAGCTTTTCAGTGCTCCACTCCTGGATTGCACGTGAATCGACTCGGCATTTCCACGACGAAAGCTATGTCAGACCTAGTGGCAGTTGTTGCATATATCAGACTCCCGATGCTGCTTGAGTACTCCAGCTGCCTGACACTTTCCTTTGGATTTGGCTTCAGCTTTTTGTCACACCTGTACGGAGTATCGATCCTTGGAAGATCCTTTGGACTTGGACGTTGTACCGGAGCCCCTCCTTCAGCATCCGGATCCAGGCAAGTGTACCTTGCCATCCTGTATCCCAGTTTCCAGATTAGTATTTAGTTTATCTATGCATTGTGCGCTCTTTGGATTAGAATCGTTACTTAGCGTCCTTTTCGTAACCGGGTGCAGACGTTCGTTGGTAACGTCTAGTATCGATTGTTAGATGTTCGCGACACCTTGATGTACCTACTTGGTTATATCAAAACCTAGGTCACATTCAGACACCATCATCGTGCCAGACTTCCTGTATCCTGATACTGTCAGCAAGACCAAAATCTGGGATGACTTTAGGGTCGTGATTGTTGATAGTTACTTCAGTATGACGAGACTATTAGATAGAGGTTCAAGTTCAGCGAACACTCATTGACCGCATTGGGAGGGGAAGACAATTATTAGACGTTCGTGCTACTTTGTGTCACTACCCCATTTCCAGAGCCGAATTTTTTTTATTTAGTTAATTGTGTATTGTTTATAATTAATTATATTTATATTTAATTGTTGGTTGTATTATTTTCTATTGGTTGTTTTAGTGTTTTGGCTAGCCTGGACCCATGTCAGACCCTAGTGGACCCATGTCCGACCCAACCAACACCCTTGTGAGGCTTTTTTTGTTTTAGAATTATTATTATATTTTATTTTAGTTAGTTGGAGTGATTATGAGTTAATTTGAGTGATTTTGGAACCCCAAACCCAAATCCCAATTAGAATGACTTAAGGAGAGGGCATTTTGGTCATTTTGCATTATGTAAACCTACTTTTTACTTATGGCCGCCCCCTATCCAGATCTGGACAACAGCCCCCCTCTTCTTCATTCCATTTTCTTCTTCTTCTTCTCCATTCTCCACTCTTTCTTCTTCCTTCCTTCTTCCAACTTCAAGTAAGTTCTCCATTTCTCCTCTTTCTTCTTCTATTCTTCATGGATGTGAACCCTAACCCTTGGCTTTTCCCTAACCTAGATGTGTAGAGCTTAGATTTGGTGTTGGAGCTTGGGTTGGAAGCTTGGAAGCTTGTTGTGGTGGATTTGGGGCTTTTTAGAGACTTTGGCTTGGGATTCCAACTCCCAAGAGGTAAACCCTGATTTTCTCCCTTGTAATTACTCTAATATAGTGTAGTTAGTAGTTTAGAACCTTTCTAGACCTTAGGGATACCCGTGGGAGAAAGTTGGAATTAGTTTGGTTGTGTTTGGAGACTTTGACACTAGATTTTGTGTCAATTTCGGGTGAAATCCGAGATTGGCCCAATTTTGGGTGATGTCCTAGGTTAGAAGGACCTAGGTAGATGTGCTCGGGTGTCTTGAGGGTTAGTACGTGTCTTCGTTCGGACACGTGAAGTTGTGTCGCGGAGAAATGGGCGTTTCGGGCGTTTTGGGGGTTTTCGTCGTCGTCGGTTCTATGTGGGTGCGCGTTTTTTCCACGGGCCTAGAATCGACGAGTTAGTATTTTTTTCTAGGATCTAGACATCGATTAGAATCCGTGGATAAATTTTGGGCCGATTCCGAGTAGGTTTGGTGTGCATTTCAGGAGGTTTTGCGAACCGCACACCACGTGTTCGTCGAAATGACCGAACAACCATTTCGACTTGGTTTCTTAGTTTCGGGCTTGTGCACGCGTTGGGTTGGCTTCGGAGAGTGTGTGCTAGAGTTCTCGAGTTATATTATATATATATATATATATATATATATATATATATATATATATATATATATATATGTTTGTGCGTGTAGGGGTCGTTGGGCGTGCGTTGGTGGGGTGTTGTGTGTTGTGTGTATTCTGTTTATATAGGTATATATGTGTGTGTATATATATGTTTATGTGTGTGTAGTTATGTGTGTGTAGTTGTGTGTGTTAGTGTGTGTGAGAGTGTGTGAGTGTGTAGAGTGAGCGTGTGTGTGTGTTTTGTGAGCGTGTGTGTGAGTGTGTGGTTATATATATATATATATATATATATATATATATATATATATATATATATATATATGTATGTATATATATATATGTATTAGTGTGTGTGTGTGTGTTTGTATGAGTGTATATATATATTTGTGTGTGTGAGTGTTTGTGTAGGTGTGTGTATATATATATATATATATATATATATATATATATATATATATATATATATATATATATATATATATATATGTATTAGTGTGTGTGTGTCTCACTTAGGTGGTTATGCTAGATTACACCGGCGTTGCACTTGTTTCTTCTGTTATACTATGGCATACTATTTTTGTACCTTGTTACGTCCCTCTGAGGACCTGGTTCCCTTCTAGACTTAGGCGAGGAGGACTACCCGGAGGAGTACGAACCAAGTGTATATCCAGGAGCAGGACTTGTTACAGAGGACGAGATCATTCCCGAGGACTTCGTTTGATCTCTGGTAGTGACTACACCCTGGGCCGGTATTATTATCTATTTTGCAGATACCGGCCCTAGTTATCTTACTGCTTCCATTCATTCAGTATTTGTATTAACGGGTTTGTTCCCGTGTGACTCTACTCGTATTTGTATTATGATACATTTTCAGTCTTATTTTCCTTCTGCACATTAGTAGTTATGATTTCTCTATGTGCTCTATATTCAGATGTCTGTGGATGAGATTTAGTTTCACTCTCTATGTATTATATGTTGGATTTTATCATTGTAATTTACAGCTTAGGTGCACTCCGTCGGGGCCATTAGATTGGGATACCCGTCGAAGTGTACCCTCTGGCCATTGCCACGTGGCTCAGTTCCTTAAATTTGGAACTGGGGCATGACAACCACCACGACCACCACCCTGACCTCCACGACCAGCTTCACCACTACCACGACCACTGCCTCCAGCACTACCTCCTTCACGTAGCCGAGCACCACCACCTTCACGCAGCCGAGCACCCCCACCACCTCGGTCGACACGCGCGCCACCCTGCGATCGACGCCATCCCTGACCGAAGCCGCAACATCGCCGCTGCCACCACCCACAGCCACTGGGGTAACTCCTCACCCTTCTCTTTTTGTGTAGTATGATGTTTGTGCTAGAGAAACCATAGTTAGGGTTAGGGTTACGTAAATACTTCACATACATTTTTATGGTAAATATTGAGGTTAGGTATACATGTGAAAATGGTCATATAGTATTTTAATTACGGTTAATTTA
This sequence comes from Iris macrosiphon, assembly GCA_036927795.1. NCBI lineage: Eukaryota > Viridiplantae > Streptophyta > Magnoliopsida > Asparagales > Iridaceae > Iris > Iris macrosiphon. Next base: position 208,432,319 of record JAYESA010000002.1, on the reverse strand, counting down.
TTGTGAACTTGATAATTTATAACTGATTATTTGAGGACGAATAAATTGGGTGTACAAAATAATGTCTGTGAATACAAGGATGATATGGTTGAGGATGAACATAACTTGAACAACTGAAATCACTGTGATAAATAATAGGGGATTGGAGATTTTGTTGAGGATGTTATACTGATTGTTGATCGTAATTAATGTAACGTTACCCTAGTTAACTTGGGTCAACCCTCTAGTTATTATCTATGTGAGCTATATGTAACTAAGACAGAAGCCTATGCTAGACGTGTTGTCACCTCTTATTTTAGAATAGTATCGAGCTAGATTATTAATTAATTTTATGTATCGTCTCTAGGTACTTCGGGATCCGCGGACTTGGACTGGAGCCCCGCCTTCAGCATCCGGATCCAGGCAAGTGTACATTGCCATCCTGTATCTCAGTTTCCAGATTACTATTTATTTTAACTATGCATTGTGCACGCTTTGGATCAAAATTGTTACTTAGCGTCCGGGTCGTAACCGGGTGCAAACGTTCGTTGGTAACGTCTAGTATCGATTGTTAGATGTTTGCGACACCTTGATGTACCTACTTGGTTACATCGGAACCGTATGACACATTTAGACACCGTCATTGTGCCAGACTTCCTGTATCCTGATACTGTTAGCATGACCAAAATCTGGGATGACTTTAGGGTCATGATTGTTGATAGTTACTTCAGTATGACGAGACTGTTAGATAGAGGTTCAGGTTCAACGAACACTCGTTGAATGCATTAGGATGGGAAGACAATTATTAGACGTTTGGGCTACTTTGCACGCGCTATATATATATGTATATGTTCCTATTTATGTAGTGATCATGTATCCGGAGTCGTAGTATCACCCGTGTGACTCTGTGCTTGGAGCTACGGTACGTCCCGTGTGTCTCTGTGCCTCGGAGCTACGATTTTATATTTGGAAAGCCCATGCGTCGAACGTTATCTTGAAAGTTGTGTCTCACTTAGGTGATTATGCTAGATTACACCGGCGTTGCACTTGTTCTTTCTGTTATACTATGGCATACTATTTTTGTACCTTGTTACGTCCCTCTGAGGACCTGGTTCTCTTCCAGGCTTAGGCGAGGAGGACTACCCGGAGGAGTACGGACCGGGTGTATATCCAGGAGGAGTACGGACCGGGTGTATTGGTGGGTTTGTTCCTGTGTGACTCTACTCGTATTTGTATTATGATACATTTTCAGTCTTATTTTCCTTCTGCACATTAGTAGTTATGATTTCTCTATGTGCTCTATATTCAGATGTCTGTGGATGAGATTTAGTTTCACTGTTTATGTGTTATATGTTGGGTTTTACCATTGTACTTTACAGCTTAGGTGCACTCCGTCGGGTCCATTAGATTGGGATGCCCGTCGAAGTGTACCCGCTGGCCATTGCCACGTGGCTCAGTTCCTTATATTTAGAACTGGGACGTGACATTATATATATATATATATATATATATATATATATATATATATATATATAGAGAGAGAGAGAGAGAGAGAGAGAGAGAGAGAGAGAGCAAGCCTTCTTGTTAAGCAAATAAGCACATAAAACAATAGCCTTTGGATCTATTTTAAGTTGATCTGGATGGCTAAAAAAAAAAACTAATATGAGGATGCGATTTTGGCCATTAGATTAAACTTAAATGAATTTGATGGCCAAGAGATTACCTCCACTCTCTCCTCCAGTTCCAAACATTTTTCGGTTTCTGATCTCTCCCGCTTGAGTGCGGAGGTTTTTCTTCAATACTCGTCCTGTGTTGTCCTCCTCTGCGCTCGACCGACGCTCAATCCCATCCTGCCTAAATAACAGGACAGGTCAGTCTTGTAGACTTGAGGTGCCAGAAGAAGAGTGCTCTCGACAACATCATTGATCCAAAAATCAGAGGAACTATCAACTTAGAGTGCCTCAAACAATTTGCAGAGATGGCAAAGAATTGCTTCCTGAATGCGCTAATCAGGAATGTTAGGCTCTTAGTTGTTGTCGAATGTGGCAGGAGTAGGGAAGGAAGACTGAATGGGATATTGACCGAGGAAATTAAAATGGACACGGTCATTCAGTCTCCCCTACTCCTACCTACCAAATGACAGAAATAATTGTGTACCCATCCAACCCTAAAGGTTTTGAGCAAAGTCTGTGTTCTGTTATTATTTTTCATGAGTGGAGAACTTCACATCTAAAAAAAAGGTACACTGCATTCAACATTTGCACATACTCAGACCAAAGACGAAAATCATATTTGGAATCTACAATTTCAGTTGTGTTATAAGAAAATGAGTCGTAGATGCAGATTCATTCAAATTTAACAAATGAAAAGATAGTTTGGAAGTGGAGGAGAGATTAGAGATGGGTGAGCAACACGGAAGAGAGAGAGAGAGAGAGTTTGTGGGGGTATTCTCTTGGCCATCAGATTGATTTAAGTTGAATCTAATGGTCAAGACTGCATTCTCATACTAGTTATTTTCTTAGTCGTAGATCCAAAGGCTATTGTTTTGAGTTCCCCAGAATAGTAGTAATGTTGTGATAGGGTTTTTTCTTCTATTGCGGCGGTCACATGCATGTCGCATTTCTTCAATATCATCTTTAACTTATTGAACTTATGAAATATCACTAACCAAGATTTATGCATCTTCAACTTATTCACTATCCAACTTCCGACTCTTCAACTTCTAGGTCTTCAATTTTAACTTATTGTTGTGGGATGCTTTCCGTTATTTCTATATCATGATTTTTTGTATTCTCAGTTAGCAGTCTTTGAAACTCCATATGTCCTCGTGTTTTCGTATTTGTATTAATCAAATTTTCTTCTTGGACATCTTCAGTTACACGATAGCCTTCAAATTCTTCAAGATAATAATTGTCATCCACAATATCTTGTTGATATTATAAATTGTATTTAGCGACAGTTTACTCCTGTCGTGGAAGATGATGATGTTGTGGATATTACGTGGAAGATAACCAAAAAGTGGTTGTGGATGATGTCTGGGAAGGTGGTGGACAATGGTGTGAAAGATAATAAAAAGATGGTAATGAGTGATGGAATGAAAGATAACGAAAATACGGTTGTCTCTCCTATCCGTCGAGAGAAATTCAACAGACACGATTGACGCAAGGCACATATTGGTAATGACGAATTCCTTTGATACTCAGGATAACATGTATATTTTTTATCTGGGACCATTAGCCGCTTCGGTAGTTCCGCATGACTTTTACTCTATATGATCAAGTTGTTGTATACGAATATCGACAAATTTGTCTCATATTTTGTTGATGGGCATTAGGTCGAATGCTTTGACATGGGAGAAAGCAAAATTTAGAGGAGATAACTCAAAAGAATAGATTTACTATAAATAAACTTTAATAAAAAAAGTGTAATTTTATTACGAGAGATGAAGGCCCTTATTTATAGTCTTTAGAAAATATAGTCTTACCAAATAAAAAAATACATTATCTAATAAATAAAAGTAATCATAAAACAAATCCTAATATATTATAGATACATTTTTTAATATGAAAATCTTAATAATTCTCTTAAGAAAAATCTCATTAAAGTACATATATTAATGCAAAAAACTATTTGGATGAATCATAAAATTCGTTACTTGAAAAATAACATGTCATGTTTATCAACTAATCCTGCATATTATTTGTTGCCACAATCTCCCATTCCCCTTTATATCTAAGGCGTCAACAACTTCATCGATTGTCCAACAATCTCGATAAATATTTAGCTAATACGAAAACAATTTTATTTTCACACGACCTAATATGAAAACAAAAATTTATATTTGCTACCACATATCCCATTAAATACTAATCCTAAAAGATTATTTTTCGAACGATCTCCACGACTTATTAAAATAAAAATCCTATGAAACAAACCCAATTCCATGAATCTTAAAGAGTAATATTAAACAAAAATCTGACGATCCGGCCCATTAAGGTAGTTACTTGCTCCCAGAGAGTAGAGAGGGGAAGACCGAAACAATTTTTAGTTGGTGGCAGGAAAAGCTCCGAAAGCCCTAATAACTCCTGTTCCAATCACTGATCAAATTATTAAATAAAGATTAGTTTTCGGTGAACAAACAAGGATTTAGGGTTTTGGTTGGCCATGGCGATTGCTATAGGGAAGCTCAGTATCATCATCGGGGCAGGTTCCTCTCTCTCTACTCCCTTTTCTCTCTCTATTAATCTTGGGTTTGTTCGAACGGTATTTATAAGTTTCAAGTTCTCTGCTCCATTTTCTCTCTCTGCTACTACTTGGTCCTAATTGTTAGTCCCAGGGCGGATAAAAGATGGTAGAACACGGGCCATCAACAGAGCTTTAAGCGAACCCGAAAGTCCACTTTCTACTAGAACCCAAGTTGTTTTCGAGATCAGAGATTTACCCAAGAGTTCCTCATATGATATTATCCAACGAAGCACGAACCAATACATGTTACAAACAGACTTCGAAGGAAAAAGAAGATTACAACTAGCAACAAGAAAAACCGTTCTCCTCTTTATGTTCGCAGACGCTACAATGAGAAAGAACAAAGCAAAGGAAAAACAGAAGAAAATCTCTTTGCTAGGGTGGTCAAAACTACCGTTGTTCAAAGCAAGATTTGTCGTACAGACGATCTGCCCCAGGAGCCAACAAGCTCACAAATGAACTTCTGGAACGCTCTTGGTCACCTTCGGATTACTCGAAAATCCAATATAAGGGATGGGTGTTCGGGTGGCCATATACGCTCTGGTGCTCTCGTTTTTTTTTTCATCTCTCAAATGAAAGAGAAGCTCCTTTATATATAGAGGAAATCGGCACCTATGCGGCCTGAGTAAGCCCATGTCGCATATGCGACATCCGACCGGACACCAAGTCGCATGCGCAGCCGAAGCCTGCCGTCGGCAGTCACGCTGCACAGGACAACGCCGCCAAGCGTCAAAAGCAGCAGCCACTATGCAAAGACACTCCCGTGCCGCATGTGTCGCATAATCCGGATGGTACGGATAACCATGCGCCGCCAACAGCAAACTTTGTCCCCTCCATATGTGACTCGCTCTTACAAACTCGCTGGCCGTATAGTGCCTGGACGCAAAGCTCCTGGCCGCATAGCGCCTTGGCCGCATAGCGTCACGAAGCATGTGCCCGAGCAAGCAACCGTGCATGCAAATCGTGCAGAAAAAGAGCGCATGAGCACCATGCGACGATGCTGACGTGCTAAGTGCAAAGTGCGCCATCAAAGCGCCACTTTGTGCCCTTGAGCCCGAGTCCGAGTCGCTAAGCCCCTTCGGGACTCAGCTTCTAAGAAAATTTTTCCAAAGGTGGTGACAAAACAAAGATTGTCATAAATGAGTTCACACTTAATCCCTCTAGAAAAGTCAACCCACTTGAGCCGTCACCCCATGTGCATATACCAATACTAAGCATAGCTATATATTGAGATATACACATTGGTGGTTTTCCAACGTGGGACTAAAAACTCCCAAAGCTAAGTGGAAAATACCAACAATCCCCCACATATATCACAATATATGGTCGAGCGTTCCTCACAGTCATCATGCATTAGGATAGATGTCGCCCACGACTTGAATCTTCTCGTATGGGTCAAACAGCAGAATATACAAGAATGGACTACGCCTTGAATTCTGAACCATAGCTGATATTCTTTCCACTCGCACAATGACATCAGCTGTGCCTCCGGTCGCACGTTAAAGGCACTGTGCTGACCTGGTCTCAGTGTATGTATCTTGGACGTCTACAAGCTTTTTCTTAAAAGACGGCCTATATCTCTATCCATACACTTAGGCGAGTTCTTCCATTATAGAGAGTTTATTACCCGGCATGAAGCTTTGCGCTTTTGTGCGGTGCTACGCCGCTATGACATGGCCGTCCAAGGCTGATGATCCTCTTGTGGTGTCATACCTCTGTAGCATGAGGACACATGCCTCTTAGTAGTGCCGTTACTACATACAATATTGAGCCTTGCGCTCATGTGCGATGTTACGCTGTTGTGACATGGTTTGAAGCCGATGTTCACTCCCTCATGTGGTGTCACCCACTGTAGCATGAGGTCACGATGCTGAACGATATTCTTCATCTTGATTACTTCTGAGTCTATTGAGTTGCAGACCGGTTTGACGCTCAGCTTCAAGCTTGAAGTCCCTGATATTTTCGAACGCTTCATCCTTCGATTAGGAGAAGATACGCGAACGCGTTTTCCGGGAAATCGTCGAAGAAGTGATAAACTTCATCCCGGCCTTTTGTGGAGAATAGAAGTTACGGATATCTGCGCGCACCAGCTCCAGAAGATCTGTACTTATAGTCATCCGTCTAAACGGCTACATGACTACTTGTGTCTGAGCACAGTCATCACAACTCTCCACCTCCTTGTCCCCACATCTTGTAGATATCCCTGGATTAAACATCTTTGTTTGAAAAATATGTCTCAGTCAGATGCGTCATAACTCAATAAGAGCAATACCTTCCTCAAACCGGAAGTCCAGAATCATAATCCCGATCCTTAGATCTTCTGCTTGACACTTATTCGCCATAGGGACCTTCTAAGAAAGTGCTCTTCCTTGGTGAACTGCTCTTTCTCAGAGCATGCGTGGTCAGATGCACCTGTGTCTACCACTAGTCCGCAACCACGCTTGATGACTAACCAAGTTAAGTAATCAAAGGAACCAAGTTTAGCTATACCTTGCTATATTGGTTCGGATTGGTTCTGCAGTCAAGCTCTAATTCCAGCCATGCATCAAGTTCTGTCAAGTATAGAGACCTTAATGCACAAAGGCCACCATGCACCAGTCTTGCCAAGGGCAGAGACGTCTATGCGTATAAGCCTTCATGTACGTCCCGCATGCGTAGAGACCATCATGCGCATAAGACATTATGCGGCTAGCTATGCCATGCGCCAAGACCTTCGATGCGCCAAGATCAGCCATCTGCCAAGTCTTGCCAAGCGCAGAGTCTGGACATGCGCTAATCTCTACCATGTGCCAAGTCGTGTTATGCGCATAATCTTGAATCTTTGTAATCTTTCTTCCATCTGGAATGTGCGTCCTGCAAACACTATCTCCTCCATCCTGTGAAATGGTAGGTTCCGACAACTCTCTTTTAACATTTGACAGATGACTCTTTTTCTCATCCAAATGTTCGAAATAAATTCCGACAATCTTCTTAATTTTGTGAAAACTTGTTGCCGAAAAGATTTGAACGAATGTTCTTCATCTTTCTTTGGATCTTGCTTTGGGATTGTTAGTCCCAGGACGGATCAAAGATGGTAGAACATGGGCCATCAGCAGAGCTCCAAGCGAGACCCGAAAGTCCGCTCTCTACTAGAACCCAAGTTGTCTTCGAGATCAGAGATTCACACAAGAGTTCCTCATCTGATATTATCGATTCCAACGAAGCACGAACCCATACAGGTTACAAACAGACTTTGTAGGAAAAATAAGATTACAACTAGCAACAAGAAAAACCGTTCTCCTCGTTACGTTCACAGACGCTACAACGAGAAAGAACAAAGCAAAGAAAAAACTAAAAAAAAGTTCCTTGCTGGGGTGGTCAAAACAACCGTTGCTCAAAAACAAGATTTGCCGTGCAGACGATCTGCCCCTAGAAATCAGAAAGCTCATAAATGAACTTCTGGAACGCTCTTGGTCACCTTCGGATTACTTAGAAATCCAATATGAGGGAGGGGTGTTCGGGTGGCCATATATGCTCTGGTGCTCTCGGTTTTTTCTCCACCTTTCAAATGAAAGAGAAGCTCCTCTCTATATAGAGGAAATCGACACATATGCGGCCTGAGTAAGCCCATGCCGCATATGTGCCATCCGACCAGATACCAAGTCGCATGCGCAGCCGAAGCCGCATGCGTCGCCGCCGCCGTCAGTCACGCTGCACATGACAGCGCCGCCAAACGCCACCAAGTGCCGAAAGCAGCAGCCACTATGCAAAGACACCCCAAGCCGCATAATCTGGATGACACGGATAACCATGCGCCACATGCGCCGCCAACAGCAGACTCTGTCCCCTCCATATGTGATTCGCTCTTACAAACTCACTGGCCGCATAGCGCCTGGACGCAAAGCTCCTGGCTGCATAGTCCCTGGCCGCTTAGCGTCACGAAACATGCGTCCGAGCAAGCAACTCACGCAGAAAAAGAGCGTATGAGCGCCATGCGACGATACTGACGTGCTAAGTGCAAAGTGCGCCATCAAAGCGCCATTTTGCGTCCTTGAGCCCGAGTCCGAGTCGCTATAAGCCCCTTCGGGACTCAGCTCCTAAGGGAAACTTCCCAAAGGTGGTGACAAAACAAAGATTGTCATAAAGGAGGTCACACTTAATCCCTCTAGGAAAGTCAACCCACATAGACCACCACCCATGTGCATATACCAATACTAAGCATAGCTATATATTGAGATATACACATCGGTGGTTTTCCAATGTGGGACTCCCAAAGCTAAGTGGAAAACACCAACACTAATTTGGGCTTGTCGTAGTGTAGTTCTGAGTGCCTGTGTTGGACACGGACACGGCATTGTTTTTTGGGAGTGTCCTTGCTAGTTGCTTCTTTGACAAGGTGTACAAGTACTCTAGAAACTATGGTGCAAGGTTTTATGCTGCGGGGACATGAATACGGACGACAAAAATGACTCCTACGCGGTTCCTATTTTGGTGTCCTTTTCCTGTCCAATACTTGTCCGCACAGACACGGACACTGCATAGGGTTTTTGGACGGCCCATGCTTCTTTGACAAGATGCACAAATACTCATGAGTCCAGAATAGAACTATTGGTACAAGATATGGACACATCTGCATGGACATGTTGCCTGTTCTGGTATGCCCTAGTGTATTCTGGAGTGTCATACCGTGTCCAGTACGTGTTCAGTGCTACACAACATAGACAAGGCATCTATTTTGGAGTGTTGGTGCTTCCTAGGCAAGAACCAAAATTAGAATTTTTTTTTTTTTTGATTGCAGGTTTAGTTGGGTCTGTCCTATTGAAGGAAGGGCACATGTCGGATGTCGGAAACTTCTGTTCTGGTGCTTTGAAGGTATCTATCTTATTTAATGTTGGGATTTGGCGAATTTGAGTATATAAAACTGATACATATTTGGTACAAATTGTATCATAGATCGTCACTAAGCACCTTCAGCATGGCGAGGATAAGAATACGTCCTCCGGGAAACCGCCAAGCGATTCTCTTTTAGCTCAGGTTTGGGTTTGTGTTTTCTTAATTTCAGGACTGTTCATTAAAAAAATACTTATGCTATGAAATCACTTCTTGATTCCAATATTTAAGACGGTCATTAATTAACTTGATAGAACTAATTGAAGAATGAAACCTAGCGGCTGTTTGTTTTTTGATCAGTGATTCACCAAACACTAGATGGATGAAGAATCTCTAAAAAAAAATATGCTTTTTGATCAGTGATTCACGAGACACTACATTCAGGAATCCAACCTTATTCTCAAACCTAATGGCCCGTGCCCATACATAGCCTGCCGATGAATGGAGCCCCACTCTTCCCCAGCTTCACAATCAGGCGCTTGCTGCGCTTGCTGCTTGTCTTAATTGCTTGATGTTGTCTTTTCTTAATCGAGATTGGGCTATCTATTTTATATCCTACTTGAATTTGTCTCCTATGAGGTGTTGATCACAATCTATCTTGTGACTATATTGGCATTTAGTTTCTTTCTGAACCTATGAGTTATTCGACATGATCCAGAGAGATGCATGAGGGAGTCTGCAGTATATCCGGACATTTCTTAGTGTGAGTTTCCCATTTGAACAATGCTAGTATGAGATTATCAGAACGACCTTGAAGTAATGGAGCTCCTAAAGATGATACCAGTCATCTGAACTGTTTCAAGTTGCCTCTCCGATGCATCTCAATTCATCAACACCGCCAGATATGCAAAAAAGGTGGTAGTTTTATGAAGAAATGGATTTTCTTCTATATGCTTGAAGAGGGCTCGAGAGTTCTGTTGTTATTCGATGTAACTATTATATATAAATGTTTAGAGTACTCTATTTCAAGAAGCACTAGATTATTCAATCTCAAAGTTCTTATTTCTGTGGATCCTTCTAGTGGCCACCGGAGAAATGGGGCTCTCTAGGGGTATGTCGTGACTTCAACAAATAAATGTTAGACGAATGTGGCGTATTCTAAGAAAATATGTTCATAGCTGACCCTAAAAATTGGATGAAGGATTTGTCGTAACTATTGTTGTTGTGGATGCTATAGTTTCAAAAGTACTTTCACAAAGTATATTTACCAATACACTGAAAAAGCATACCTGTCATGAGTAAACTAGAATTTGTGTTAGTTTGTGGGTGGGGGTGGGGGGGATTATTTAGTTTTGAGTTCCAAACATGCATAGACAAAATATTTCCTTATCCACTAAGTCAAGTTGAAGACACTCTGCCTATAGCACCAACTTTTAGTTAGTTTTACCAAGTGGTGCATGTAATCTTTGATAACTGCTCTAATTGGTAATTGCGTCTTACTCATTTAATAACTTTATTTTACTCGTGTTGATCAAATTACAAATTTGCAGGTTAACAATCTACGGCAGGAGTTGCAGTTTTTGGCGTCATCCAAATCGGTGACAATAGTAACTGGTCGTCGATCAGGTCAGATATTAGGTTTTAGCCTAATGGTGTGGTAAGTTTGAGATCTAATTTCAATTTTTTAGTTTTTAGCAATAGTTTCCAGTAATCTTCTTGCAAACATGACATTTCTTTTGCGTTGCAATGGGTCGATAGGAAAGAGGTGTAAATGCTGAGTTACCAACATTTCTACAGTCTTACATATGAACTTTATTGTCCCTGTCATTGTAGTGAATTTCCTAGTAATCTAAGGATTAATTCTCCCAATCATCTTAAAACTCTTATCTGCAATATGCATGTTGAGATTCTTAATAAGTGGATCCAAGGGTTAACAGTTTTATGCATCTTTAGATTATGAAGAAATAGATATATTACCCAACTTTTAGTTTGATAGGTAAAGAGAGAACCAAAGCGGTTGATACATATGATGAACAACAAGGAATAGTAGAAAACATACACAGGAATGGAAGTCGTAAAATACCCCTGATGGTGAATACAAGCTATGCAGTCTGATAAATATATAAGGCTTCAAATAATAGGTGTTTTTTTAGAAATGTAGCCTAGCATTTCTTTGTCTGCAAGTTATAGTGATATAAGATGATTGGTAAGGTACGTTGTTGTTAACTATTAGCAATAATGTGAGCTCAGAGCGTGTAAGATAATCTAATTAGCTTTGAGAACTGAAAAAGTATTGCTAACCATATAATAATTATGACTTTTTAAACTCATTATGATTTGTTTAGAATATTATTTGCTTTAACTTTTCTCTAATTGTAAACATAACTTCACAACTTCGCCAAATTACTCGCCCTAGGTGAAATTCAATTGTTTTGCTGTAAACTTGACAATCTTAGTTGATTTCCTGCTTTTAACATATCTTTCTCACTTGGAAACATGACTGCTATCAATAGCAAATGACCAACTCTGTGACTTATGCAAATTTGTGTCAATCTTCCTACCAGATATTCAACTCATCAACTAGGTGCAGTTAACAGTGTCAAAAACACTGTTTTCAGCTGAAGCCTTGTTAACATACCATGTTATGCTTATGAGGAAGATGGATCTTATTAATAGGTAGACTCGGTTAAGGCTGCCTTAAAACATTGATTTTCATGCAGAGGATTTGAACTTGGTAGGTTGATTGACCATTTTTTGAATGCCTGTGTTATCACGATATTTAACATTTTTTTGAATTTGGAGGATTCAAGCAGTCGATCCCAAAATTTTCAATAAAACAATGTAATTTCATTCATTTTTCCTGAATTTATTGGTGTCTTTCTTTTCCTATAATCTAATACAGTCCTACACCATGTTTTCTTCCACTATTATATTATTATTGTAAATCTCAAACAACAACATAACAAAGCCTTTATCCCATTGGCACTACTATTGTAAATCTCTAACTTATATTTTTACATTAGTGGCTTCATAGCATATGCTAACATTTACCACATACAGGTTCCGGTACCTATTCTGTGACAGCCATTATAGTTGTTGGAGTTGTAGGATATGGGTATATCTGGTGGAAGGTAATGCTCTCTCCTCTGGATAAATATACTGGAATACGCTTTCATGAGATCCGTGATAAGTAAAAAAGTGAGCATTATCAGCCGGTGCTGTGCTTAATGTATTGAATTTTCACCTGGTCCCAAGCCCGGGTAAGGGAGGGCTGTGCTAGAAAGCCGATAACTAGTACAAAACATTGTCAGAACACTATAAATGATTCCTTATAAAATACGCATTGGATGCCTCTTAACAATGAGCTGTTGCATTGTTTCCACCCTGGTGCAATGATAGGTGATCCAGGTTGGTTTGTGAGAGGTCTTTAACTGAGGTGGATAATTTTTTTTTTATCACGAAGTATCTCTCTGCTCTTCAACCGATATGGGAGAAAGAGGATTTTATTTGTAGAGTTTCTATCAAAGTGAAGAGGGAGTTCCTCTCTCCATCGTCTATTATATAGTTAATTGCTTCTGCTTAATCTCCAATCTTTTCATCACCCCACAACTCGATATTTGGATTATAGTTGCCATACACTATCCATAGATTTTTTTTATTACTATCTTGGTTTTGGGATGATGACCTGCAAGATGTACATATAGTTGTATGTTTCCATAAGCTCACATCTAATGGATAATTTCCTTTCAATGCTGCTTGTTAGTTAAGTGTGTGATCTGTTATTGCTATTAGTATGTAATGTGTCAAGTCGAATATATAAACAAAATACGTCTAAACATATCGACACGGTGCTTGAATAAATAAGTTCTTTTTTTTCCTGGTATTTGTTGACTCTTCTCTCCAAAACCTCAAATTATGGTGTGACCTCCAGTTGATGATGTGATAATAGGCAGTCAAGAAATTTCTAATGATTTAAAGTACAAGCTTTTTGTTATGGGTTCTGTAGAATTTGGTAGGGAACACACTTCTCACCATTTTTTTCATGCATATGTTGAATGTGGAGGAAGGGTGTATTTTCTAGTTTGCTCGTGCAATTTATGGGAGTTCGAACTTGGAAGCTATATTTTCAGCATATGTTCTTTACAGTGTGATTCACTGTTTTCCCTGCAGGGTTGGAAGCTATCTGACATGATGTTCGTGACAAAACGTGGTTTAGCTGATGCCAGCAAAGCAATAGGCAGACAAGTTGATGGGGTTTCATCTGAAGTTGGAGTAAGTTGCTCTTTTGTATTAAGCACATCATTCCTATTTTCTCATTGCATCTCACTTGTCTTTATGTAATTGTTGTTATTGAACAATTGGGTTAGCTATATATACTAATCACTAATTATAAAATCATGAGATTCATCATATTTTAGTTACGGAAGTTGGAAAACTATTGTTTAAAGATAATTGATTATTGCATTCTTCAACAAATATAATCTTCTTGATTACATAACCCTTTAATGCTTCATTGTCTAGTGGGAAATTTTGTCAGATACTTAGGAACTATGAAGCTTGACTACACACTAGGGGATTTTCTCACCGTTTATAGGAAAATAACTATACAACTTGACTAATGTATTGAAGCTTCATGACAAAAAATTGTGTGACATATATATTGTTTTCTCTGCATTGTAATTATGAAATAGATTATATTTATTTATCATTTTCTCACCGTTTATCGTGAAACAACTATAAAACTTGACTAATGTGTTGAAGCTTTATAACAAAAACTGTGTGACATCAGTAATATAAGAAGAATTGATTTATCATTTATATAGCACCTTTATAATATGTTCTCTGCGTGTTATAATTATGAGATAAATGATGTAGATTGGATACTTGTTATTTTATTATTTCGTTTTGTTTGTTGTGAGCCTATGAGTTTTGATCCTACTGGTTGTAGGACCTTAAATTGCATAAAGAAACATGTCCAGAAATTAGTGTAGTCGAAATGAGAGTGCTAAGATGGATGGGTAACAATACATTAAATGATAGCGATAAGAAAACAATGTATTCATGGGAAGTTAGAGGTTGTGCCAGTTGAAGACAAGATGAGAGAAAATATTTTAAGGTGGTTTGGACATGTGCAATGTTGACCAATAGATGCTCCGGCAAGGTGGAGGTAAGGAGGAGCAATAATGTAGCAGTTGAAGGAGCCTCGAAGACTAGATGTAGGCCTAAAGAACATGGATTGAAGTTATAAAAAATGACACATAGGACATGGCCCTTGACAGTGCTGAATGGAAGAGGATTCAAATAGCCGACCCAAAAGTTTGCAATAAAGGTTATTTTTATAGTTGTAATTTGCATAAAGAAAAAGGTATGGCTACCTAGTACCTACTTGCCAATTATCCTTTTTGAGGTTTTATGGCATGGCCGTCACCCTTAAATTGCATTCACTAGGGATGTGGCACTAACATGCGGAAGATTGCATGGTTGACAGCTAGTTGTGAAATTTTGGTCAATTCCTTTGTGTAGCTTTCTTGACCTACTCGTAATCCACGAGAACTGGATGGCGATGACAATGGTTATAAGGTGGTAGGGAATAGATTGGAGGTTGCACCTTTATTTGTTTCAGATACACATTTGATTTAAGGGAAGACCCTTAAATCTCGTGTATTTTTAGATAAGTCCTGTAAATCTTATAAATTGCTTAAAAGTCTCAAAAATCCAGAATTAATAGAGTTATGAGTCCCTATGTGTTATAATCTGGTCAACTTAAATCAAATAGCTTAGTTTAGCTTATAAATTTACTATTTTACCCCTTAAATTAATGTTAAATATCAAAATTCTCTAATTTTAAAAATTTTGTTGATAGGAAGAACCCTACTCTTTTCTTTCCAAAATCAATATATTTGTTACGGTGGATTTCAACAACAGCCGTGGAGGGAGTTTCCACTGACATGCCTTCAACCTTCCCCCATCCCTCGATAAATTCTACCTTGGGACTCGGAAGAACGTGACTTTATCATGAACTACTATGCTATCTTCCTCCTCGTCTTCCTTAGCCTCTAGTGGAACCGCTCAACCTCGTCGTCTTCGTCGCCATGAGATTGCCCTCCTGCTCTTCTTCTACGTCCTCTGCGACAAACCCCCTCGTCCTTTTCGGCATCGTCATTGGCAAGAATGTTGTTCTCATGTTCTTCATCTTCTACGTCTTGAGGGCATATTGGCTTGTGGTATGAGTCTATGAGGACTTCATCTTCTTCATAGAGTCTATTATTCTACTTTGTTGTAGTTTACTTGTTTGTTCAATTGCCTAACTGTTGCTCTTGTTGTTGAATATCTACCTTTGGTATACGTATCTTTGATTCGGTGATTTGTTAATGTCCAAACATCAGGGATCATTCCTTATATTTATTCTTTGCATTTGTGTTCAAGCTTTTTACTACAACTTAGAATGAAACAAAATGGCACAAAGAGCTCAATGGTGGTCATACTTGTTTTGAGGGAATAAAGGTTTGTCATTGAACTTTCATTTTAATCATCTATATGAGTAGTTTACCTAATTTCTACTTAGAATTCTAAAAAAAGGATGCAAAAGATACTCAAATTTGTGTGCACCAGATTTAAAGAAATGAGATGATAAAGAAGGGGGACAATACTCACAATAGGGGGGAGGGGTTTATTTGAGGATGAAGACAAGAAGAACAGAGAGGGGGAAGAAACTGATGGTTGAAATAAAGATATAATGGAGGTGACAATTTGTTGATGATGATCCCAATAAAGTAGGAAAGGTGGGTTACTTGAAAATTATCCTTTGTATTCATTATTGGGGGTAAAACGGTCAACAAAACAACCTATAGTTAAATCTAACGGAATATTCTCTTTTTAAATGGGTTTAGTCAACCAGAGGGACTCATAACTCTAGTTACGGTTGATTTAGGGGACTTTTAAGCAATTCACACGATTTGGGGGACTTATTCAAAAATCAGTGTAGTCAAAGGCGCGCCTTGCTCCTAGGCGCAGGGGTAGCGCCTCAGGGCATTCCAGGCGGGGCATAATTCTTAAGGCGCACCTAAAGCGCGCATTTTTCGAGCGCCTTGGAATAGCTAAGGCGCGCCTAGGTGCGCCTTAAAAATCTTGTGAAAAAATAACATGTTTAGACTGGTTTTTAACTGTTGTACTGTTTTCAGGCTCTTTTTAAACTGATGTACTTTTTTTTTACTGTTTTCTCTCTCTCACTCAATTCAAAGTGATTGCAACATAGACATGGGAGAATTTGAAGCACACATGTTTATATATATATATATATATATATATATATATAATATTTTTGTGCCTCGCGTTGCTCGGACGCGCTCCTTAAGTGCGCCTTGCGCCTCGGGCGATTTGGATCCTTTGCGCCTCGAGTGCGCTTTGCGCCTTTGACTACCTTGTCAAAAATACACTAGATTTAAGGGACTTGTATGCAAAAAAAACATTGATATAATGGGATTCGTATTGTATGGACCAGTCGTACTCGTCAGGAAAACTCCTATGGTGTAAAAAGAAATTAGATTTTCGACGCCACTGATCTTCAAATTTTAATTTCTCAGAGGCCTTGCAACCATTGTAGACACTGTTGATGGAGCACTCAACCCCACAAATAATGATGCAGGGATCGAGCGACTAGCAGGTCATGTTCGAATTGGTTAGCTAATCCTAGTAGCCAACCCAGTGGCAAATTGGCCGGCTGGGGCTTACTTTGACTGGTTGTTTTCTTTCTTGTTTTGGTTGTTTGTGTAACAATAAGTGAGGCATGGACATATCCTTGATTTGCATTTGCTTTTAGGGTAGTTAGTAACTTTGATCGCCTTTGCTTTTAAGGCTAGAGTTTCCCCCCTTTGCCTCTTTACTTGTATGGATATACACAACCTCCATTATAGTCATCGGTTGAGATCTATCATCAATATACCAAAAGCCTTCCTCAAGAGAAATTTCTCTTTTTATTTTGGTTGATTTTAAAGCTTGTGGATTCAAGCATCCTCATGGATTCGAGGCGCTCCTAGACTGGGCAACCTACGACGTGGTTTCGGCGGCATCATTTATCCTCCCCTGGCATCATTTTGCTGGTACCATCAGCGGCAACTCTTCCTCCCACGCTTCTACGTGCTTGTAGGGCTTCTTTCCCTCTACACAGATGAAGTGGGGGTGGGGGGAAGAGGCGACTGCATGAAGACCCTCTCATTTTCTCCTCTTATCTAATTTACAATGATTGGTTGAGTCAATCCGGCTGAATATATCAATCTTCCGATTCGCGCCCTTTAGTTACGGAAGTGAACATGTTTAAGGTAGGGGGTTTGTCTTCTCACTGCCGCCTCTTCTCCTTTCACTTCAATGACGACGAGGATGATGGCTCCATATATGGCTGCAAGCTCTTCCATTCTCTCACAGGACTTCTATTGGCAACCAGATAAATATTGAGTTTGACGGTTTTGGTAGCTATTCGCATCATATCCCCTGTCTAATATATTTTTTGTGTGGCATGTGTGCACCATATACCCTAACGCATTGTAGCCTACCTTTTAAAACTTGATTTACTGTTGTTGTGTCGGATCAAAAGACCTATCCGAATTTACGCAACTTATTATGTATGACTAGTTACCTCCACGTGCGTTGCATGTAAAAAAAAAAATTAAAAAAATATATAAAATTTTAAATTATTTTAAATTGTTTAAAATATAATTAAATATATTTTAATTGGAATTTGTTATAGATATGTTTTTACAGTTTTTGATATGTGAGTCAGATAATACCATGTACTTAGTTCAAATATTTAAATATTTGAATTAAAATTTGTTAAAACAATTTTAATATTTTTGATAATTTTCTTTTAAACTAATTTTTAAATCTAGTATTTAAACGATTTTAAATTTAGTATTTAGGTTTGGTGGAAGAAAAGAGTGGGTTACGGATGATGAGAAGGAAGTTTGTTTTAAATTTTTTGTAATCTTCCGTTAGTTTTTTTGTTAATTAAATTGATTGAGTATTTATTAAGGGTTTGGACGGATAAGATGGAAGTTGGTTTAAGGTTTTATTTATCTACCGTAAGTATTTTTTTAAATTTTTTAATTGGTTGAGTATTTACTTACGGCTTAGACAGCTCACTTTTGAGCAGTCTAGAAGCCACTTTATATAATGGAAGATATTACATTGTTGTATTTGATGTGTTTAGAATCGTTAACATACGGTTTATTTTGTGGATATCTACAAATTACAAGCTCATTATCGTGGGGATCAAGCTGTCTTTCTTTTGCTTTCTTGACAAGTGTCTGGTACTTATCATACGCACATGAATCAGAGTAAACCACTCCTGATTGGATGGCATAATAACAATTTTACAGCTCTAGCTGCTTTTTGGAGCAATCCTTTTAGTACATTCTATTATTTGGTGCATTGCATAAATCAAGTTTCTTATGATATGCAGACTACCAAGCGGTATTTATGTACAAGGATCGATCGTGCAGAAAGTAATTTAGATGAGAATAATGCAATCATTACTGCCAACAAAACTGAGGTAGGCTGTAAATATGTCCGAGTCTTGATTTGGTATTCAACAAGTTATTAAATTTATATATTTATAGGTCACAAGCCTAAGTGGAGAACTTGGAGAGATCAAAGAGAATGCTGACTCTCTATACAATGCTGTTCAACATTTGGTAAAAATATCCGCACTTCAATAAATCATTTTCTGTCATGGTACATACTGATTATCATATTTGTTGTTATTCGTCAGGAATCAAGGCTGATTCAGATTGACAGTAATCAGGTACTGTATGTTATCAACATGGTTAGGATTAGTATAATCTGGTATTCTTATTTTCCTTTTCTTTTGACTAACGGAAACTTGCATGAAATGCATGTCAGGATGTTTCAAACAAAGGGGTACTTCTACTCTGTGACTTTGTTAACCCGAACTTGGAGCAGAGTGAAAATGTGGAGTTGATTCAGGCAAGATAGTTTTTTGAGTTCCATGCTTCTTTACATGGTTAATATGCCATATCTTCTATATTTACTTGTATTTATATTTTCTGTATTCTAGTGTCAACTTTATTTTCAGTAATATAACCCAACATATTGAACTTTGTAATATCGCTCAAAATGAGTCCCCCCCAAGCTTTGGAAAAGAGTAGTACTCTGTTGATTTACAACAACTATAATTATATTTACTTTTATATTTTCTATATTTTGAAGTGTCAATCAATAATATAACCCAACATATTTAACGTTTTTCAGGGCTCACAGTTTAGTTCATCTCGGCAGACTATAGAGCATCAACAAAATGCAGCCGTCTCAAGGATTTGTCTATAGCCTTCTTTCCATTTGACCAGTTTTGTGCCATTTCTTTGCCCATATCTTATTTTGCTGATGCTCAATTGTTCCTGAACAGACGTTTTCCTTGCCGCCTTTGGCACTAGAAGCACCTTCACCTTCAGCTTCTACTGAATCCCCCAAGGTTTGAAAAATGAGCACAAGAAAATGATATTTGCTATATAAAATCATGAATCTTTTAGTCTGATTAATATTATATGTTCCAGGTTGTGCACTCATCATGTGTTGTATCGTCTTCAGGTCTAAAGGTTAGCATTAGCCTCATTATTTTGTTTTCCCTCTTATTCATCATTAATTCTCCAAAGACAGTGTGCCACACAAATCTGTTTGTAGAAGGAATATCAATATCGCGTTGTGATATTCAAATATGAAACGAGATCACCTATACTCAGCGAGGCATTCACCGATTTTGTTGGTCCATAGTAATTGGGTGCATGATCTATATGCTAACGAGAGATTGGATGGGGTCTGTGACAGGATTTTCTGACTTTTTTATTGTTTATTTATTTATTTGTTTATTTATTTATTTGTTTATTAACTACTCCCAGTAGTCGTGGGTGACCTTAGCTACCGCCAAAGTGGTCTATGCATTCAAGTCAGGTAAATAGAGAGGACTGAGGTCTATGCTGGCTTCTTTAAATCAATGCCACATCTGGTTCGGTCTGGTTTAGGTGACATTCTAAGTGCTTAGCCTTGAAGGCCATCTTGTTCACCCCTCATACGATGGAATCCCCAAAAAGCCTCTATGTACCCCCATTTCTTGCATTTCTTGGCAGACTGAATCGGCTAGAGATGGTCGTCTGGTCCGAAGGAAGGAAGCTTGATTCAAGTCACGAGGTCTACAAATGAAAGAAAGTAGCGGGTGGAGCAATCCGGCATAAATTGATACTAACTCCTCAAAATTCGGTCACTTCCACTTCATTAACACCTACTTATGAATAATATTTGGCCTACACCCTTTATCTCAAGTTTTGGATCGAACAATCCATTGGCACAAATTGTTCATGGGCGAACAATTTCATCGGACATGCGTATTTTTTATTTCCCGATGGATTTACATGGTTTCATTAATGAAATTGTTGTTTAGGCCGTTCATATCATGAATACTTGGACTTCTTATTTCCTGTAGCCGAAGTCTTCTCTTACTTTGGTAACTCAGATGCCACCTTTTAAGTGGCAAACATGGGTGCTCAGCTGTAT
Organism: Iris macrosiphon; assembly: GCA_036927795.1. Classification (NCBI taxonomy): domain Eukaryota; kingdom Viridiplantae; phylum Streptophyta; class Magnoliopsida; order Asparagales; family Iridaceae; genus Iris; species Iris macrosiphon. Next base: position 208,411,727 of record JAYESA010000002.1, on the reverse strand, counting down.
TTTGATGATAAAAAGACAGCTACCTGGTCATTTAAGTAGAGTGGATTTAAGAAATCCCCCAAGTTTCTTTTATAGGATAGACACGGCTCCCACCATTTTCTAACTGCATAGTTTGAACAGTTATTTACTCGAAAGTTTTGTTTTTTATTTGTTTTAGGACCTGCATGAGGTTTCAAATGAACTCAAAGCATGGAACTCAAGAAGAAGTTCAGGACTTCCAAATGCAATTCCAAATGTTGAGGAGCCAAGCAGCAGGGCTTCAAGTTCCAGCCGTTTTTGGTCGAAGCTTCCTGGTATTCTTACCAGAGCCCACAGTACTGTCAGCTGATGACTGTCACCGTTTTTTTTGTCTTTTGTTTCTATACCCTGCCAGCAATTATCTTACACCTTCAAATTTCAAGCCTCGAAGAGTACGATATCCTCCTGATTAAATCCCCATGCACTTCCTCGGGAGGATCCATCTATTTCCGAGCCAGAGTTTTGTAGAAAAATGTTGAGATTATAAGTGAGCACATAATGTTGCATGCCTGTTACTTCTGGAAGTTTTACTGCAATGAAAATGTGATACACCGTGGTGGTTTGAGCAGCCCAATCTATCTTGTAAGTTGGTGCAAATTTTAGCTATGTAAAATATAAGTTGGTTAATAGGTACTAGTTATTTTTATTGTAGTAGTTTTCAATTTCTTCCTGTGTGTGTTTCCAGCAATATGAGCTTATTAGCTTAGCTTAGCTTAGCTTGGTCCATCTCGCTGATTGCAAACTAGCTGTAATTATTTTGGCCCAGTTAATAAGATACATGTGCATGTAGTATGCCCCCATGCTGCTGTTACTACGTGTTGTATGATTCTATCAATCCATGTACAAGTCATATTTCCTTTATGTGCAAGTTGGGTTTGCTCCCTCATTTTGGGATATATCAAAAAGGTGGTTTTTGTTATTTTCATTTTGCTATAAGAATAATTAATTACACCAAATAGTAGATAGTTGTAAATGTATATATCCATCTTGTTTATTCTAATGTTATCTATATCCTCAACATGGATTTCAATCCTAAATGAAGTAAGTAGCTGCGTATCCACTACCCCTACCCCTACCCCTACCCATGATCTAGAGATTGATTATATCTTATATACCATCAACAACTTGGCACGAGCAAGATTCTTTCTGATGGAGCAAGCATAACATAACATAACACTAGTCGGAATAATATTTTTTAAAAGAGTAAATAAAGGTGGCGAGCATATTCTGTCTGCCACGTGTCCCTGTTATCGCCCCCATTTCTGGCGGACGTCTTCTCTGCAGCTTTGAATAACTAGCTCCCTAGCTGAACCAGATCTTACTTCCGGATCAGCACTCTAGCTTCAAACACCAAACACTGCTTGTACGGATTGTGTCGCGCCTTGGACTAACATATATGTGTGTTTTCTTGATGACCTGGCACTTTGGCATGTAAAGATTAGTAGTAAGTAGATCGACAATATTTGGAAGAACGATTGAAACTGCTACTTTTAAATATATCAGCACAGCATATCTTCTGCTCAAGTCTCCATTCAATAATAGTCAGACAGATGAAGAAAATAGTAAGAATCTGTGACTCTTGTTGGCAGATATATATTTGTCCGAATTATTTATTATTTTCTATTTTACGTTCATGGAAGAGACGTTTCAGAAACCTACTATTGAGGTCTAGGTAAACATTGGTCGGTAACATTCGGTCGAAATGAAATGTGACAATTTGAAAGATTATTTTATTAAATTTGAGCTGTCTTTTTTTTTGTTGTACCGCTGTTTCTGTTATATATTTTGTTTCCATCCTATTATATGTTGGTACATGTGGATTCAGCGTGTAATAGTGGGATATCAGATTGCTCTAAAGTCTGCCATCATATATGGATGCTGTTAATATTATTCAGCTGATCCCGAGAAAAGCAGTAACCTTTATCCACCACGTCATGTGCGCCAAAAAAAAATCCTAATTATTAGATGAAATATGCAAAAAGAACCTTTATTACATCAATTATTTATTGTTAAGGCCATGGTCACATCATGGCATCATGCTCGACTGTCTCCCAAACAGAAACAACTGTAATGTTATTTATAAAATTTCAATTCTGTTAACGTATTGTTGCAAATAGCCCCTTTTGGTAAGCGTTTTTACATAACACCCATGAAAAAGGTATATAAAATATTTTTCACTTATTTCGCTGTCAGCGACCCACACTCTCTATTCGACAAAATGCCAGCTTAAAATCTAGTCCTACCACTTTCCATTTGTCCTTCTTAGTTGAATATCTGCAGTTTGTTTTTCATTATCCATTTAAACACAAAAAAAATCTATTTTTGACCAAGCTATTTAACTATAAATATTAAAGAGTTAATTGTATTTACTCCTTCCATTTAATATTCATATATCCACTTTTTTTAATTTTTTTTATCAGTATTATCTTTCCAAAACAAAAACAAAACTGAAAGGAGTGGGGGGGGGGGGGGGGGGGGGATAAGTATTCATGTTCATAATAGTCAAATAAATTTATCTTTGTGTCATATATATATATATATATATATATATATATATATATATATATATATATATATATATATATAATCTCTCAGCATATACATGTTCATAATTCTAAGTTGTAAGCTTTACGAAAAGTTTCAAAAGTATTGATCTTGTTCAATGATTAAAACTGATACATCAACCAAATAAATCATGACATAAAAAATAATTTTTTTTATTGAGCATACTGTCTCTCAAATTTGAACAATAAATTTATGGGACACCCGACACATTCAAATGCACTACAGAAAGTTCCAACAAATGGGTAAAAAATAATACACTTAAATTAAGTTCGTCTTAATTCTGGCTTACCTGGTATATAAGGATTGCATGGGCACATGTATTTCAAGTCATATTTGCATGCTTTGCTTTTATACCAACATGTAATTTAGCAAAGTGATCAATTTTTTTTTGTGAATACTAACAATATGCAAATTGTAAGTTTGGTGGGAAAGAATTACCAAATCCACTTGTTTTTTAGTCAATTCCATTTTAATCTTGAGGAAATTAAAAACACACACACACACAGAGAGAGAGAGAGAGAGAGAGAGAGAGAGAGAGGTGTGAAAGAAATGAATCCAATCTAGTGGCCGTTGCTTCCGAACGCGCGGAAATGGCGGTTCTCCTCCCCCTCTCTCTCTCCATTTCCATTTCCATTTCCATTTCTAGGGTTTTGTTCCATTGGAGAGCCATATAGTTTGAATATTTATTCTAGGGTTTCTGTCCCCCATTGCAAAGGTTGGATTTTTCTTTTCTATTTTGGGTGGTGTCGTCAAAATCCAATCTTTGTGAACAATGGATTCGGCGCGGAGTTGGTTCAACAAGAAGAAGGAGAAGGACAAGAAGAAGGAGGAGGACGCAAGGCCGCCTGTGTCCGCGGGGGACGACGCGCCGTCGAATGCGACCAAGCAGAGGGTCGCGGCGGCGAAGCAGTACATCGAGAACCACTACAAGGAGCAGATGAAGAACTTGCAGGAGCGCAAGGAGAGGTAACAGCTTCTATGCTTTAGCAATGTTAGGAACTAGATTGCGGCGGCATAGACTTTGTAGAATGTCTAAAGTTTGCTATTTTGGAAGAAATTTTACGTGGCTACTGGGTTGTATTACCAAATTTATACAACAAATTGTTTGTCGGTCTCTTCTATTTTTTGGCAATGCCAAACGCCCATCGAACCAAGTTCTGGTACGAGATCTGGATCGCCAACTTTGGCGATTTTAATCTTTTGTCGATATCGTCTCCATAAACTTGTTTCTGTATAAAATTCTTTCAATATTGCTTTTATTATTTTTGTATCAAAGGTCCAAGTTGTTGGTTTTTTTTTATTATCTTCTTTTTGGGTCTATTTACATGTTTCTGAAATGGAATAATAAGTTTTGGTTTTTATTCTGTTCTACACAAGGTATTGTCTTCCTATATTTGATAAACACAATTGTTGAATTAAATAATTAACATTGAGCTAAGTTGTATCTCTTCCTAAAAGAGACTGTTGTATTTTAAGGTGTACTGCGAACCGAAATCCCGAACAAACTTAACTCCTCCAATACTGAAATTAAAGAAAAGTAGCTTACCCTGTTCTCGAACATGTAACATGACACGGGACATGTAGCTTTTTTGGTAACTATGGTTGGATATCGTATGAGGAATATAATCTTGGTGATCAACTATGTAGAATCGTGTAAAACTTTGTGGTTTTCAATAATATTGAAGTTTTTTATTGTATATGATATCTAGGGGGTTAATGGGTTGTCTTATTAAGTTTTACAAGAGTTGATTGAACAATGGGTATGTGCTCAATTCTTACTTATTTTGAAGAAACTGCATGACCAATAAGATGGGTTCTCCCTTCTCTCAATCCGGCCTTCTAGTTGCTTGACATGTACCTCTTCCTGTCCAAATTTTCCTTAGCAGGAATTTTGTATAATCTTCTGTGGAATATTTTTGTTATCTGGTTCCTCAATTGTTTATTTCTTTTGTGCCGCAGACGTGTTAATCTGGAGAGGAAATTAGCAGATGCTGATGTGTCTGAAGAAGAGCAGAATAATATACTTAAGTATTTGGAGAAGAAGGAAACGGAATACATGCGTCTTCAGAGGCATAAAATGGGGGTTGAAGATTTTGAATTGCTGACAATGATAGGAAAGGGGGCATTTGGTGAGGTATGTTTCTCTACAAATATATTATCTATTGCTTACATATCAGGTCATGTTTCAGTATGCTGCTCTTTTAGCTTTGTGTTCAATAGATTTTTCTTTAAACATTGCACATGTTTATGAAGTATTTAGAGTCACCTGAGAAATAAAGTGGAAATTCAGTCCAGAAAAAGACTTTTTTGGTTCGCTATTCCTTATTTACACTGGGGACTTAGTAAGACAGCGAGAAAAATCACAGAAAGAGCTCTCTGTGGAACTTGATACTTTGGGGTCTTCCATGGAATATCAAATGTTATCTATGCTGGAACATTCTTGATAGTTCTTGTAGATTGGGAATCATTTTATTAAGAAGAGAGGGGAGTACATTATATAGGAGAGGCTAACCCCTCTCCCTATTAGTCTACCCGATATGGGACTAAATTCAACTTAACACATAACTCAACACCCTCCCTCAAGTTGGAGTATAGATGTCAATCACGTCCAGCTTGTTACAGAGAAATTGAACCTGAAGACCTAGAAGAGATTTTGTAAATATATCAGCTATCTGATCGTCGGTCCTCACATGGTGAAACTTTATCATCCCTTTCTGATACTCATCACAGACAAAGTGAATGTCAATTTCAATGTGCTTTGTCCTTTCATGAAATACATGATTAGTAGCAATATGAATAGCAGACTGGTTATCACACCACATATCTGCTGCTTTATATTCTGCTTCTTCTCCCAGTTTCTGTAGAAGATGTTGCAGATATAGCACATCTGTTGTGCCATGAGCAATTGTCCGATATTCCGCTTCCGAACTTGATCGTGCGATCACACTCTACTTCTTGCTCTTCCATGATATCAAGTTTTCGCCAATGAAGACCGAGTAGCCAGATGTAGACCGTCTATCCGAAAGACTGACATCTCAGCCGGCATCAGTAAAGCACTCAACATAAGTATGCCCTTTATTCTCCATCGGAATTTTTTTTTCCGGATTCTGAACTAGATAGCGCAGAATTTTGAGAACTGCTTCCCAATGTGGAATTCGTGGTGAAGACATGAATCTACTTGCAACACTGACGACAAAGAAAATGTTTGGACGAGTGATAACGGCCAAGTAGAGTTTTCCAACTACTCGACGATATTGATCCGGATTGGTCATCAGTGTCCCTTTGTCGGGAAGTAACTTTATTATCCCTGGGTCCATGGACGAGGTTGCTCCCTTAGCTTGCATTATTCCTGCATCATTTAGGATGTCTAGCACATATTTTCTCTGAGACATTACAATGTTCCGCTTACCCCGTGTGATTTTTACGCCCAAAAAATAGCTCAACGATCCCAAATTCTTGGTTTGAAATTGTTCTCCTAGAAACTTCTTTAGTTATGCAATGTCCTGACTGTCGTCTCATGTGATAACAATATCGTCCACATAGACACAAAGTAGTATCTTCCCAGCTAATGTTTGAGGGTAAAATACTGAATGATCATTCTTTGATAGGCACATGCCAAACTGAGTAACCACATTTGTGAAACGACCAAACCATGAACGAGGGGATTATTTGGGACCGTAAAGAGCCTTCCGCAGATGACACACTTTACCCTCTCTTGCAAAAAATTCGAAAGGTTGCACCACATATACTTCTTCGTCAAGATCTCCATGAAGAAATGTATTATTGATATCCAGCTGTAGCAACGGCCAGTCATAGCGAACAACTAAGGCCAAGAGGACACGCACAGAGGTCATTCGAGCAACTGGAGAGAATGTCTAAAAGTAATTTTCACCATAGGTCTGGGAATAACCTTTTGCCACCAAACGAGTTTTTAGGCGATCAAGAGTGTCATCCGGTTTAACCTTAATAATGAACACCCATTTGCAACTTACTGTCTTCTTACCATGAGGTAAATCAACCAAGTGCCATGTACGGTTTTTCCAAAGTGCCTTTATCTCCTTTTCCACAGCAGCACGGCAACCGAGATATTTAAGACCCTCCTCTGCAGAATTGGAAATCTGAATTCCATAAATAGTAGCCACCAAAGATTGTGTGGCTCGTGTCACGTCCCGATTCTGAGCGATCGTAGGGGCGTCCCCCGAGCGTGACCGCCGTGCGGGCCTGGGGTTGCGCCCGCACAAGGCTAAAGTATTTTGCATAACGAGCACATATTCAGAGTACGCAGATAAATTGAAGCACATATTTGAAACATGAAAAAGTTCTCTTTATTGATAATGAACATCTATTACAAACTCTTGAACGAGTCATCTACTTGCCGCACGGGCTTACAAAAGTGTTGACACAAAATGAGATAGCAGTCCTGTACATTACATCCCTTTACTAAACTTCAAAATGATAAGGACCTCCGGACTGGAGGACGGCTTTGCCACGGAGCTGCATTCTTGCTTGGGTTCTAGCTCCTTTCTTCAAGTACTTCAAAATGCGGCGCGATCAGGATGCGCCTACAGCTGGACTGGATCGGGAAGACGACTTCGGCTCCTCGCTCGGAACTCCTTAGTGCGGAGAACCTGTTTCAACGAGGGTCAGTATGTCGAAACATACTGGTGAAGGCGAGCTAAACCCAACTATACCAATCAACACGTTATTTTAATGAAGCATGCATATTTATTGTGGTCTTTCTATCTTGTCTTAGTTCATTTTACAAGCAACAATATATGTATAAAATACTGAAATGAACTTGCCACCGTTCGGTGGCTTTACCTGTCCGTCTGAACCACCTGCACAATACTTACCATGCCTTCCCTGTCACGAAGACACAAGTTAGTTGTAACAGGTTTAAATATATAGGGTGGATATAGTCAAGGACAAGGATAGCATGTAACGAGAGCACACGATGCGTTGCAAGCCGTCCAGTCCGCACACGATGACTATGCCACAGGTGATCATTGGCTTGATTGCCATAATGGACTAGTCAAGGACAAGGATAGCATGCAACGAGAGCACACGATGAACACACGATAAACACACGATGCGTTGCAAGCCATCCAGTCCGCACACGATTGACTACACACGAAGTTCCGCCCGGATCGGATCGGTGCCAGTGCCCCAGCGACCGTCCGCAGAACTTATACCCTTGTGCACAAGTTGTCCATGATCGAACACGATTATTAAGTTAACAATTCATGCAGTTGAGGCAACACGAGTACAATAACACGAGTACAAGACTAGCAATATTGCATGATTCATTTTGCATAGCCTCCCTGAACAATTATTCGCATACAAGATAGCATGATTTATAGAACATTTGCAACGAACCAGCATACAATAAGATAACAGTTCACAAGTTTAGTTTGACAAACAATATTATCCAAGTCTATTCCCTTTTTATCTTGACATCTTTTAGTTATTACTTGGTATCGTCTGATCGGGGCAAACAAGGATGCAAGATTTATAGATGTGAAGCTTGGAAGTGTCACGCCCCGGACCCGCCCGGGCTGCCGCTCCGCCCTGCCCCGCCCCGTGCGGCCGGGAATTAACGAACCAGACACGTATCACCGTGCCTCGGCGCGCCGGACGCGAATCACCGTGCCCGTCCCGCGGGTGCGAGGGAGGAAGGGAGCCAAGCGAATGGCCCGTTCGAGCTTTCGGGGGACGTGATGCCGCACGGGCCTGGGGTTGCGCCCGTGCAAGGCCAATCGTTTAAGTTGATAGTTGGCTATCATCGCATCAATCGAGTAAGCAGCGGAAAGGGACTTGTTGCAATGCAATGCATTAGCCAACTGAGTGTTCGGGACAATCGAGGCAACTTGGGTTTCCTTTAGCAAAGGCACACGTTCGTTCCATACATTATGCCCCCTTATACGATAGCATTCTCGGGACAACAATCGAAACCAGGATTCCGGGTCTTCGGGACTGTGGCACGCCTATCGCTCCCTCGGACGATCCAGTACCTGCGAACAAGTAAACTGTTGGTGGGTCAGCACTTTATACAAGTACTGGTGAGATAAATCAACTGAACAGAAACAAGCATTCACTCAAACAGGCACTAAGTAATCATGTTATAAAACATTACATTACTAGTGATCTTTCTAGTTTTACCTAAGTTCGTTTCATGCAGTTCTAGCAGAGTCGATTTACTTGTTTAGAAACATGTTTGGAAACAGAGTTTCATATTGAATATGCAAGCAAGCAAACCGTTCATGTTCCAGGGTGTGCGCAGCGTGTCTCATGCGACTCGAGGGTCTGATGCATAGCTAGACACACGATGCACATTCTTAGGGGCAGTCACTATCCAAGCCAACACAATGACTTAGCTATATGCAGGGCGGTCCCCGAGTAACTCAGGATCGGCAGCTGGTGGAACAGCATACCAATGACTCTTTATCTGATGCTAGAGGCAGCTGTGACTCATGGTTGCTTTGTACTATCATGGTAGCAGCCGTGACACATGCAGTTCAGCTCTCCACCAATAGCCATTGTCCGATCGCGTGCGAATGCATGGAACACTATCAAATAAACTCTAGTATGCAGACGAGACGAACCATCAGAATACACTCATTGTTGCGGGGCAATCCGACTTATCACTTGAACACGTTCAGGCACAGTATGGTTCTCTCGAAGCATAGACGATAGTGAACATATTCATGCACTCTAAGCAGGCGATTCAGGATTCTCGTTAAGCAGGCATTGTTTCAAAGACAAGCTAGGTGAGTTCGTTCATTAACATGCAATGCAGGTTCTATCATTCTCTTAAGAAAACATTGCAAGCAAATTCTCAGGTTATTATTAAGGCGTGCAAGAATCAGAGAACGAAGTTCTGCCCACTCACCTTGATACATAACGCCGGCGCGGAGCGGGGCGTTACATACTTACCAACCAACAAAAAGTTTCGTCCTCGAAACTTCAAGGATAAACTTCTCGATATCCCGAGTAGCGATAGTGCCGTCCCTCGCCGTACTCAATCGAAACAATCAAGCAATTCAAGTTCAGGAAACATTTTGCACTTTGAGAATATCTATGGACTTATTGTATGGAACGCTCTTTGCAAAACCATATCGATAATATCTCAGAGTCATAGCAACGGTTTGGGCCAGAGAATCGATTCCGCTCTGATACCATCCTGTCACGTCCCGGACCCGCCCGGGCCGCCGCTCCGCCCTGCCCCGCCCCGTGCGGCCGGGAATTAACGAACCGGACACGTATCACCGTGCCTCGGCGCGCCGGACGCGAATCACCGTGCCCGTCCCGCGGGTGCGAGGGAGGAAGGGAGCCAAGCGAATGGCCCGTTCGAGCTTTCGGGGGACGTGATGCCGCACGGGCCTGGGGTTGCGCCCGTGCAAGGCCAATCGTTTAAGTTGATAGTTGGCTATCATCGCATCAATCGAGTAAGCAGCGGAAAGGGACTTGTTGCAATGCAATGCATTAGCCAACTGAGTGTTCGGGACAATCGAGGCAACTTGGGTTTCCTTTAGCAAAGGCACACGTTCGTTCCATACATTATGCCCCCTTATACGATAGCATTCTCGGGGCAACAATCGAAACCAGGATTCCAGGTCTTCGGGACTGTGGCACGTCTATCGCTCCCTCGGACGATCCAGTACCTGCGAACAAGTAAACTGTTGGTGGGTCAGCACTTTATACAAGTACTGGTGAGATAAATCAACTGAACAGAAACAAGCATTCACTCAAACAGGCACTAAGTAATCATGTTATAAAACATTACATTACTAGTGATCTTTCTAGTTTTACCTAGGTTCGTTTCATGCAGTTCTAGCAGAGTCGATTTACTTGTTTAGAAACATGTTTGGAAACAGAGTTTCATATTGAATATGCAAGCAAGCAAACCGTTCATGTTCCAGGGTGTGCGCAGCGTGTCTCGTGCGACTCGAGGGTCTGATGCATAGCTAGACACACGATGCACATTCTTAGGGGCAGTCACTATCCAAGCCAACACAATGACTTAGCTATATGCAGGGCGGTCCCCGAGTAACTCAGGATCGGCAGCTGGTGGAACAGCATACCAATGACTCTTTATCTGATGCTAGAGGCAGCTGTGACTCATGGTTGCTTTGCACTATCATGGTAGCAGCCGTGACACATGCAGTTCAGCTCTCCACCAATAGCCATTGTCCGACCGCGTGCGAATGCATGGAACACTATCAAATAAACTCTAGTATGCAGACGAGACGAACCATCAGAATACACTCATTGTTGCGGGGCAATCCGACTTATCACTTGAACACGTTCAGGCACAGTATGGTTCTCTCGAAGCATAGACGATAGTGAACATATTCATGCACTCTAAGCAGTCGATTCAGGATTCTCGTTAAGCAGGCATTGTTTCAAAGACAAGCTAGGTGAGTTCGTTCATTAACATGCAAGGCAGGTTCTATCATTCTCTTAAGAAAATATTGCAAGCAAAAACTCAGGTTATTATTAAGGCGTGCAAGAATCAGAGAACGAAGTTCTGCCCACTCACCTTGATACATAACGCCGGCGCGGAGCGGGGCGTTACAGGAAGAAGGGATAGCTAATTGGGATGGTAGCCACTCACTTAGTTGGTTGGAAGGGAGAAGGAAATAGGCGCTTCAAGACTCCGCTCGTAAGCCGCCTACTGCTCGTTCACCTGCATCACGAACAACTTGATCAATACCTCTTCCACTCTTTCCAATCTCGGAATTGAAGTGCAGTTCAATGAACGAAAACAATGAAATCCATCGAAACCGTTCAAGGAAAACAAGCAAATCCGAAAACCAACTCAAAGCACGAAAGCAACAAGCGACATCAAAATCCGAGACAACAAAAGAATGCAGCGGAGAGGTCCCTCCTGACTCTGCCGCTAAGTCGATCCCGGGGGCACGGTCCACTGAATATGGGAATCGATTCCGAAGAAGCAAATCCATAACGAGGACGAGTTCTTGTTTCAATCTATCCCGATCGAACGATACCATCTTGTGTTTCTTAGCCGCGCTCCCCGAATAGGAGGAACGGGACGCCACAGCTCGCAAGCCCTTTTTGTAATTGTGAACGTACAATGGATGATTACGACATGTACGACGAGGTCGAGCTGGCGGATCAGGCAGAAGCAAGTCAATAGAGCTAGAGGAGGATGAAGGCGCTGTCCACGAACACTATCGGCGAAACTCGTTCTGGCGATGCTGATACCGACGGAACTGGTGTGTGCGGACCATCGGACCGAGATACTGGCTCGGTAGAGGAGGGTACCCTTACGGGAGACTGTTGTGTTTGAACAGGAAACAACAAGAAATCCTCTTCTGGGTAAACTTGCGGAGCCGGATCAGTAGTTTGTGGAAGTGGAGGAAACTCAGTTTCAACAAAGGTGACATCCCGAGAGAAAATACCGCTTTAAGACTGGTAACATCCCTAACATAACACAAGCAACCAAAGATTCGAAGAGGTAGAGAAAAATGCTCTCGTTTGGGATATAACCGAGAGAATGAAGTATCGTCATTGAGAACAGACGACGACATGCGATTAATTAGATAGCAAGCCGTAAGAACGACATCCGACCAATTTTGTTTGGAGTACGTGCTTGGAAGATAAGAGTACGCATTGTTTCTAAGAGATGGCGATTCTTGCGTTCAATCACACCATTATGTTATGGTGTGTAAGGACATGAAGTTTGGTGGATGATGCCATTCCGAGACAGATGTGAAACAAACTCACGGGACATATAATAAAGACCATTGTCACTACGAACACATTTAATTGGAACACTAAATTGTGTTTTAATTTTCGCATAAAAATTGCACCAAATGTTAAATAATTCGGAACAATTTTTCATGAGATAAACAAAAGTGACACGTGAGTAGTTATCAAGGTAACAAAGTACTTGAATCCCATCTCAGATTTAACTGGACAAGGTCCCCATATATGAGAATGTACCAACTCGAAAGGAGCTGAAGCAACTTTAATTTGACTGATCGGATAGGAAATTCGGTGATGCTTAGCCAAACTACATGACTCACAATGAAAAGAACATGAAGCATCTAAAGATGAGTACATTTTCTGGAGTGCTTGGACAGAAGGATGTTCTAACCGACAGTATAACTCAAATGGATCAAGTTTCACACCAGCACAGACAACAGAGGAAGGTTCGTCAAACAAGTACAAACCTACAGCCACATGCCCCCTACCGATAGTCTTTCCAGTCTTTAGGTCCTGAAAAATATAACCATTAGGAAAGAATGTTACCGAGCAATGCATATCACGAGTAATCCGACTAATTGAGAGTAAGCTGAATGGGTTTCCAGGTATATCTAATACAGAATGTAGTAACCGTCCCGAAGAAAGACGGGCAAATCCTTTTCCACGGACTGTCAGCGGATCACCGTTGGCACATGTAATATTAGACATACGACCAACCTGTATATAATTTCGTATCATACCTACATCGCCTGTCAAGTGAGCAGACGTACCAGAATCAAGGATCCACTGCTTCGACTGTATCACACATGCCGCTGAGTACCCTGCGGTGGACCCAAAAGTAGAAGTTTCTCCTCGACGTTGAGCTTGAAACTCAACTAAGTCTGCATATGCTTCATCAGTCATTTGTACGGATCGGCCGCCAAGATCAGGAGTATCTGAGGTGACATTGGCGGCAGGAGCTTTAGTACATTGTCACTGGAAATGACCCTGTACACCACAGTTGAAGCATGTGCGCAGTCGACCTCCATCACGACCGCTAATGCATTGTCCACCATCACGACCAACATTTTGGCCACCACGTCGTCCACCACGACCACCACAAAATCCAGTACGAGCGGCTCCCGGAGTAGATCGATCAACGGTAGCATTACTTGGAGAGGTCTCGACAACCTTTGCTGCTCGTAGGACACGAAAATGAGCTTCCGTTAGAGATGGAACCTCAGCTCCAGCAATGATCTGAGAGCGAGCTGAGTCTGCATCAGGATGGAGAGAGACAAGATATGCCATGACATGAAGCTGCTCACGTTGAGCCCTTCATTGATATCCGTCATCAGAGGTAATACACGGTCAACTTCATCGACCGTAGCCTTAAAGGCCCGGAAGTGGTCCTTATGAGACTTGTCGTCCTGTTCTGCCCGGTAGACGCCGACGACCGAGTAGTAGATACGAGACAAGTCGCGTTTGCCATCAAACGCCATCGATAGGACCTCCCATAACTCCTTTACCGTGTCCGTGTTCTGAACCATGTCCTCCACCGATGGTTCCATTGAGTTCATCAACTGTGTAAAAAGTCGACTATTATATGTCTTCCACTACTCAAATGTGGGATTAGTCGTCTCCGGAGGGTTATCAGTCAGATGCTTGGACAACCGCATTCTTCGAAGTATTTTCTCAACCTTCTTCCGCTATGTTGAGTAGCCATCTGGTCCGTCCAATCGCCGATCGACGAGTCGAATCGAAGAAATCGTCGTGCCAGTGTCCGTTGGTCCCGCCAATGCGTTTCCGACACCGGTAGTAGTAGCAATGCTAGTCGCATCAGTGTTAGTCATCATGCACTTGATTCGACCATCACTGGATCTTTCCAACCCCAATAATCACATCAACTTTACCGATGCGCTATCAACGTGGTCAGAACCGGCACGCGCATGGAAAGTAGAGATCTCATGGGGATCACACAAGCCAGGACACAGAGGTAACCCAGGTCACTCTCCGTGTAGATCCTGATGTGGATATTGGGGTAGGACGGAAACAAAGATCTACGTAAACAAGCAACTTGTCTACTTTTTGTTAACTCCTGAAGTCGTAATTTAGGAACAGAAGTTGTGCAAACAAATCATTGTTTACCTTTTGACTTTGATATACGTTCCTGAAGTCGTAATCTAGGAACAGAGGTTGTGCAAACAAATTATTGTTTACCCTCTGGCTTCGATATACGACATTTTTTTGGATTATGATTTAGACAGGAAGGGGAGGCGGCGGCTGCGGAGATGTGTTAGGTTATTGAACTGCATAGTGGGGCCGGGGAGGCGGGACAGGGAGGCCGTGGGGGGGGGCAGGCGGAGCCGTGGGGGGTGGCGGCCAGGGACGGTGCAGCAGGGTGGCTGGGGGGCAGGGGGCCATGGGGGGGTGGCGACCAGGGGTGGTACAACAGGGTGGCGAGGGAGTAGCGGGCAGGGGGTCTGGGGGGGGTCAGGAGGGACCGTGGGGGGAGGGCAGGCCGGGCCGTGGAGCGGTGCGACCAGGGTCGGCCTGCAGCAGGGTAGGAGTGTGGGAGGCGGGTGGTGGGCTGATCTAGGATTTGAGAGAGAAGTGTGAGGTGGGGGAGAGAGTCAGAGTTTTGGCTCTGATACCATGTAGATTGAGAATCATTTTATTAAGAAGAGAGGGGAGTACATTATATAGGAGAGGCTACTAACCCCTTTCCCTATTAGTCTATCCGATGTGGGACTAAACTCAACTTAACACACAACACAACTTATATACTGGAAATGGTATTTAAGTCTGAGTAGTTGCAATGATGTTCACATACATCGTTTATATATAATTTATATAAAACTACACAATAGTTTTGCTTCTTGTTCACGATTTAACTCAACCGAGAAGCTGAGATGTTTAGTGCAGAGCACATGAATAGATAAGTGTAGCACTCTACATCTAACCTTTTGTGCTATCATTATTTTACTGTTTTTTATTTAATACAAAATATTCTTTTTTTCTTCTTCATTTCTTTCTCTCGTGCATTTATTAGTGTTCTAAAATTCGTTATGCGAATTCGATGTGGAGTTTATAATGAAACACACTTAATAATGAAATCACCATATCCATAATATAAGTTTAAAATTTCAATGTTCGAAATTCAAATCCAATCTTAAAATCCAAAACATATCTACAATACAACTAAGCATAAAAAAAAACTTAAAATCCGAAGGCCCGAACAGGGCTGCCTAGGTCCGAACAGGGTCGAACATGTGTACAAACCCGTCGAACATGGGATTTCGGTTCGGCCTAGGGCCGCCTAGGCCGATTTTTAGAACACTGACATTTATTGCTTTTCAATTGACATCTAATTTTGCAAATAAAAAGCACCTAACTTGAGGGCAAAATATTATTTAATTGTGCTAGCATTGTTTTCTGTCTTTATCATTATTTTGCTGGCATCACCTACGCCCGAAGTTCTTTACAGTTGGGTCTTTCTAGACCATTCTATGACATTAGCATGGAAATAGATGCAAGAAATTTGTAAACTTTTCACCATTATCTACATGTATTATGTTTCTTCAGCTCTCTTACATCAAAGTTTCTCCTCCTCATCCCAAACATATTTGCTGCTCTCTTGTTGTGTGTACTCTGTCGTATGAACTTGTAAGTGTGAGAACTGTAACTATGATGATTGACCATACGGTGCACAAGTGAAGCTGGTTATACGAGTACAGAAGTCCTTTAGCATTCTTTTCATGTTATCCAGGTTCCAGTTTCTTAAAGAAGAGGGCGGTCTTGGCATCTGCATCATCACTCATATCTCATCTGGAAATTTCCTTTACATTGATTTCATTTGACGCTAATTCTATTTACCTGGATGAGGGTAGTCTTATCAAAATTGTTTAATTTCTACCAAATTTATATTTGAATGTCGAAGATTGTGTACCACTGTACCTGCATCGGGTTTATTGTTGCTAAAACGTATTCACTTTATTTTCTCTAATGTATATTTATGTACTGGTCTGGTCATTTGGTATCTAATATGATGCTTTAATTCATCTTAATTTCGTAGTGCAGGTTAGAATATGTAGGGAGAAGACTACCGGTAACGTATATGCCATGAAGAAACTTAAGAAGTCGGAGATGCTGCGTCGAGGCCAGGTATAACATATTATTTGTTATAGTTTCTTGATGTTCATAATTGAGTTGTGACTTCAAACTTTTGACCAGGTTGAGCATGTTAGAGCTGAAAGAAATCTTCTCGCTGAGGTTGATAGTAATTGTATTGTGAAACTTTACTGTTCCTTTCAAGATAATGAGTTTTTATACCTTATTATGGAGTATCTACCTGGTGGGGACATGATGACATTGCTCATGCGAAAGGACACATTGACCGAGGATGAGGCTAGATTTTATGTTGGTGAAACAGTTCTTGCCATTGAGTCCATCCACAAGCACAACTACATCCACAGGTTTATACTTTATAGAAATTGACAAATGTGTTGCTGAATTTATCCTTTAGCTTGTTGTAAGCAGTTGTTCTCTATTGGTGATGTTACAGAGATATCAAGCCTGACAATCTGCTACTAGATAAATATGGTCACTTGAAGCTTTCAGACTTCGGATTATGTAAACCATTAGATTGCAGCCATTTTCCAAATCTTAATGATGCACAAGCAAAGAACTCTAGTGGGTCCCCAAAAGACGATGATAGGTCTTCTGCACCAAAACGCACACAACAGGAACAATTGCAACATTGGCAAAGGAATAGAAGAACACTGGTAACTTTCCACCATCTTCATGGTCGTAGTTTTCTTCTGTGCTGGTGACTATTTTTTGTGATATGATTAAATGGTATGACGGTGTTGGCTCGATGAAAATAAGTTTTTTGTCCTTTTGTCAGAGTGAATTTGTAAACTTTGATCTCCTTGTATGTGTTGACAATGTTGTTGCTAACAGTTTGAGCTGTTATCTTCTTTCAAAAATGCTACTCCTACAGACAAAATATTTTCTCAGGGAAT
The DNA here is from genome assembly GCA_036927795.1 of Iris macrosiphon. Lineage (NCBI taxonomy): Eukaryota > Viridiplantae > Streptophyta > Magnoliopsida > Asparagales > Iridaceae > Iris > Iris macrosiphon. The sequence goes on along the minus strand of JAYESA010000002.1, from coordinate 208,394,415 downwards.
ATACAATCTGAGCACCCTCCTGATAAAATTAGGAATGAATGCATCCATGGAAAGTTTAAGTTGGCCTCGATGGAGTATAATATGAGAATAACATTGAGAGGGTTCAGACATGTGAACTGAAGACCAATAGATGTATCAGTTAGTAGGAGTGATACACTATTACTTAGAGGAGCTGATAGTATAGGGCTAGACCTAAGTGAACTTGATTTATGCTGTGAAAAAGGATAAGATTTTGCTAACGTGTGAGGGGAGTTGGCCCGTAACATTGCTGAATGGAAGATAAGGTTTGTGTACCTGTCCTAAAAAAATTGGTATAAAGGCTTTGCTGATGTTGGTGTTTAGCACTCTCCGGATATTTAGGTTCTGGATTACTGGACACTATTTTGTTAAACATGGCTATATACATTTGTTTTGAAACTATACTATGCATATTATGACATTATTGGGTGCTGTCACATTGTTAGGTCTAGACTCTTCACTGCAACTCTTTTTGTGCCTGAGTCTGTTTCCTCTTGACTGCAGGCCTACTCTACGGTTGGTACACCTGACTATATTGCTCCAGAAGTTCTATTGAAGAAAGGTTATGGGATGGAATGTGATTGGTAAGTCTTACTTTTTGTGATTTACTTATTCATTCAGCCTCAGGATATGCTTATGCCTTTGACCTCTTCTATGAAGGTGGTCACTGGGGGCTATCATGTATGAAATGCTTGTAGGTTATCCTCCATTTTATTCTGATGAACCAATGACAACTTGTAGGAAGGTAAGTATGAACTTAAAATTCAGTTCTACAGTTTTCTTCTCCTCTTTCCACTGGCTCTTAATGTGTCTATATCAAGTGCCTTCGACATCTTCACGTCTTCTTTAACTCTCTTTTGTCTCACCAGTTAGTAATTAGTTATCAACATTTTGGTCATGTGCAAAGACTTGTTAACAGTTATTATACAAGTAAAAAATAAACATGGCAACATCCATAACGGCTGTGGTCAAACTGCTGCACTTTTTATCCATTATGGTCAACCATTTTATCATGAATGATTTGTATCATACTTTTGTTCTGTCATTGTGACTGTATATTATCTCAGCCCAGTTTTATATAGTTTTTATTTTTTGGTGTTTCTTATCTCATTTATTCATGCAGATAGTGAATTGGAGAACACATTTGAAATTTCCTGAAGAAGCTAAGCTATCTGCTGAAGCAAAAGAGCTTATCAGTAAATTGTTATGCAATGTTGACCAGAGACTTGGCACAAATGGAGCTAACGAAATAAAGGTTTTGGGTTTTCTTTCTGACTAAGCTTTGTGCTTGTTGATTTATGTTTCTTATTGAGGCTTAACAATTGTCTTTCTATGTTAATAAGTGCTTCATTGTGATTCCTTATGATCGTCTTTATTTTGCCAATTTCAGGTTCACCCTTGGTTTAAAGGTGTTGAATGGGACAGATTATATCAAATGGAGGCCGCCTTCATTCCAGAAGTCAAGGACGAGTTAGACACTCAAAACTTTGAAAAGTTTGAAGAGGTACAGTTCTCCATGGAATATGTTACTAGCTAATAATAAAAGAACCAACATTTCTATATTGTTGTGTTCATCTTTTAATTGTTTCTCATTGCAGTCTGACAACCAAATCCAACCCTCATCAAGATCAGGCCCTTGGAGAAAGGTGAAATATGTCTCTTTCTAATGAAGATCTTTTCCCACTCTTAAACAGAACCAAATAGTCTGTATTTTGATTTTTTTCATGGAACCATTAAATATTGTTGGTGTTTTTCACTTTGCTTTGGGAGTTTTAGTCCCACATTGGAAAACTACTAATGTGTATATCTCAATATATAGCTTTGCTTAGTATTGGTATATGCATATGGGGTGATGGCCCATGTGGGTTGACTTTCCTAGAGGGATTGTGAACCCCATTATGACAATCTTTATTTTGTCACCACCTTTGGGAAGTTTTCCTTAGGAGCTAGCTTTGCGACTCGGGCTCAAGGGCACAAAGTGGCGCTTTGTTGGCGCACTTTGTACTTAGCATCGTCGCATGGCGCTCGTGTGCTCCTTTTATGCGCGAGTTACATGTTTCGTGGAGCCATGCGGCCTGGAGTGCATGCGGTCAGGGGCGATATGGTCAGGTGCCCATGCGGACAGGTGCACATGCGGACATGGGCCATGCGGTCAGGTGCCCATGCGGTCAGGTGCCCATGCGGTCCGGTGCCCATGCGGCTTGGAGTTATGCGGCCAGCAAGTTAGCTTGAGCGAGTCAAGTGTGGAGGGGACAGGGACTGCTGTTGGCGGCTTGGTGCGGCGTTGTCTGCTCTGTGCAGTACATCGCGCAGGCGGCGCAGGAGGCTTGTGGCTCTTTGTGCCACTCGACTATAGCTTTTGGCGCCAGCGGCGCTGTTTGCTCTGTGTTGTACAGCGGCACAGGCGGCTCATGCGGCCTGGTTTTTTCCTCAGGCCGCATGGAAGCTGAAATCTTTATATAGAGTCTCTCCTCTTTCATTTAGTGTTGTTGGAAAAATTGAGAAAGAAAAAAACTGAGAGCACCAGCTCGACCTACGACAGTTTTTAGCATCCTTCCAGAGGAATTTTTCGAGTGATCCGAAGGTGACCAAGAGCGTTCCAGAAGTTCTCGTGTGAACTTGCTGGATCCGGGGGCAGATCGTTGTATAGCGCGAATCTTGCCTTGAGCTCTGGTGGTTTTGATCACCCCAGCAAGAGTTTCCTTCTTTGTATTTCTGTTCTTGTTTTCGTTCTTCTCGATGTAGCGTCTGCGAACGTAAAGAGAAGAACGGTTTTCTGATTCTTGTTGTATTTGCATTTCTTTGGGTTGTCAGTTTGTAACATGTTTCTTGCTTAGTGCTTTTGTGGGGTTGTGTGTCACTGAAGATGAACTCTTGTATGAATCTCAGTGTACCAACTTCTCTTCTGGAGTTTGTAGAGACGAACTTTTGTATGAGTCTCTACTTTGTGGCTATCTCTTCTTCTTTGATCCGACTTCGAGACGAACTTTCTCAAGGCAAGATCCGAGTTAGAATGGACAACCGCTCAAACCTTCTCGATACTAGCTTTCACAAGCTTGAGAAGTTTGATGGCGAACACTACAACATTTGGAAGAGGAAGATCTTCTTGAATCTTCGTCTTGTCAAAGTTGCTTGTGTTGGTTGATCCTGAACCTATCATTCCCGAAGATGGAGGAGAGCTTGCAGTTGGTGTGGTATAGGATGCACACTCCAAGTGGAAGGAAGATAACGACCTCTGCAGGTTGTTAATTCTCAATGCTATGGACGACTCGATGGCAGAGTCCTACAACAAGAAGGAGAAGGCAAGAGATGTCTGGGAATCTCTTGAGAAGCACTATAAAACTGACGAAAAAATATCTAAAATCTATCTCGTCGAGAAGTTCTTCACTTTACAATTTGAGGACGAAAAGATGATGTTACCACAAGTTAAGGAACTTCTGAAAATGCAGCGTAAGAAGATGGAGACAAATTTATGGTGGGGGCTATCATCACCAAACTTCCTCCAGGTTGGATCAGGTTCAAGACTGACATGTACCGTAAGAAGATGGAGATCCAGCTCGAAGATCTTCTTCACTGGATTCACATTGAAGATGAAGCCAGGGGGCAACTGAAGTTGGACTCCTTGTCCAAGCAGTTGGCTAAGGCCAACATGGTACATGCTAGTGACTCTAAAGGGAAGCAAAAAAATTTCTACAAGAAGAAGGACTTCAACCAGCTGAAGGTGAAGTCGGCTCAGTTCAAGCCAAAGCCGAAAACTAATGTGACATGCTACAACTGTGGCAAGAAGGGTCACTACAAGAGCGACTGCAGGTCGAAGTCTAACCGAAAGAGCAAGGTGAGCTTAACCTAGTTGCTATGATTGTGCAGGTTGAGTCACATGGCGTGGACACTGACTGGTGGGTGGATACTGGTGTATCTTGTCACGTGTGCTCTAAGAAGGAGCTGTTCGTCAAGTATGAGCCTACCTCTGAGAAAGTCTCGATGGCGGATAAGTCTCAAGTTGCAGTGCTGAGGATTGGGACGATAGTGCTGAAGCTGACTTCTGGAAAGTCATTTACACTAGAGAATGTGAAGCACGTACCAATAATCACCAATAATCTGGTTTCTGGGAGTCTGTTATGCAAGGTGGGCCTGAGGATGGATATCAATGCCGATCAGATGGTGATGTCCTACAAGGGAACATACTTCAGAAAAGCTTTCTGTACATAATGGATGTTTAAACTGCAGCTTGTAACTCCTTCTGTTTGTATCACTGCAGTCTCTACTTCTGGTTATTCTCTTGGGTTGTGGTATAATAGACTAGGACATGTGCATTGTAAACACATTAACTAGATGTCTAGTCTAGGCCTTCTCCAAATGTGGGAGTAACAGGTAGAGAAATGTGAAGTCTGTGCGCAGAAGACGATCGTCATAAAGTCGTTCAGAAGAGTGAACTGAAGCACAAATATTCTGGAGTTGGTACACTCAGATATCTGTGACTTCAAAAAATTCTCCACAAAAATCGGAATGAAGTATTTTATCACTTTTATTATGATTTTTTGAAGTACGCGTTCGTATATCTTCTCAAGTCGAAAGACGAAGCGTTCGAGAAGTTCAAGGACTTCAAGGCTGAAGTAGAACGTCAAACCGGTCAACAACTCAAAAGACTCAGAAATGATCGAGGCGGAGAATATCGTTTCTTGGAATTCACATCGTTTTGCAAAGAGCACTGAATTGTCAACGAAACGACTGCTCCGTATTCTCCCCAATCTAATGATGTAGCAGAAAGGAAGAACATGATGCTGACAGAGATGATGAACTCCATGTTGCTGACAGAGGACTTCCTAAGTGCTTCTGGGGAGAAGCAGCGCTTACGGCTACGTTTATTCTGAATAGAGTACCGTTCGCGACATCTGGCATTACTCCTCATGAACTCTGGTTCAAGGTCAGATCCAACTTGAATGTCATTCGAGTGTGGGGGTGTCTGGCGTATATGAAGCTTCCAGACCTCAAGATTTAGAAGCTGGGAACGAGAACTACGAAGACCATATTTTTGGGTTATGCTGATAAGAGTGATGCTCGGAGGTTCCTTCATATCGAATCTAATCATATCATAGAATCTCGCGACGCAGAATTCTTTGAAGACAAGTTTGCTAGGCACAAGAATGTTGTTCTCGCGGATGTCCCGGAGAATGTTGTTAGCACGGACGAGGCAAGTACCTCCCAGAGAGAAGTAGTCCAAGAAGGAGTTGTCGTTGATGAGACAACATTTGAACCAGAATTCGCTGAGTCAAGAGTAAAGCGACTGAGGAGGCCGAAGGACTTCGGAGAAGACTTTGTTACCTATGGAAGCTGATCCGCTTACCTATGATGAGGCAATGAAGACCAGAGATGCTATTTTTTGAAAATAGGCTATCCATGACGAGTTTGACTTGATAACTTCTAATAATACTTGGAAGTTAGTTGATCTGCCTAAAGGAGCTAAACCCATCAGATGCAAGTGGATCTTTAAGAAGAAAATGAAAGCAGACGGAATTGTTGACAAGTTCAAGACCATGCTAGTGGTCAAGGAATTTTCTCAGATACGGGGGTTGACTATTTCGATACCTATGTTCCCGTTGCACGGATCACTACTATCAGGATGTTGATTGCTCTAGGTGCTATTCACAGAATGGTGATTCATCAGATGGACGTCAAGACAGCATTTCTGAATGGTGAACTGACTGAAGAGATTTACATGCAGCAGCCAGAAGGGTTCGTCGTCAAAGGTCTTGAAGACAAAGTATGCAAACTGGTGAAATCTCTGTATGGTCTGAAGCAAGCTCCCAAATTATGGCACGAGAAGTTTGACAAAGTTATCAGATCAAATGGCTACAAGGTCAGCGAAACTGATAAGTGTGTGTACACGAAGTTCGCTGGCGGTAGAGGTGTCATCGTTTGTCTCTTTGTGGACGACATGCTAATCCTAGGCACGGATGAAGAATGTGTCACTAGAACAAAGATGTTCCTATCGTCTAAATTTAGTATGAAGGACATGGGAGATGCACATGTCATCCTTGGGATTAAGATAATTCAGACGGAAGCTGGGCTTGCTCTATCATAAGCTCATTACGTGGAGAAAATACTCACACGCTATGGATATCAGGATCTTCCAGGGATCGATACTCCATATAGGTGTGACAAGAAACTGAAGCCTAATCCAGAAAAAAATGTCATACAGTTGGAGTATTCTAGCGTCATCGGGAGCTTGATGTAGCTACAAATGCCACTAGGCCTGACTTTGCTTTTGCTGTGGTGATGCTGAGTAGATTCACAAGTAACCCAGGTGTTGAACACTGAAAAGCTGTGAAGAGGATGATGAGATACCTCAAGAAGGCTCAGAAGTTTGCACTTTACTACAGCGGAGATCCAGCAGTTGTAGACGGTTTCAGTGATGCTAGTTAGTGCTCAGAAGAAGAGAGCGAGAGATCCACAGGAGGATATGTTTTCTCAATGTGAGGAGCTGCCATATCGTGGAAGTCGAAGAAGCAGACTATGCTCTCACGCTTATCGATGGAGTCTGAGTTCTATGCTCTTGCAGCTGCAGCAGATGAAACAGAATGGCTTCGGAAGCTCATGTACGATCTTCCAATGGTTGGTGTGCAGATTCCGATTGTACCGATATACTGCGACAACCAGGCAGCTGCAGCAGTAGCATCTAATAATCTCTTCAATGGAAAGAACAGAACTGTGCGGCTTCGGCATAGAGCACTGAACAACCTCATCAAGACTGGTGTCATTGCAGTGGTTGATGTTCGAAGTCAGGAGAACCTGGCGGATCCGTTCACTAAAGGTCTCAGGCGCCAGCTAGTCGAAGATACAAGTAAAATGGGCTTGAAGGACCTCTGATATTGTGTCTTTGTAATCCTACCATTAAGTTTTATGCTATTAGTTCAAAGAGAAATCTACTAGGCATCTAGTTTTTGGTTCAAAGGAGGACCACTGACTGAAAAAATATCAGGTACAGGAGGTAGTCCTTATGAATAATGTGGGATACGTACCCGAAACCACTGTAGTCTACTATTTTGTTACATAGAACAATTCCTGTGTAAGGTTGGCTTCGATGCCTTAATGAGTTCTCGGACAGAGTGAATGTCTGGCGTGCGCTACATGAAGCACGTGTAGTTTAGCACTATAAGGGACTTGTATCCCATGCTACAGTGGTATGACACCACGATTAGGTAAAAGATGTAAAGCCTCGGCTGCGAGCCATGTCACAACGGCAGTAGCACCGTAAAAGGCAGGTAGCCTAATGCTGAAAAGATAGAGAGTTGTAGCACAACACTACTAAGAGGTCGGTGACCTCATGCTACAGTGGGTGACACTACATGAGGTAGTTAATCTCGGCTGAGAGCCATGTCACAGCGGCGTAACACCGCACGGAAGCGCAAGGCTTCATGCTGGGGATGTAGTACAACACTACTAAGAGGCTAGTGACATCATGCTACTGTGGGTGACACTACATGAGGTAGTTAACCTCGGCTACGAGCCATGTCACAGCGGCGTAGCACCGCACGGAAGCGCAATGCTTCATGCTGAAAAATATTAAACTCTTAAAAAGGAACTCACATAAGTATATGGACAGATATATAGGCCGTCTCTTAAGGGTAAACTTGTAGACACCAAAGATACATACACCAAAACCAGATCAGCACAGAGCCTTTAATGTACGACCGGAGGCACAGCTGATGTCATTGTGCGAGTGGGAAGAACAACTATGATTCAGAATTCAAGGCATAGTCAATTCTTGTATCGTACTGTTGTTTGATCCATGCGGGAAGATTCAAGTCGTGGACGACATCTATCCTAATGCATGATGGGTAGTCACTGTGAGGAACGCTCGACCATATATTGTGATATATGTGGGGGATTGTTTGTATTTTTCACTTTGCTTTGGGAGTTTTAGTCCCATATTGGAAAACAACCAATGTGTATATCTCAATATATAGGTTTGCTTAGTATTGGTATATGCACATGGGGTGGTGGTCCATGTGGGTTGATTTTTCTAGAGGGATTAAGTGTGAACCCCATTATGACAATTTTTATTTTGTCACCACCTTTGGGAAGTTTCTCTTAGGAGCTAAGCCCTAAAGGGACTTAGCGACTCGGGCTCAAGGGCGCAAAGTGGCGCTTTGTTGGCGCACTTTGCACGTCAGCATCGTCGCATGGCGTCTTTTATGCGCGAGTTACATGCTCGGTTGCTTGCTTTGGCGCATGCTTCGTGGAGCCATGTGGCCTGGAGTGCATGCGGTCAGGGGCCCATGCAGACAGGTCCGCATGCGGCCAGGGGCCATGCGGTCAGGTGCCCATACGGACAGGTGCACATGCGGCTAGGGGTCATGCGGTCAAGAGCTCATGCGGCCAGGTGCACATGCGGCCTGGAGCTAGGCGGCCAGCAAGTTTGCTTGAGCGAGTCAAGTGTGGAGGGGACAGGGACTGCTGTTGGCGGCTCAGTGTGGCGTTGTCTGCTCTGTGTAGTACAACGCGCAGGCGGCTCGTGGCTCTCTGTGCCACGCGGCTGCAGCTTTCAGCGCCTGCGCCTGCGGCGCTGTCTGCTCTGTGCTGTACAGCGGCGCCGACGGCTTATGCGGCCTTATTTTTTTCTCAGGCCGCATGGAAGCTGTAATTTTCTTTATATAGAGGCTCTCCTCTTTCATTTAGTGTTGTTGATAAAATTGAGAAAGAGAAAAACCGAGAGCACCAGCAGGACCTGTGGCAGTTTTTAACATCCTTCCAAAGGAATCTTCCGAGTGATCCGAAGGTGACCAAGAGCGTTCCAGAAGTTCTCGTGTGAAATTGCTGGATCATGGGAGCAGATCGTTGTATAGCGCGAATCTTGCCTTGAGCTCTGGTGGTTTTGATCATCCCAGCAAGAGTTCCCTTCTTTGTATTTTTGTTCTTGTTTCCGTTCTTCTCGGTGTAGCGTCTGTGAACGTAAAGAGAAGAACTATTTTCTGATTCTTGTTGTATTTACATTTTCTTTGGGTTGTCAGTTGTAACATGTTTCTTGCTTAATGCTTCTGTGGGGTTGTGTCACTGAAGAGAAACTCTTCAGGAGTTTGTAGAGACTCTCTTCTGGAGCTTGTAGAGACGAACTCTTGTGTGAGTCTCTACTTTGTGGCTACCTCTTCTTCTTTGATCTGACTTCGGGATGAACAAATATCATGTTTATTTCCATGAGAGCAAAGCAAACTGATGGACTTTTTCTTTCAGTAAACTGATATACATTTTCTACGAGTACGTAATTTGTCTTGTCGTATCCGTTCAAATATGTGTGTTGTGTGTGGGCACACACACTCACACGTGAGAGGTGTAGCTTGGCAATAATGCCTCACTGTGGAGGATGAAAGTTCTAGTGTCTGCAACAGCTTCTCCCTAAAAATGGGGGTAATGCTGCATAGTGCATACATACTGACCTTCCCTAGACCCTGCATCTTGTGGCACTGGATTATCTTTCTTATTTGTTTTATGCAGTATATATGTATTTTATGTACATACATATGTATATACCTTTTAATTAAAAATCTAAGGGAACTGTGTCAATGCTGGTAATTTTTAATTAAAATCTACTGTCAACTTGTAATGACCAGCCTGTTAATATCTTATCTTCTGCTTCCCTGTTTTCCAGAATGACAATTGTTGGTAAATCATATAAATGAGAGATCATAATACAAAATTGAGGATACAGATACGTTGAAGACTTGAAGTTCACTGTATATTTTTGCTTTCTATTGTCATTAATACTGTAGCCTTTTTTGCTCTGCCAGATGCTTTCCTCAAAGGATATAAATTTTGTGGGCTACACGTACAAGAATTTTGAAATTGTCAATGATCCTGAAGTGCCTGGGATAGGTATGTCCTGCATTACTGAATTTCTTTTACGTTGCATACCACTTATGCTTATACCTGAATACCCTTGTCATTGAATATGTGTATTTCTTACTCTCTTGAAACTGAAAGTAGTAGTTATTTGGCAGCTTAAGCCATTAGGACGTGTAGTTACCATTAGAGTCTTGTAAGTCTATGAGGAAGGACGAATCTTTATTGACAAACTGTCACAAAGATGTATATTTATAAATATACAACATTCACCAATTTTAAAATTATTACATTCAAAACTATCTATTATGGTTGTACAGTCTTACAAAAAAAAGTATCTATTGCTGGTGAAGGATTTGGTAATGTTGAATATTTTTCCATTCAAAAACTAACATGAAACAACATATAGTACACAAAATTATGCCTAAATGTATCAAACCTTTTTATAGTTTGTATATAAAATTTGATTATTACTTGGCTTTCCGAAACCAAGAACTCCGAAACTCCAATGCGAAACCGCCGAAACCGTCAATACCGTCCATAACCGATTCCAATGCTGATACTGGAAACCTTGCATTATGCACAATGGACTATAAAGGGAGTGAATTGTTTGTTCTGCTTGATTCAATCTCGCCATGTTTTATTGTGGCTGGGAACAGTCAGTGTATCCAGGTTCAGTAGTTATCTTTAACATAAGTGCATTAGATCTCCATTAACAAGTTTTCCAAAGTAAATCAGGTTGAGTTGAAAGGAAGTTAATCTGTTGCAAGATCCATCTGACAAATAAACAGTTATTATAGAGGTGGAAGATGGCTTGTGTTGTAACATGAAACGTAGACTCTGTAGGTTGGAAAATATATTCTTTGAACGTGTCGTAAAATTAATTCATTATTTTAGCAAGCTGTTATCGTTCTCCGAAAAATAAACAGTTATCTTATAGGTGAAATGTGGCTTCCTTTATAACATGAAAGATATGTTCTATGTGCTGATTGAAAATAAATTGTCTGAACTGCATGTCAAATTAATGCAGTAAGTTTAGGTTGTTATAGATTGAAAATTTGGCTGTCCAGATCACTCCATTTCAGTCTAATCAATCAACTTCCAAATAGGAAACTATGAGGCTATACTCGATAGCCGACGGACGGTGCAAGTCAAGGCTAGTATTTCTAAATTCATTGTTGCTGTCACAACACAAGTTCTATCTTTTAAATATCATTAATTAAGAACTAAAAACCTCTGCAGACGTGCTACTTTTTCCACTTCAATTAGGTAATTTATCTTTTAATTGTTTTCCTCTTTGGATTTTCTCCTCTTCATTTACTGGTTTTGGCATATGGGGATTTTAACTCAAATGAATTTATTCTAGTCTATGCAGATTTTTCTTCTAAATCCATAGAACACAATATGCTTCTCTCTGACTACTGGATCTTTGTATTCTTGCAGCTGAATTAAAGAAGGCAAGCAAAACGAAAAGGCCTTCTATCAAGACTCTGTTTGGTAGGTTATCTTCCCTTTTGTGCTTCCTCACCATGCAATCGGAGATGTTGAAAGCTCATTGTTTATCCAAGAAATTTACTATAGATACTGGGTAAATTGTTGTGGGGCTTACTTTGATCCATGATAGCCAACTTGGCATGCTGTTAGTGTTATCTATCGAAGCTTCAGTTTTAATGATAATCAATTCAGTCAGAAGAATAATTTTACACTTCTGCTTGGGTCCATTTACCTTTTGCCCAGAGGTGGATGTGGATCAGATGTTTCTGTAATATAGTACTTGGATGTTGGTATGAACACCAAAAATTCAAAAAACCCATATGTTTTTGAATCTAAAGCCCATGATTAGAAATGATAGGGTGCTTTGCAGTTTGCAAGACCATTTCTATCGGTCCATGTATGGCTAGATTTCGGAGAGTAGTTTCAACTGATTTCAAACCACGTGCTCTCCTAGAATCTAGGACTGGTGACAATGAAGTTGTACTTGGTAGTTGCAAACTAGACTAGGAGCTGTGCACTATCATTTCTTAACCACTGATATCGAGATAAATATTTCAGACTAGGTCCCAGTATGATGCTTATCATTGTGATTTATCCCAAACCACCTTGACTTTGAAGGAAACCAAATTTATTCATAGTTCTCGCACACAGAACAAATGCTCACACATTTACGCCTGCACTCACTTATATACATGGGAGTGCACAACAACACTAGGTAGAAGTGTCCACTAAAATAACCTTTTAGAGGTTCCTGTTGAAAGTACCCCAATTTTATTATCATTTATGGTTCAGTTTAATTGTGCCAGTACAGTAGACTCCTAAAAGGATACCGATATCAAAACAACACTAGTTGAGTTTAATAGCTTCAGAGTTGCATCGTTAGACATTGTGTTCAAATCATGGTTAATAGTATCGGTCGATACCGATATCAAAACCACACTGAAACCGACAAAACTACAAAACCCACCGATTCAAAACCAGTGAGGCTGGGTTTGGGGTTGCTTATCATGGCTGCTTTTGCTTCTTTTTCTGAAAAGTAATCTCAAAACTACTGGTGCTGATAATTCCAATACCAATAGTGGGAGTCTTGGTTTTCAAATGACTGGAAATAGTAGCTAGATTTTTGACCTTTACTTTAGGGAATCCGACTTTTCAACGAGATAAGTTTAAATCTAAGTCCATCTCTTCTTACTAAGAATCTATTTAATACAAAATTCTACAACAAAGTCTCCATTTATTTTGCATATACCAAGTTATTTTATAAGGAAGCCTCCTCTGATTCCTTTTTCTCTTAGAATTGAACTGAAAGTAACCTTATAAAGGAGTGTTTCCTGCTCTACAATGCATGTGTTCACTTTTCTTTGATTTCTTTACTTCCTTCAGTGGGAAGTAATCCTGCCAATGTTCATGCATGCATGCACACGCCACACACAACAGACACAAGATGGTCTTGCATCTAATTTACAAAAATAATAATAGTGACAACTTGTACCAAACATTTAATACATTATCATGCTTTGAATTCACACACAAACTCCTACGTAATAATCTTTGATTCTTCAATGTTACATCTGACGAGCACAAGAATTCTACAGCAATATGCAGTTCTCTTAGATAGCTGTGAACCCAAGAATTCTTATTTTATTTCTTTCATCTATTTCTATTTCAGAGTCATCAGATGCAGATGAGGAATCTGTAGAGGAAGGTAGCTTTATTAATCGCTCGCCTTCTGAGCTAGAAAGATCAAAGAGTCAGAACTCATCTGCCCTATAAAGCCATTGATCTCGACAGAATTATGGCCTCCATTTCGAGCAACATCCTTCTCTTTAAGCTTTCGTGAGTCACTAGTTACCTGGGGCAACTTGGCACTTGTGGGGGCCTGATCTTTGTGTGCAGGTGATGGATTGTACTGTGAAAACAGAGGAAGCAGGGAAATGCAAAAAAAAAGAGTTGTGGTTCTTACCAGAAATGTTTCTTCGTGATAGCTTGAGGATCTGTGTAAAATTTATTTTTGTCGAAGTAAATATTTACAGCTATCAATATATAACCTCTTTGTTAAGCAAGAAGTGTGTATAGTTTCAGTGATCTGGTTGGTTTCATTGTGGCAAGAGTTTCACTATTTTAACCTTTGTATCCATATACTAATCCATTAATTGTTCAAAATGAAACATTTACAGTAAACATGTCTACTTGTGGTTATATGGTGCATTATTGATTCAGTTGCTGTGTTCTCCATTTCTTAGTTTTTTTTTTTTTTTTTTGTTTTTTTTGTTTTTTTTTTTGAGTTTGGTTAATGTGTTTAGGAATACTTGTTATGCGGCATACTGTTTCAATATAACTTCTGAAGTAGCTGTTTGTTGAGATAGTTATATTCATCTGTCATTCAAGGCTAATTTGCAACTTGATATCCTCAATTATTCCTGTTTTTTAATTTAATATTCTAATTTTTTTTACTCAACAACTTGATACTATCAACTATTGAATATTTTTAATTTCATATCCTTAAAAAAAAAAAAAAAAAAAAAATTAAAACTCTCCCTCCCCTCTCTCTCGATGCACCCTCCCCCCCCCCCCTCCCCTCCCCTTTCAACATCCCCACCTCCCCCTCCGGCGATTGCGGCGGCAAACGACAGTGTGCGTGTGACAAAGAGAGAGAGGGGCGACGGGGGGAGAGGGGCATGAGAGGGAGCAGCTGGGGTGTGTGTGGGTGGGGGTGGGGGGGGGGGGGGGGGGGGGGGAGGGGATGGGAGAGGGATATTTGACAGTTTTTTCTTAAGGTATCATGTTGATTAAAAAAATTTAGGATATCAAGTTTCAAAAAAGGAATAGTTGACGGTATCAAGTTGCAAATAAGTCTTCATTTAATGGTATTTTTTTTTTTCCGGCATAACATACGAGATCTGGCGTAACGTTCGAAACTTTTGTGCACACTGTATTACATGTCTTTGGATCCATTGCCTTTCAACTTCTACCATTTATAAATGGAAGGAATAGTTGTATTTAACCTGCTACAAATATGCTTGGATTATGACTATACCAAAATAACCTTATGTTTGGTTTCCTCCCGTTGTAAAGAGAAGTTTGATCGATATGCTGAATTCACAATTGACGTGTATATTCATCAAACTGAATCCTATAATATCCATCCATATGTGGCTAAGCCTACCACATCTTATGCTCACAATGTTCTCATGCAATTAAGGTTTATAGAATAGGTCTGAAATGTAATATTACATTTTGTTTTCCTTTCACCTCCGTGTACGTTTCAGGATGCACATACATGATCGAGCAACAGGTGGTAAATTTTTGAGCGAGTCTTCGCTGAACATCCAAGAGACCCTACATCATTTGTTTCAACTATAACCTGCAGGATGAATTAAAGGTTTCATATATATATATATATATATATATATATATATATATATATATATATATATATATATATATTGGGGGCCGGGCATTAGAACCAGTAACAACATACAAGACGTCGAATCCATAAGATTCTAGCTAGCTATGTGGCAGAAGATCGGTGAATCAATTCACCGTTTTTATTTATAAATGATAGAAGGTGGATGTAGTGAGTCAAAAAATATACAACACAGCGTGCACAAATTTCAAACGTTAGTTTGGAAATCTCATTAAAAAAAAAAAGAAAAAACAACAACAACAACAACAACAACATGCAAGACTAAAAACAATCGTTCTGGATTATGGTGCTTCTGTTTGTTTGCTCTTGGCCTATCGCTGCAAGCGCCTGGCCCATGCAATAGATGCCATTAGTCATAGCAGCGCCCAGACATGCATGTTGGGATCTTTGCCATTAATTGTAAAATATCATTTTATCTAGGAATGTGTACTAGTTTTTTCCTTCTATCATTTGGTTGATTTCTTATCTACCCTTTGTTTCTATAGTAGTATTAATGGATTCAATAATTTATTCAAGATGGCAGTGAACAATCTTCATAGCATAAGTCTCTACAAACAGTGGTGGATTCAGGATGAAATTCTACTGGAGACACAATTATAAAGAGGTCCGGAGACAACGTTTCTGAAAATTGAGCATATAGAAACTGTTAGAATTTTATTTTGCTGTCTTTTATTATTGTAAAATTTCAGAATACAAAAATAAAATTAGATGTTACCGGCCTCTGGGGAAGTCGTGCACGAAGCACTGCCCTAAGAGTTTATTCGGGATCTGTGTGCAGACGTTTCCGAAGCTCCTAGTGGTAAAACCCCCGCACTACCGGTATCTCGTTGCCGCACACGACTTGGAGAGAACGACCAGGACTTAGCTCTGCCCAGAGCTTGGAGATGAAGACGAAGAAATGAACAGAATGTTGACAGAGGTTTCGTAAGAATATTTTCTGATTTTTACAAAGAAACATGTCCGATATATATAAAACTATTGTGTAACGGTCAGAATTAATTCTCTATTAATTCAGACGTTACACAAGAGAATAAATAACGAACCTGGACACAAAACCGGTTCAGAAACATTTTGTAACGTTCAGAAATAAATTTTCTAACGTTTAGAAAAATTAAATAAAAATGAAGAGGAGCAAAAAGATTTTTAGGGTCCCAGCCCGAACCCGAAGAGAAAATCGGATCGGCATTCGGAGCCCGCAGATGTGGGCGCGTACCCGCACCCGTTACGCGCGCCGAACCGAACCGAGCCGGGCGGCGGCGGCGGCGCGCGCGTGTGGCCCAAGGGATTCCCCACACAACAACTTAATAGAGCAAAGGAGAGAAACTAATATATGTACACATGAAGGCTTTGGTGCATCCGATGTGGGACTAAAGAAAGGAAGAGGGACTTGAGCTTTTGCAAGAAAAGCAAAACCAAAGCAAAACCAAAACCAACAATCCCCCCCAAAAGGTCAAGTTCCGAAACAGAGATAAGAGTGAAGTAAATAGAGATTGATTAGCAAAATAGAGAGAGAGCATCTGGGCAGTAAAATACTATGCATAGATGAGATGGACTACAGCCTTGAATCTCACGTAGTGACTATTGCCTTAATCTGAAGAAGTGCTTGATGGACTATGCCTTGAATCAGACTTCTTGAACCAGATTTAGAAAATAGCACACATAGTACGCTAGAGATCCTTGGTCTATCGGGTGGCACTTTTAAATGGCCATGCGCACTTTCCACATTCATGAGAGTTGTCTGGGATCGCCCTGTCCCATAGTCGCGGCCTTCACGACCTCTCATATAGGTAAGTCTTTAATGGTTGGTGATATGAATCAACCTAGCATTACAGCTTGGACCTATTAAGAGTTTAAACTCATCCTAACCATATCACACAGGAACACTGTCACCATAGGGATGGGGAGTCATTGTACACATGTACAGCCGCTTGGGCTTTATTTTAATGAGATTTTAATCTCGAGTCAGTGTTCCATAAAGTCACCTAAGTTCAGCTTGTTTCTACCCATTGAACCGGCTTCTTGGGATCTCCAGTCAGACTCGGTTGGGTTGCCACTGCTGGTGACTAACTTATGGGCTTAACCCCATCCCCCTCGATGATTCTAGGATCAAAGTCCTAGACAGACCCTTCGTCAAGTGATCTGCAAGGTTCTTTTCTGACTTTATATAGTCAAGAACCACATATTTGCCTAGAAGGCTTTTTATTGACTTGAAGCGCAGCTGCAGGTGCCTGTTCATCTTAGCATTCACAGAATCATGCTTTAGTAGTTCAATAACAGATTTATTATCACAATTTATAGAAATTGCAGGAACAGGACTAAGAGAAACATGTATATGCATAATAAGATTTTTAAGCCATTCAGCTTCTGTGCAAGTTGTATCTAAAGCTATCATTTCAGAGTCCATTGTACTCCTAGCTATGATAGTTTGCTTACAAGAGCTCCAGGAGATTGCAGCTCCTCCTAGAGTAAATACATATCCAGTAGTAGATTTTATATCATGTGAGTCGGTTACCCAGTTTGTATCTGAATAACCTTCTATGATATCAGGGTGCCTAGTAAAATGAAGTTTGTAATCTAGGGTGCCCTTGAGATATCTAAATACCCTATCCAAGGCAGTCCAATGTGACTGATTTGGGTTACTGGTATATCTGCTTAGTCTCCCAATAGCAAATGCAATATCATGTCTTGTCCTGTTTGTTATATACATAAGGGAGCCTATCATCTGAGAATATTTATGTTGTTCCAAAGGTGGTCCTTCATTCTTTTTCAGTACAATACTGCTGTCATAAGGAGTAAGGACAGGTTTCTTATCAAATAACTCAAATCTTTTTAGCATTTTTTCAATTGAATGTGCTAAAGATAGAGTATAACCCTCTTTGCATTTGGTAACTTGCATTCCTAAAATTAGGTTGGCTTCTCCTAGGTCTTTCATATCAAACTGGCTAGATAAATAGTTCTTTGTAATATTTATCAATTCCAGTGATGATCCTAGGATAAGGATGTCATCTACATACAAGCATAAAATGACACAATTTTTACATGTACCTTTAGAGTATATACATTTGTCATACTCATTTGACAAGAAACCATATTCACAAATTACTTTGTCAAATTTATTGTGCCATTGTTTGGGAGCTTGTTTCAGGCCATAGAGGGATTTTACTAGTCTGCAGACTTTCTTTTCTTGACCTTTAGCAATGAAACCTTCAGGTTGGTCCATATAAAGTTCTTCCTCTAGATCTCCATTCAAAAATGCTGTCTTTACATCCATTTGATGGATTAGCATATCATGAATGGATGCTAAGGCCAAGAGAGTTCTAATGGATGTGATCCTAGCTACAGGAGAGTAGGTATCAAAATAATCTAACCTTTCTTCTGGGTAAAACCCTTAGCAACTAATCTAGTTTTGTATTTCTCTATAGTACCATCGGCTCTGAGTTTCTTCTTAAAAATTCACTTACAACCTATTGGTTTATTCCCTAAAGGTAGATCTGTTAGAAACCAAGTGTTATTCTCCATGATGGAGTTGTATTCACTGTTAATGGCTTCTTTCCAGAAGGGAGCATCAGGAGACGACATTGTTTCTTCATAAGTTGAGGGATCACCCTCTATCAAAAATGTGAAGAATCCTTCTCCTAAATTTTTCTCAATCATATTCCTTTTACTCCATCTTGGTTCTAAGTCTTGTTCAGATTGAGAGCTAGGTATTTGGACTTGAGAACTAGTAGAGGGTATGGAGGAAGAGATTGAACTTCTATCCTTAAAAGAAAATATGTTTTCAAAGTAAACTGCATCTCTTGCTTCTATAATGGTATTGTTAGAGATTTCATTTACTTCTGAGTGAGTCACTAGAAATCTATTGGCATAGCTGTCTAAGGCATATCCTATGAAAATAGCGTCTACAGTCTTGGGACCAATCTTTCTCTTTTTAGGTTCGGAAATTCTGACTTTAGCAAGGCATCCCCAAACTCTAAGGTAATTAATCCTAGGTGCTCTACCTTTCCACAGCTCATAGGGAGTCTTATCTTTTGTCTTACTATGAATCCTATTAAGAATGTAACAGGCAGTTAAAAGGGCTTCTCCCCACAAGTTATCAGGAGCACCAGAGCTGAGAAGCATGGCATTCACCATATCTAACAGAGTGCGGTTCTTGCGTTCAGCAACTCCGTTAGACTGAGGTGAATATGGAGCAGTTACCTCATGAATTATTCCATGTTCTTCACAGAAATTAATCATTTCGTTTGAGGTATATTCTCCACCACGATCAGATCTAAGGATCTTAATCTTCCTTTCTAATTGATTCTCAGCTTCAGATTTGAAAACCTTAAATCTATCTAGAACTTCATCTTTGGTTTTAGAAGGTAGATGTAACAATACTTTGAAAATCATCTATAAACGTAACAAAGTATTTTCTACCGCCTCTGGTCAAAATCCTATTTGAGTCACATACATCACTATGGATAAGTTCTAGAAGGTCAGAATTTCTTTCTACAGATTTGAAAGGTAATCTAGTGTGTTTGGCTTGAACACAAATCTCACATTTGTGTTTGTCATCTATTGGAGTCCTGGGAATAAGGTCTAAAGTCATCATCCTTTTAATGGAACCTAGGTTCACATGACCTAGTCTGCCATGCCAAACATTTGAAGATTCTATATTGGAGACAATGAGAGAACAATCAGGCATTTTATTCATTGTACTTAAAATAAAAATACCGTCTTTTACAAAACCTTTTCCTATAAAAGAGTCATGCTTAGAAAAAACTACTTTATTAGCCTCCATTACAATTTTGTATCCTGAGGCTACAAGAAGGGATCCACTAACTAGGTTTCTCCTGACTGACGGCACATGAAGAACATCATGAAGAGTTAGGATTTTTCCTGATGTCATCTTCAGGTTAACTTTTCCTCTTCCAATAATTTGTGCCGTTGAGCCATCTCCTAGGGTCACACCTCCTCCACTTGATTCCTGATAGTTTGAAAACCAGGAGCGATCAAACGAAACGTGAACATTAGCTCCAGAATCCAACCACCAATCATCAGAGTGGTAAGAGAGGTTAATAAGGGGTTGAAAGCTTACAGACCTAAAGGAACTCGAAGAACCTTTGTGAAGCATGATCGCTTTTGGTGATGAAGGTTGTTGTGGTTAGACTGAAAGTTTTCTTCTTCTTGAAGAAATTCTTCTTGGGTTTATAAGGAAAAAAAATAGACTTGGGTTTTCCTTGGCCTTCTACAAGGTTTACCTTAGCTTTAGATTCAGTCTTAGGCTTAGACCTCAATCTAATTTGTTCTTCGGTTCTAATTTTCTTTAGGACTTGATTGTAGGTAAGAACTCCTTGTGTATGGATAAGTTCCTTAGAAATATCAGACCAAGAGGGAGGTAGCTTGTAGGTGGTCTTTGCTAATCAGTCTAAAAATATATAAATTATTTAATAACAATGTCTAGGATAATAGTTTAGGTGGTCTTTGCTAATCAATCTTAAAATCTTTAGTTTTTCAAGTGTTGATCAACTCAGGTTAGCTGTAGGGGCCGGTTCCCAGCTAGCGGTGGTCCGAAGACTCTTAAGTACGGTGTCGCTTAGGGTTGTTTACACCCGGTTGACAGAAGGACCCTTTCGGCTTGTGCCCGAGTTTGTCTCTACTTTGAAACTTTAGATTCAAGATTTTATTTGCAATTTACTTCTCTAAACTATTTTCTTTTTGGTCCTAGATTGGTTTCAAAAACTAAGTGATTAAAATTAAGCAAATTGTATTAACAGTAATTAAGCAAAAGAATTTTCTCCAGCATCCAGCAACTAATAAGTAATGCTAATCAACAGAACAAATGAGCAATGGTAAGTACCAAATGAGTTGTGCTACTTAGATTGCAAGTTTTATAAGTAACAAATTTGCTACAGTAATAAAATAATTGTTTGGTTACAACATAAATTGTTAACTACAAAACTTGTTAACAAGTATTGATAATCCACAACAAGTAGCAAGTAGCAATTTAACAACCAGTTTTATTTTTCTTCAGTGAAAACAGAAACAGTATTAACTTAAATTGCTATAGAACAAATTTATAGAAAATTTCTACTGTTAACTTGAATTGCTACAGTAACTATTGTGAACAAATACAGTAACTATTTGCTACAGAAACTATTGTGAACTTTAATTTGCTATAGAACAAGTTGTGAACAAATTGCTATAGAAACGAAATTAACGGTTAATCTTGTAGAAACGAAACATTATTAACTTTTGAAATCAACAGTTAATTTTGTAGAAATGAAAAAGTATTAACTTTTGAGATCTAGATTCCTTTCTAATTGCTATAGAAACGAAATTATTATAGGACTAGCAACAGTAACTAATTCTTTTTTTTTTTTTTTCAACAGTAACTAGGAAATTGAATCAACAGTAACTAGCAAATAGTGCTTCTAGTAAGTAGCAAATAGTGCTTCTAATAAGTAGCAAACAGAATCAACAGTAACTAGCCAATATGGTCTAAGGCGGCAGATTAAGGTTCTGATCCGAAAGGGCAGTGTTTGTTGAACAGTAATTAGCAAATAGTGAGAAATAATTGTAACAAAAGTATTGAAACAATTCTAACAGTATAGAAAATTCTAACAAAAACTATTCTAACAAAAATAAACTCTTAGATTGTTAGAATTTTATTTTGCTGTCTTTTATTATTGTAAAATTTCAGAATACAAAAATAAAATTAGATGTTACCGGCCTCTGGGGAAGTCGTGCACGAAGCACTGCCCTAAGAGTTTATTCGGGATCTGTGTGCAGACGTTCCCGAAGCTTCTAGTGGTAAAACCCCGGCACTACCGGTATCTCGTTGCCGCACACGACTTGGAGAGAACGACCAGGATTTAGCTCTGCCCAGAGCTTGGAGATGAAGACGAAGAAATGAACAGAATGTTGACAGAGGTTTCGTAAGAATATTTTCTGATTTTTACAAAGAAAACTGTCCGATATATATAAAACTATTGTGTAACGGTCAGAATTAATTCTCTATTAATTCAGACGTTACACAAGAGAATAAATAATGAACCTGGACACAAAACCGGTTCAGAAACATTTTGTAACGTTCAGAAATAAATTTTCTAACGTTTAGAAAAATTAAATAAAATGAAGAGGAGCAAAAAGATTTTTAGGGTCCCAGCCCGAACCCGAAGAGGAAATCGGATCGGCATTCGGCGCCCGCAGATGTGGGCGCGTACCCGCACCCGTTACGCGCGCCGAACAGCGGCGGCGGCGCGCGCGTGTAGCCCAAGGGGTTCCCCACACAACAACTTAATAGAGCAAAGGAGAGAAACTAATATATGTACACATGAAGGCTTTGGTGCATCCGATGTGGGACTAAAGAAAGGAAGAGGGACTTGAGCTTTTGCAAGAAAAGCAAAACCAAAGCAAAACCAAAACCAACAGAAACAAAGTGCAGAAATAAAATTTGAACATACAGACCACTCCAAACAACCTCAAACAAAGGAATAATTTTTAGTACAAAATATAGAAATTGTTCTCTACGAGTTTTTATACAATAAAATATTACATCTCACTAATATCACAATTGTACTTTACGAGTTTTCATACTTTTAAATCGTTTAACTATAACATCATTTATAATACTACTAAGCAACTCTATTTCTATGAAACATATAAGACAATCATTTAAAAACTCACAAATTCGGTTCCGTAAATCCGTCTGGACAATATTTATTGCAGAGAAGTATATTTTCACACTTTGTGTTGCTATATGTAAAATCAATACTAACTTCAAAAGTCGATACACCAAAAGATACGAAAAGTATTTCTTTGTTTGCACTAAAAATCTAGACAATCATCAAGTCCCTATGCCGTCTTTTAGAATAGTGCATTTTCGTACATAGTAAATTACAACCATAGATATTTGAATTAAATGTTCATTACTCAAAAGTGAGGAAAAAGACTTTCCGATAATGAGAAAGCTTTGTTGATGATAATCTGATTCAGAATATTGGAAGAATATATATTTTCATAAATTAATGTAATTTGACTATGACTTTTATGAGGGTCTTTTTCTATGTGTAAAACAATAACAATATTGTCTACAATCTCCTAACATAATGTGCCTTGTATATATAAAAAAAATTCAAATCTCACTGGAGGCACCGTCCCCCAGTAGACTTCATGTGCATCCGTCTGTGTTTACAAACATTAAAAATTATATTTACACTAACATTTCTATATTTTATATTTTATGTAAAAGATTATTACACTAACTATTCTTATTTTAAAAATTAAAACATAAAATATAAAGGAGATCCGTGTAATTATTTTTAGAATAAGAAAATTTTATGTAATAACCATAAGACATAGAAAATGTTAGTGTAAATAATCCTATTTATATAAAAAAAAATTGGTAGGTTTTGGCAGAAAAACATTACAGTGAAGCCCTTGTACTCAATACCCCAATATCATGTTAAACAATTATCACTTCCACTTGTTTGTAGAAAAAAAAGGTGAGAAATTTCCTTGGCTTTTCATTGGAAGAGCAATTAATGAGTTCAGCCCTAAAAAAATGGAATACAAACTAAGAAACATCCCAATTATATATACACGGCCATGCAAAATCCATCAGAAATAGCAAGCTTTACTCTCCGCCTATATAACAAAACATGCTGGAATTTCCACATACTTTGACAAAATTGCATTTGTGCACAAATACTTCATCCTAAACCAAAATGTTACATCCTAACCCAAATGTTACATCCTAACCCGGCCCAGCCCAGCCCAGCCCAGCCCAGCCCATGATCCTCGCGATCTGTAAATAAAATACGGTCCCGGAATCGTTCCCCTATCTCAGCATTTTACCAAGAAGCAAAGATGCAGGTCTCTCTCTCTCTCTCTCTCTCTCTCTCTCTCTTTCTCCGAAACCCTAACCCTAATTATATGCCCCCAATATTTTAGGTCAATGAAAATAGACTAATTTTGTCTTCTTACTAACGTCGTCCCGAAACCGTAAATTCTTCTTTTCTCACATTATTTCCCTAATTGTCTCTTTGCTTTGATGGAGGCTATGTTACTTACGCGGACATGATTACGACACGGCAACACGGATACGGCAACCAAGGAAACAGAACCCTAGTTTATTTTGTTCTTTTAGTTTGGATCACACTTTCCCCCCTTCAATTTGAATAAAATTCCATCTTTTTTTTTTGTTAATCATGATGTGATCTGTAGGTTCTGTTTTATGTTCTACCTGCTCTAAATTGCATAATTTCTAACCCAGTCTTAGATTATCCTTTTTATTCAGCATTGGATTACAATTTTGTTGGCTATTTTGCGCTTAAATACCTTCAACTTTTACACTTTTGTAAGCTTCTACCTCTATACAATTTCAATGCAATCTTTCTGCCACGAACTTACGACCCCTTACGTATAACTGACATGTTAACATCCCGGATGCCCACAAGGTACACAAGTGGTGGTACACGCACTCCCAATGATATCTATAAGTCTATGTTGCATGGTCACGAACACGGCACGACAGGAGATTGATAGGGCGATTAGAATACCAAACTGATTTGCCTGGTGTATTTTGGAGTGTCTATGTTGTGTCTGCTGTCCGCCAACACGGCGTGACACTGTTGTGATTTTCTGAGTGTGTGCTTCCTAGCTATAGTTTCTTTTTTTTTTTGCTGCTCTGACTTGTATAATTTATTGACCTTTTATTCTTCAATCCCTAATCATAGATTATCCTTCTTATTTGATATTTGATGATTGACGGGGGTTAACTTGGAGTTGGCCTGGTTATATTGTTTCCATTCCTTCCCTAAATAGCATAATTTCTTGACCTTCTGGTTGGTGTGAAACCCTAACCTAGTTTTCTGTGGAGGGAGAATCCCGGGTGAGGATTCTCCTAAACTTGCACACTTTGTAGTAGAGCAATGTTCTTGCTGAGAGATGAGTAGGCTGGGTTCCTTTTCTGCTCTTGCTTTTTGTTCCCCTCACTTTTGGCTTTGAAGTACAAATCAGGATCTCAACGAAAAAAGGCTATCGTTGTATTTCTTTATATTCTTATTTAATTGCAATAAGTACTTTGTCAATGATTAAGCTGTGTTCCAAACAAGGTTCAAAGTATCGGTATCGGAATCGGTATCGGACCATTCCTATGAGTATCGGGATCGGCGGTATCGGTAGTATCGGCAGTTTCGGATCGGAGTATCGGATTTTTTGGTATCGGAAAGCAAACAACTATTAGTAAATTATTAACATTTTAGAGAATATATTTTATACATTTATGCATAATTTAAAGTTTTTTCAATATTGTTTCTTAGTATTTTTGATATTGAATGAAATAGTAGTCATCCTTGTCGATTGATTTATATGTGATAGATAAGTTTTTCTCTTTTATATGTTTCTACAACCTTACTATGCTTTTACATCCTTTCTAATTGGTCTTTTTAATTCAAATTTTTTTGCCGAATTGACTGGAAAAGAGACCTCTAATGTCGGTATCGGTCAGTATCGGGTATCGGTCGGTATCGGATCGGGACATGCCAAACTGTATCGGTATCGGCCGTATCGGATCGGTATCGGCCGATACTTTAAACTATGGTTCCAAATACATCATATGACATGACAGGATACACACTGTGACACGTAACAGAACATATGTTGACATGTTCTAGTGGATAAAAGGTTTTTGTGTCCAATATGTGTAAACGAGGCACACACGTAACACTGTTTTTAGGGTGCCAATGCTTCCTAGCCAATAAGTCAAAACTAGGTAATCTTTAATGTGGAGTCGAGCCTTTGACGCTTCCGCTCCCTCTCTCACGCATGAACCAAGCTTTCCCTCATCGAGTTTATCTTCGTCCTAGCAGCTCTTCTCTTTGTTTCCTGACGGGCCTGTTACGCTTTGTTATTAAATGTTGTGTGATTGCTATCAGAGCACCTATTGCATGTGGATTCAACATGCTTAATAGAAAATAATTGAAAATTAGCTGCAGCGATCTTGATTTGAGTATTTGGTTGATGGCTTCCATGTTCCACATGGTTGTTGATACGCTGTCTACTTTTTGGTCAGTTCTCTCATATTTGTTCTGTATCTATCACGTTTCTGCTGTAAACAATGTTAGATCTGGTGTCGCAACACATAAGTAGGCCTTAGCTGAAGTATTTTGGGCGAGTTTTTATGCTCGTCACCTAACAAGGATGCTTCTTCTTTTCTTTTGTTCAGGCGAGCGACCGTTTCAACATCAATTCCCAACTTGAACACCTCCAGGCCAAATATGTTGGAACTGGCCATGCAGATTTGAATAGATTGTAAGCTTCAAACCCTAAGCACTTTTCGTGTATATATAGCTTTTAAAAGTTTTTTGTTTTGTTTTGATCTTTTTCCTTTTTCTCCCTGTGAATGAGCAGTGAATGGGCAGTGAATATCCAGCGTGACAGTTATGCATCTTATGTGGGGCACTACCCACTGTTATCCTATTTCGCCATTGCAGAGAACGAATCAATTGGTAGAGAACGCTACAATTTTATGCAGGTTAGCCATCATTATCTAATTCTCCTCCCCTTTTTGTTTCTATGCCAATCTGTTGTCTGATTAAAACAAAAATCCTTTGTCCCGTGCAGTGTACCATCATTTTTTCATAGCTTCTAGAATGAAACTCATGATGTTAGACTTTATAGAATAATTTTTACTAGAAGTGATATTTATAGAATATTTTCTGCTGGAAAATAATTGGGCATGCTTCAGCATGCAAATTTGTGATCAACCATAAGAAAACTACCAGCCCAGCAGAAGAAAGATGTCTTCAAAAATGAAAGCAATTCAACAGTAGTTGCATATTGTCTAGGCGGATGAAGTATCCATCCGATGAATTATCCATCCCTTCTTTTTCACTGTAGATGCATGTAAAAATGAGCATTATAGACGCAGTGGACAGCTTGATGCTAAAGTAGGCAGAGTGAACATCCTAACATGCCTGAAACCAGAAATAAGGTTTGAGGCAGTGAAATCGTCAGACCACTTAATACCTTGAGGACATTAAGACATCAACGTAGACTCATACATAGTGGAAATATCGGAAGTACAATTTCCACAATATTAACTTTATTTTCCTCAAGAGATGCAATAACTCAAAGCTTTTATTTTGGGGTTCAGAACAAGGGTTATGTTTGTACTGTCCCTTGGGTTTCGAACCCAGGTCCTTCCCCTACCAAAGGTTTCAACTTCAAACTCCCAAAGCACTATATATAGTCTGTCAAAGGTAGATCGACTTCCCCAAATTGGATCCCCAGCTATTATCCTGTATGTTCAAGAGCCATGTGAACAAAGTCCCAACAACCACTTAAGTCTCTTGATAGGTTATATACTTGTATTACGACTAGTCAACTTAGAAATAAAAAAACTTCATGGACTACCAGATCAGTTCAAGGATTTAGTACCCTTCAAGAATCAAAATTCGATACAGTAAGTTTCTCAAGTTAAGTTGGAAGCGTTATGGAAGGGTGCACAAATAATTTTTTTTTATGTTTATTAATTATTGTTATCAAAATTTATAGATATCTTAATATTTATTAGAATTTATAAAGTTCAGTTCAAAGTTACACAAAGATCATTCACATGGTGAATTTTATGATGTCAATGTAAGTAATTCTTAGTTTCTTGTTACTTTAATGAACATGCATTAGAAGTTCTCCAACTTTTTTTTTTTCCTTCTAAAATTTCTGTCATCTTTTAAAATTGTGGTCCTGTTATGGGAAGCTCTCATGTCGTCGAGGAAATACGCTCCCGTCGTTGGAGAAACGAGCTTAGATTCATTGACCTCCTAAGAGTTTCTGGCTTCTAAGGTTTGGAATATTGGTCTTGCCATGCTTGTCTGTATCGGTGCAACATAGCTAACGAGATTGTCTCTGTACTCCAATCATCTTTGTGAGGAAGAATGCAGCCCTTCTGCCTTTTATTAAAATGTCACAATGTCCATGATTACGTCGATATTAGAAAATACTTGCACATAATCACGTACTCGTTTATTACTAAATCACGTCCTGTTGGCACTTGGTAAGTTTATTTGTCAGCGCCAATAGTTCTTTTTTGACTTTAAGATACTCTTATATTAACATGCTTTTAATTGATGCTAGTGATGTCGTCATGAGGGTCTCGTTACTTACTGATGTTGGTCAGTCAGAGATCATTCATTAATAAACCTTGTCTTTTAGAAATGATGAATGAAATGATAAAAAAGAGGATATTCTTGTTTTATTGACTGATGGTTTCATGTTTTTTAATGCAGAAAATGTTGTTACCATGTGGCCTTCCTCCTGATAGGGAAGAAGATTAAGGATCCAACACAGAATTGGCAGTTACGAGAGGGATTGGAGTCGGGAATATGTCTTCACCTAGCCTCCCCTGGACCTAGTTCTCTAGTTTTAGAAGTTTCTGTAGCATCTACCAATAAACCTTATCATATGTACTCTTTATGTCGCCAAAAGACTTGGGTATTCCTTGTAACATGGATGCATGTTCTTGTGCCATATATTGTTGAATTTATGCCAGCATACATTGTTGGTCTTGTTAGCATGAACGTGCGGGTGTTTTAGTAAATGAATAGCTTGAAAGCAGTGGCCTACATGGTATATGAAATTATTTGGTTTGCATGGTAAGAAATGTAGCTGCATAGAAATGGCCATGACTTGCAAATTTCGCTTCCCCTATTTCATGAGGGGGAGAGTTGCAAATTTCAAATTTCCGAAAGGTAGACTGAAATTGCTTGATAAGTTAAACTGGAATTTGGACGCTAGCTATATATCATTATCATGTCCATGGTATTGCAAAAGCAAGGAACCAATGCAATTCCAAGGTGGAGCAAAAGCAACATATATATCATCGTTGCTGATGCTAAAGTTTATATGCAGAAGCACATTATATTGGCTGGGGAGACTTCATATTAATCTCCACTTCAAGACTATCAAAATGTATTGTGCTTTGTGTTTGAAAGCAGATCAGTAAGTAGCTTGTGAAGCGATGGCGTCGCTCGCTATTAAGACACATGAAGGGAAGCACTGGAATATCCAGGAGAGGAGGAATGCGTTTGAGGCCTGCATGTACTTGAAGATTTGAATAGCTTGAATGATTGGAAGAGTTTCTCCATACTGATTGATATATTTGGAGGTTCTTGGGAGAATCATGTCAGACTTTATGGAGCTTGTAATTTTGTAAATATTTTATTTATTTCTTTGCCGCCTCAATATTTTAAGTGTATTGACAAGGACTTCAAAAGCTACTTGGGGTTTTGCCTTTTTAATATGGAGCTCATATGTCAGTATCTGAGAATATATATATGTAAAGATGGTGTCATACAATTATTGGTTGTGCATAGGTCATCAACAAACTGGTAATTAGGAAATGTACTGCTAATTATAGAGAAAGAATTTGCATATATATACCCTTAAGCCGAATTTTGTATAATCTACCCATATTTGTGAATTACAGTGAGAATCTTCATAAAAAATTTCTCGCTTGGCTGTGCAATTTATTGTACTGAAAATATTTGAGTAGATAAATTTCAATTTTGCATGCCCAATGAGCATCTCAACCTTAGCCTGTTGATTGTATTTCAACATAATTTTTTCAAATTCCTTGAATAACATAAATGATTGAGGAAGCACTTATATAGCATTAAACTAACCAGAGTAGGTGAAAAATGATTTTAGTGCAAAATAAATATTGATGATACATATTAGCAAGCATATAATTCATAGATGGACGCAACAATCTTTTAAATGAGGTAAAATTGTGGAAGTCATAACAAACTCATAAAGATCTCAAATTTAAATTTGTCAGTAAATAGTTGCGGGTTTCATTTCATCCCAAGTCTAATTCCAAGTCGAAACTTGTAGCCCAAGAAAAGTTCATGTTCATGCATCTCAATATCTATTTTAAAAATAAAATAAAATACTAATCACCCTCGAGTAAGAATAAAAGTATGATATAACTCTCTTATTGGTTATTATCTTCTGACATGTCTTTGGAATTGACTAACCATTATTCTTTTCAACCAACTCGATCATATTGTTCTCAAGAGAGTCCCTCAATTTTGTAAATCTGAAAACTTTTAACCCTCCTCTTGCTTTGCTTTGCTGTGTGGTTTGATAAGTCTTCGATTTTCACTAAACATATTTTTTTATGAAACTAGGGTTTTTTTTGTAGGTTGATGGTTAACAATTCTAATAACTTAAAAGTAGAAAAAGAGACGTAGTATATTGCAAAATAAAATTCCAGGATCCTAGAAAATATAAGATTGCCATATCTAATTATGTATCATTAGAACTGTAACATTTTGGGGGTTATCTGCAAAACAATAACACTCAAGAGTATATCTGCAAAATCCCTTACCAAAATAGTAATAAAAATCTCCTACCAGCAATCTACTACACAACTTACATTTTCCCTCTCTCTCTCTCTCTCTCTCTCTCTCTCTCTCTCAACAAACATCCCCAAATCTAGGACAAATTCCAACCCCCACCCACCTACAATTGCCACGTGGCGGTCGTCTATTGGAGGGGGAGAGAGAGGTGGGACCCGGTGGCTGTCCGGATGGTTTTGGGGTAGAGGTGAGGCGGGGGGTGGCCCACATAGCAGAGGGGGGTGGGGGGGAGGGGGGGGGGGGGAGGGGGGATTGTAAGAAGGCCGGGGGTGGTCCACCGCGACATAACATCAAGTTTTGAGTGTCCGTACTTCATAGGTTTACAGTAGGTTGATTGTGTTTAGTAAATTGTTAGTTGCCTCTAGCTCAAGATCAAGTGAAAGCTGTTTGTAGAGAAAGCTAAAAGTTTTCGTGTTCTTTTTGGGCAATATGGTTTTGAAATTTATTTGTAATTGCTATACATGAATGCTAAAAAGTGTCGGTGCAGTAGATTGATTATATTATTGAAAAGCATTAGTTGATTTACTTTACTTCAAGTTCAAGTGGGCAGTTGTTTATAGAAAGTTTTGACAAAGACAGGTTGGCCACAGTGACTGTTGGCTTAAGAGCTTGAGCCAATCATCATCCTTTTACTTGTGTAGTGTCTTTGATGCCCTTCTGTTGAATCTAAATCCTGGCGCAGAATATTCAGTTTCAATAGTAAAATTTGAACTGTAGCCGGGATTACTCATGGTTATTTGCGACTTTCAAATTGTTGGAATGGGCAGATTGTCTGAATAAGAATTGGGAAATTATTGGTCTATGTAAAACTGATGGCAGCGAGTACTGTCATTTTCTAGGATTCTATGCTGTATCTTGTGGGTTGTCCAATGGAGTTAGGGTATCCCTGGATGCACATAAATTGTGGTATTTACTACTATTGTTCTTGTGGTCTTGATTTTTAATCTACTTTTAAAGTAGATAGAAGCT
This sequence comes from Iris macrosiphon, assembly GCA_036927795.1. NCBI lineage: Eukaryota > Viridiplantae > Streptophyta > Magnoliopsida > Asparagales > Iridaceae > Iris > Iris macrosiphon. Next base: position 208,363,266 of record JAYESA010000002.1, on the reverse strand, counting down.
AACAACTTTGGGGTTCTAAACAGAATGTAGCTTGATATTTTTATAACATCAAGCTTAATAAATGTTGTAGGAATCATTGAAGACCAAGCATCCTCAGCATCACTATGAATCAAAATTGTATATGCTTCTTCAGGGTGGAAGTAAGTTATGAATTTATGAATACCAATTAGTTAGTGCTGGTTTGTGATTGTTTTGTTCTCTGTATTTGAAAAGCTGGAATTCCCCATCTAAAGTGGTTTGGGGTCGAGGGAGAGTACAGTATCATGGTAATCGATCTTCTTGGACCGAGCTTGGAAGACTTGTTCAACTATTGCAATCGGAAGTTTACACTTAAAACAGTACTTATGATGGCTGATCAGATGGTATTACATTATTATTCAATCTTTTCCCTTTTAATTTTGTTCCTATGATATTATAGCTACATAAAGAGGAATACTACTATAAGGTTCTCTTGCTTATTGAACAATTTGTAACCAGTGAATTTTGCTTGTAACGACTCTTTGGTCATGTGACAGATTAATCGAGTTGAATACATGCACGCAAGGGGCTTTGTTCACCGTGATATTAAGCCGGACAACTTTCTCATGGGTTTGGGTCGTAGAGCAAATCAAGTATGTAGATGAGCTTTCTATGCTTTACTGAGTATGAACTGCACTGTTTTCTTTTAGCAGGTTTGGTCAAATTTAGCATTTCTTCTTCTCCTGTTTGAATGCTAGTTTAGAGGAGAATGTTCTATTCAAAAAATTGATATTCCCAAACAAATAGGTGTTGAACATCTCTTATGTTGTGCTTACTGACAAAATCGATCTTTGAATCCCATGATCTGCTAAGATGTCTAGCTATTAACTATTTCTTAGCATCTGCTGTACATTGTCATGATGGCTTCTTTATTTGTCACCTTTAGGCTACATTTTGTTTACCCAGTTACTCATTTGTGTGGATGCTCCTTGAAGGACTGTCGCTGTCCTCGAGTTTTTTTTTCTTTTTTTTTTCTTTTTTTTTTTTTGGTTTGTTGTTTTTATAGAGAGGTGTGAAACATGAATGTCAGTTCAGGAGGAAGGAGGACGGTGCCGATGGACGTGTTTATTTTATATCCTTAAGCCAGTTTTAGTAGCTTCTTTGAAAGTAGAGACTTGACAGTTGTGAGATATGATTTGAAGAATATATGTTCTGGAAAGTATTTATGATATGATCATCAGTTGGTTCAGTTCCCAAGATGGGATACATATATGTGGATGTAACTGGCTGACTTGTGAAGGATTTCCCCCTTAATAGGCCTTTCAAGAATTAAGGACAATGTGTTGTAGTATAGTGCCACTTTTAGGATTTGGAGTTGATATTGTTCAGAGGGCGTCGCTTGGTATGATGCAAGGCTTGTTCTTATATCTTGGAGGATGTTGGTGGGGTCACTGAAACAACCTCTCCATATATTACTTAATGACCTTTCCCAGCTGCATAAACGGGAGCCTCGTGACACTAGGAGAGTGGACTGACACATTTTTAGTTTTTTATCTGCACAAGGATATATTACCTGCTAAGAGATTTAGTTTTGAGTTCTGTTCTGATTCGATTCAAGTGATGAACAATACATTTGTAATTAATATTATGTGTCATTGAGTATTACTGAACCTTTGTTGATCTTCTGATGATATGCTCTTACTGGCAGGTTTACGTCATTGATTATGGGCTCGCTAAGAATTATAGAGACCTTCAAACTCATAAACACGTTCCGTACAGGTGAACTTTATGGTGATAGTTGGTGCTGAATAAGCTTTGTAATTAGCTTTAGGAATACTGATTGACTTGAACTTGAACATGTACATTCTATCGAACGGTTAATTTTTTATGTTATTTTTCATGTTGTGTAAAAGATAAAAAGAATTGCATTCAAGTCTTAGTATATTTCTAGATCACTAGATTATAAATGACATAAGGTAAAGTGAGATTCCAATACATTAAACTCTTATCAACATTTCTTAGCATTGGAATGGGGGCACATAGTAAATTTCTTGACTTAAGACCACAGGGTTTCCATTGACCTGGCCTGTAATAGGTATACTAGTTCCCACCAAAATCAACCGTTGATATTTAATCCTTAGAGAGGAAGCCTTATACTCGCTCAAACCCATTACAGGTTTTGACAGTAGAGCACAAGTTCGAACTTTGCAATAAGCAGTGCACTAGTTTGAAGTTTGAACCCATAAGAAAAGAAAATTGCACATTGTTAACACTTATACTCACTCAATTCGTAGAGCACCAATTCGAACCTTGCAATAAGCAATGCATTATTTTAATTTTCTAGGATTGTCATTCCTTCACTCTTTGGCAATGTGTCATGGAGATGAAAGCAACTCCCTATAGCAAATTGTATCATCTTACCTCACATCTTCATCTAGGGAAACATGGAGGGTGTTCGTTGGTTGCATGATGTTGATATGGTATGTTGGGTGTCATATTTAAGTATAGTATAAGCACATGGGAATATCCTGAGGACATATTTGGGATGCCAGAATATGTCACAGGATATTCCATTATGAGATTATTGTCATAATGATTGAAATCATTGTATTAATGACTGTAAGGCTATATAATGCCAATGAGACAATCAATAAAATAATCAACTAATTTCAACATGGTATCAGAGCCAAGTTTCCACAAACCCTAGCCGTCACCAAGCTTCCACAAACCCACAGGAGGATTTCCTAGATCTCCTCCACCGAACTCTTTCACGCCCCTCCCTCCTTTTTTTCCCTCCTCTCCTCTTCTCCGTCCTTCGCAGGCCGCCCTTCGCTGTTGCTGCCTCGTTCCGCTACTGCTGCGGCTACTACTGCTGCTGCGGCTGCTGCGACTGCTGCTGCTGCGACGGCGGTTATGACATGCGTGCTGCCGCTTCCTCCGCACCAGCACGAGGCAGCGCCTAATAGGGATGCCTAGATCTGAAAAAGGGGGGGACATGTTCGGATCTAGGAGCGGACGACGAGGACAAGCGTGAGTCGTGGAGCGGACGTGACGTGACTGGATAGACGACGCATCGATGGAGGAGATCATCAAGAAGCTAGATTCTGCAGAGGTGGCGACGTTGATGAAGTTGTTAACGATGTCCGCTGGTGAGAACACGACACGAACGTCGCCGGAGTTGAAGCTTCCCTCCATCGATCTGAAATTAGATGGACCAGCCACCTATCTGAGTTGGTCACGACGGGTGAGAAGAACCCTCGCAGGAAAAAACATGGAGGGGTTCCTGACGGGCGAGACGACAGAGCCGGACGAGGGCTCGACAGGACGCGATGAATGGAAGTCCACTCATATGGTGATCTACATCTGGCTTCTCAACTCCTTAGTCCAGTCTATTGCCGCCACAGTAGACGGTATTGAGATGGTGAAAGATGTGTGGGAGAAGTTGAGAAGGACCTATGATGGTGTGGGGAACAACTTACGGGTCTTCCAGATAAAGGGGGAGATTGATGACACCGTACAGGGAGAGAAGACGGTGCAGGAGTATGCCACGGAGTTGGAGCGTCTGTGGTTGGATTATGATCACTCCTCAGATCGGGCGAGCTGCGGGGACCCTAAGTGTAAGGAGAGACAGGTGTGTCTGCAGGAGAGGACGATGAAGTTCCTCAAAGGGCTAACTGCAGCTTTCGCACAGAGGACGGCCCTACTTCTAGCCCAACCAAAGATCTCTAGCCTTGAGGAGGCTATCTCAGCCATGATCCAGGAGGAAACACGCATCAGGCTGCAAGCCGGGACAGGTGGTCCCCCTGAAGCAAAGTCAGCACTAGCGATCACCAGCTCAGGTAACACAGGATCTAGGGGAGAGCCCTGGCAGCATAATCGGCAGTGCTACAACTGTGGGAAGATGGGTCATCATCGGTATGCTTGTACGAAACCACCTAGGGAGGGAGATTCAGGTGGTGGACGAGGACCGTTCGGCGGACGAGGATATAATGGAGGACGTGGTCGTGGTCGAGGGGATAGACGAGGCGGCCGAGGAGGTTATCGGGCAAACCTCCTGATATCAGAAGGGAACGGAGAAGCTGATGGCACCTTTACCGTGGAGGACCAGGCACTGGGAGACATGAGGAGTAGAACAGAGGAGGCGTCCACCTCATTCTTTGTTAGGGGCAACGCTACCATGTATGCCCATCCATCAGAAGGTACTGACGAATCACTTGCCCTTGCGTCTATCTCTTCCCTTAAATCATCAGACTGGATTATCGACTCGGGAGCATCTCGGCATGTGACGGGGAATGCTAGTGAGTTTTCTTCCTACACTCACCTAGCATCAGCAGACAGCATTCAGACAGCTGATGGCACTTTTCAGCCAGTGGTCGGTAAGGGTACTGTTAATTGTACAGGTTCAGTAAGATTATCCAATGTTTTACATGTTCCATCTTTTCCAGTCAGTCTCTTGTCCATTAGTTCTATAATCCTCCAACTTAAATGCATTGTTTCTTTTGATATTCCTAAGGTGACCTTCCAGGAGAAAGGGACAGGACGAAGACTTGGGACTGGCACTTGGCATGAGGGACTGTGGTACCTAGATCGAGAAGGACTGGACTCAGCATTGGTATCTATGGCAGAGAAGGCTGGCATGGAAGGACTGCAGCAGAGGACTGAGGATACCTTGATACTCCATCATCGGAGGATGGGACATTCTTCCTTTGATACTCTAAGTAAGTTGTATCCAGAGATTTATGCAAAAACAAATAAAGAGAAATTAGTATGTGATGCGTGCGAGTTAGGAAAACTTACTAGGAGCTCATATGTTGGCACGGGTCATAGGAGCACTTTTGCTTTTGAGGTAGTACATTCTGATGTCTGGGGTCCATGTGCTACTAACACTATGAATGGTTATAAGTACTTTATTTCTTTCATTGAGTGTGCCTCTCGTGTTACCTGGTTATATTTGATGAAAAATAAGAGTGATGTACCTGCTTGTTTTCGGGATTTCCATAAGCATGTCCAGACTCAGTACAAAGCAGTTGTGAAGGTACTGAGGTCTGACAATGGAACAGAGTATACCAACAGGACGCTTGCAGAATACTTGTCAGCACACGGAATACAGCATCAGACCACCTGTGCATACACACCAGCACAAAATGGAGTTGCAGAAAGGAAAAACAGACACCTTCTGGAGGTCGCAAGAAGTATGATGATCGACATGAATGTCCCACGGAGTCTGTGGGGGCATGCAGTGTTGACAGCAGCTCAACTCATCAACAGGATGCCCTCGAAGGTCTTCGGATGGAAGTCCCCATGTGAGGTATTGCAAGGCAATAATAGTGGGATACTCCCACTGAAGGTGTTTGGGTGTGTGTGTTTTGTGAAGGACAACAGGCCATCAGTTGGGAAACTTGACCCTAGAGCGGTCAAATGCATCTTCGTAGGCTACTCGGCGACCCAGAAGGGGTATGTGTGCTGGAGTCCAGTAGAGAAGAAGAAGTTTGTCAGTATGGATGTCCACTTTCGGGAGCATGAGCCATACTACCGCCAGGACGGAACTTCACACAACACGCCTAATACTGCCAGTATTAGGCGAGAGGGGGAGATGGAGAACTTGGTGGTAACCGATTTAGAAGTTTGGCATGGAGGCACGGAGAAGGGACAAGAAGGTGAAGGTGTTAGGCCTACGGCTCAGGGAGAGTTACTTACCTACAGCAGGAGAGAGAAGCAAACTGCAGGACCAGTACCGACCGTGCCAGTGCCAAGTCCCTTGCCTGCGTTCGTCCCAACTCCTGAGGCACCGACACCAACCCCCCTTCAGGTGATACCCCCTCCTTCACAAGATATCATTCCTCCTACTACTACTCCTCCCACACCACTATCTGTACGGAGGACCACTCGCAGCAATGCAGGAAATCCTCCAAACAGATATGGTTGGGATATTGCTCAGTTTGTTTCTTATGACCATATCCCTTCTTCTCATGGAGCATTTATAGCATCTTTGGATAGTATTACTGTACCTAACAATTGGCAGGTTGCCAAGAACGATCCAAAGTGGAAAGCGGCAATGCACGAGGAGTTGGGAGCTCTGGAGAAGAACCACACTTGGGAGCTTGTGAGACTGCCAGAGGGGAAGAGAGCAGTTGGATGCAAGTGGGTCTTTACCATGAAGCAGAACCCAGATGGACAGGTTGATCGCTACAAAGCTCGACTAGTAGCCAAAGGGTACAGTCAGACGTACGACATCGACTATGACGAGACCTTTGCACCAGTTGCAAAGATGAGCACTGTCAGGACTCTGATTTCTCTGGCAGCGAATGGTGGATGGAAGCTACACCAACTGGATGTGAAGAATGCGTTTCTTCACGGAGATCTAGTGGAGGAGGTGTACATGGAGATACCACCAGGATTTGGCACCAATCAGACAGTAGGCAAGGTCTGCAGGTTGAAGAAGTCCCTCTATGGACTGAAGCAGTCTCCTCGAGCTTGTATTACTGTCCCCAGTCCCAAAATGACGAGGGACTGAGCACGTGAGCAATGGCCAGCAGCACGCACCGATGGACAACCCAATTTAATGGATCCATCAGGGCATGCTTAAGCTGTAGTCTAACAGTAAGATGTTACAAGTCTCAGGTATTTCTAATCTCATTCACAGAATAAACACAGATTAATGCCAGAAATATTGCAATAAAAATAAATAAGCAATATTAAATAAGGTTATCTCGGGAAACAAATCCGAGAATTATTCTGTTACATTTAAGAAGAAAGATAGGAAATAAAATACTGAAATGGAAATACTGTGTATATGAAGCCGGTGCTCAGAGAAGTCTTCTGCAACTATCTCATCCTCGGTTCCGGGTTCTGCTCCAAGGAGTGCTCCTGTACCGTACACCTCAGGGTAGTTCTCCTCGGCTATACCTGGGGACATAGTCCATTCCAGGTCCTCAGGGGACATAACAAGGTACAGAAAATACAAGCCAAAACATATGCAGTGCAGCAATAAAATAAACAGCAGGGTAAATATGTAAACCAGCTAGTGATATGCAAGTGAGAGTTTTAGTCATACTCAGGCTGACTACAGGATCAGTGTCGAAGAAACAATAGCAGTATTTTCTCGAGGAGCCAGTAAGGAACCAAAGCTCTGTATCAGAGTCTAAGGCACCGCCAGATATAAGTATTTATATTATACTATATTCAGCCTTGATATGACAATACTCTCCCCACCCCATGTAATCTCACGTCACAGTTCCAGAATGTCACAGGTACAAGTCACGCAAGATTGAACTAATGCAATGAGTCAGGTTAAAATCTAAGCACGTAAACTGTAATGACATGAAAATGTAACCTATACGGGATCACCAGGTATATCTCAGGCAATTCCGTCACATGAAGAGCGTCAGGTGTCCTGGGTTGAGCAGTTAAACAAGTTCACATATGAAGCTACATAAATCAAGTAAAATACTATAACCAGAAATATCCGAGAATTGGCAAGCTTTACTTGCCCACTGATGTATAACTAAGTCCAGGAAATAGGTAGCAAAGCTGCAAGTTTTGGCAAGGTACACTTGCCTGTGGTTCCGGCTATGTTTGCAGTTCTGACTTCGGCGGAAATTGCAGGCGGTACTCCGGTTGCTGAAACAAACATCACCATCAGATCCAGAAAATATCAATCAGCTAGAAACGCCTATCCTTGAGTCCAATTTGGAGACAAGGGCAGAAACGGCAGTTTTGGGTCAAAACGGGGTCCACATGCGGGCCTGCTTTGCACCGAAAAATGCGTCAGGGTCAACGGTCTCCAAATTTACCAAACTTAGTGTCAACAGGTCAGGAACGATGATACGAACCCAACGGAACTTCCAGAATTGGATTCCGATGAGCCGATCACAAAATCGCCCGTCGAGCGGGGCCTGTGGGGCCCACGACACGCGATTTCGTCAACGTTCTCAGAATCGAACCAAACTTGACACACAGGACCAGCGTATCGCTACGAGTCCGATGGCGCAAGTTTCGTCTCGATCCAACGTGTGTGCACGAAGTTAGGGTAAATTCCAGAAAAGTCGGATACGGGACGATGTCCGCGGATACGCGTTGATTCCGGTGTGCACGCACACCCGAATCAGCTTCTGCGAAATCCCACACGTCCGTATCGACGAGGCGCACGTATCTGTGAAGACCGCGCGCGACCAAGTCGTCCCGTTTGGCGGGGCGTACTCAGTTTCGGGGTGAAACATGGTCTGGTTTTTCCTGTTTTTGGATCGCGGTGTGCGATCACCACAGGACGCGATGCCCCGAACAGTTTGTCCGGACACCGAGAGGGTCATACAGGCTTCGCAACGCAATTTGCGGAATCGAAAACAGAGCTACGAGGCGAAAGTTACACGCACCTGAAGGGGACCCAAAAACAGGGTCGAATCGTGTCCGACACGTGTCCGACTCGTGTCGGACACAGGGACCGAATTAGGGTTAGGGTTAGGGTTTTTCCCCTGGCCGGCGGCGCTGCGGCGGAGGGCGGCCGGTGCTCAGGCGGTGAGGGTCGGGGACGGCGCGGCGAGGCGGCGCCGGGCTCGCTGCGGAGCTGGAGGCGGCGCGGGGGCTGCTCGCTGCTGTTGCTGCTCGCCGGGGAAGGAGGAGGAGGGGAGAGGCGCTGCAGGCGGCGGCGAGGCGACTGCGGGCGGAGGTCGACGGAGCGGGGGCTAGGGCGGAGCACGGTGGGGAGCGGTGGCGGCGTGGTGGTGCTGCGGAGGGGGCCGGAGAGGGTTTAAATAGGGAGGAGCGAGGGGGAGGGAAGGCCGAGTGGGGCGGCGCGTGGGGTGGACGTGGAGGCGTGGGCGGCCGGAACGGGCGGAGGACGCGGCGGAGGCGGCGCACGACGCGGGAGGGGGAGCGTCGTGGGAGAGAGGGGGGGCTAGCGGGTTGTGGGTCCGGGTCGGGTCTGTTGGATCCGACCCGACCCGCTAGGGGCTGGGCTCGGGTTGGGCTGGGCCGGGTCTGTTGGGCCGGGCTGGGTTAAAAATAAAAAAAAATAATAATAATAATATTAATAATAATAATAATAAATAATTATCAGTAAATTAGTTAATTAATTAAATAAATAATAAAATACTTTTTAGGCATTTAAAAATAGGTCCGGGGTCCGATAAATTCCAGAAAAATTGCCCTAAGTCCAGTTTTTCATTTTACATCCAAAAATATTATTTTCATAATATTTTAATATCATTTAATATTATTTAAAAATTATTGAATAATTAAAATCCTGTTTTTAAATTACAGAAAATTCCCAGAAAATTCCAGAAAATTGTGAAAAATCCAGTTTTTAAAATTTTGAAAAAATCAGGGGGTTTACAATCTACCCCCCTTAAGAGGATTGCGTCCTCGCAATCAAAGAATAACCGGTCAACAGAGATGACGCGGTCGCAATCATCGTTTGAAAACACATCACAAGAGACTTCAGGGAAATACCGTTTCCCTAAAAATTGAAAGTTTACACTTTCCAGGAAAATCTAGTGGAAACTATAACTTTTATCCAAAACCAGGTTGTTATTAATAAGTTGCAATTTACTAGGTTGGGGCTGAGGTCACGAACCAACGGGCACGAACTACGACAAGACTGGAAACAGAAAACTATAAATCACTTACTCGCATCGGCTTCCTGCACAGTCATCGCGTAAGCTTGCTCTCGTCCTTGAGGTAGATTCCTCTGCTGTTGCTGAGCTTGCTGGTAGGGCGCTGCTCGAGGCGCTGGTGGAGTTTGCTGGTTCGCCCTTGGTGTTCCTTCTTTACGCTCGGGGCAGTCTCTCACTCATGCTGTCTGGATCCGCAGCCTAAGCATAGTTCGAGTTTACGTCTACATTCCTTCTCGACATGGCCTATCTTGCCGCAGTGGTAACAGGTAGGAAGGTAGAAGGCTTTTGGTGCTGCTGCTGGTGGCGAGCTTATTTGTTGACGCTTTGCAGACTCCTCTTGTGCTGCTTTGGTTGGTGCGGATGGGGAAGGCCGCTTCAGTCTGGTCTCTCTCTTGGTGACGCGCTCTATGCGTCGAGCCGCAGCAAGAACGTCCGGGTATGATGTTGGTGCGACGGACCCAATTAGTTTCTGCAGCTCAATGTTCAGTCCGTCGAAGAATTTTTCGGCCTTCTCTTCCTCAGTCGGGATCAGGGTGGGGGAGAAGCGGCTCAGACGAATGAATTCTGCGTTGTACTCTTCCACCGTCATGGAGTCCTGAGTGAGGCGATTGAATTTGTCCCGCAGTTCTGATCGAGCGATGGCAGGAATGTACATCTCCTGGAAGAGTCTGGAGAACTCCTCCCAGGTGACTCGGTCTGGTCCGAGTCGCGTCTCCTCGGATAGCCACCAGTGATGAGCGTTGTCCGTCAATTGCATTCTGACGGCTGTCATCCAGCGTTCCCGTGGAAGTTCAGCTGCTTCAAGTTGATGCCGAATGTTGGTGAGCCACTCATGAACTTCTGTGGGCTCCTCTTTTCCAGAAAAAGTGCGGGGCTTCAGTTGGCGGAAGTCAGTGATTGAGCCTGTAGTTGGCCGTCGAGCTGGTAGGTTGGCCTGCTCCAGTGCAGTTACAATGTTGTCCCTCAAGAAATTAGCTTCACGACGCTGAGCCTCGTGTTGGACTTGTTGCTGTGCTTGCATCATCGCGTAGATCATTTGGAATATTTGCTGCCCGTCGATCGGCTGTCCTGGTGGGAACACGGGCATTGGTGGGACGAACTGCGGCGGAGGTGGGATGTCGTCGCGCCGGAATCGGGAGGTAGGTTGACCTGCCTGCTGGCTCTGTTGAGTTGGTGGAACTCCTCCGACTAGTGTCACTTCGTTGTCATAGGTGACACCTGTAGCTTGGGGTGTTCCGACGGAAGTCTCGTTGCATTCTTGTGGGTCCATTTCCCTGTATCCAAAATAACCAATAAGAGGCGCACAGGAAACAAGGCAAGATGCAAGTTCAAGTTAGTTCGAATACGATACAGATATCAAAAACGATTCAAGCAAGTGGATGAGATCCTAAAATTTATCCTATCTTATTGCAGGCCTGTTCGGTCCCTAAGTTGAAACCGAACAATTTAGTCGTTGACCTGCATGGGCCACCACAAAAACCATGTCACGCCCCAGTCCCAAAATGACGAGGGACTGAGCACGTGAGCAATGGCCAGCAGCACGCACCGATGGACAACCCAATTTAATGGATCCATCAGGGCATGCTTAAGCTGTAGTCTAACAGTAAGATGTTACAAGTCTCAGGTATTTCTAATCTCATTCACAGAATAAACACAGATTAATGCCAGAAATATTGCAATAGAAATAAATAAGCAATATTAAATAAGGTTATCTCGGGAAACAAATCCGAGAATTATTCTGTTACATTTAAGAAGAAAGACAGGAAATAAAATACTGAAATGGAAATACTGTGTATATGAAGCCGATGCTCAGGAGAAGTCTTCTGCAACTATCTCGTCCTCGGTTCCGGGTTCTGCTCCAAGGAGTGCTCCTGTACCGTACACCTCGGGGTAGTTCTCCTCGGCTATACCTGGGGACATAGTCCATTCCAGGTCCTTAGGGGACATAACAAGGTACAGAAAATACAAGCCAAAACATATGCAGTGCAGCAATAAAATAAACAGCAGGGTAAATATGTAAACCAGCTAGTGATATGCAAGTGAGAGTTTTAGTCATACTCAGGCTGACTACTACAGGATCAGTGTCGAAGAAACCATAGCAGTATTTTCTCGAGGAGCCAGTAAGGAACCAAAGCTCTGTATCAGAGTCTAAGGCACCGCCAGATATAAGTATTTATATTATATTATATTCAGCTTTGATATGACAATACTCTCCCCACCCCATGTAATCTCACGTCACAGTTCCAGAATGTCACAGGTACAAGTCACGCAAGATTGAACTAATGCAATGAGTCAGGTTAAAATCTAAGCACGTAAACTGTAATGACATGAAAATGTAACCTATACGGGATCACCAGGTATATCTCAGGCAATTCCGTCACATGAAGAGCGTCAGGTGTCCTGGGTTGAGCAGTTAAACAAGTTCACATATGAAGCTACAGAAATCAAGTAAAATACTATAACCAGAAATATCCGAGAATTGGCAAGCTTTACTTGCCCACTGATGTATAACTAAGTCCAGGAAATAGGTAGCAAAGCTGCAAGTTTTGGCAAGGTACACTTGCCTGTGGTTCCGGCTATGTTTGCAGTTCTGACTTCGGCGGAAATTGCAGGCGGTACTCCGGTTGCTGAAACAAACATCACCATCAGATCCAGAAAATATCAATCCGCTAGAAACGCCTATCCTTGAGTCCAATTTGGAGACAAGGGCAGAAACGGCAGTTTTGGGTCAAAACGGGATCCACATGCGGGCCTGCTTTGCGCCGAAAAATGCGTCAGGGGCAACGGTCTCCAAATTCACCAAACTTAGTGTCAACAGGCAGGAACGATGATACGAACCCAACGGAACTTCCAGAATTGGATTCCGATGAGCCGATCACAAAATCGTCCGTCGAGCGGGGCCTGTGGGGCCCACGACACGCGATTTCGTCAACGTTCTCAGAATCGAACCAAACTTGACCCACAGGACCAGCGTATCGCTACGAGTCCGATGGCGCAAGTTTCGTCTCGATCCAACGTGTGTGCACGAAGTTAGGGTGAATTCCAGAAAAGTCGGATACGGGACGATGTCCGCGGATACGCGTTGATTCCGGTGTGCACGCACACCCGAATCAGCTTCTACGAAATCCCACACGTCCGTATCGACGAGGCGCACGTATCTGTGAAGACCGCGCGCGACCAAGTCGTCCCGTTTGGCGGGGCGTACTCAGTTCCGGGGTGAAACATGGTCTGGTTTTTCCTGTTTTTGGATCGCGGTGTGCGATCACCACAGGACGCGATGCCCCGAACAGTTTGTTCGGACACCGAGAGGGTCATACAGGCTTCGCAACGCAATTTGCGGAATCGAAAACAGAGCTACGAGGCGAAAGTTACACGCACCTGAAGGGGACCCAAAAACAGGGTCGAATCGTGTCCGACACGTGTCCGACTCGTGTCGGACACAGGGACCGAATTAGGGTTAGGGTTAAGGTTTTTCCCCTGGCCGGCGGCGCTGCGGCGGAGGGCGGCCGGTGCTCAGGCGGTGAGGGTCGGGGACGGCGCGGCGAGGCGGCGCCGGGCTCGCGGCGGAGCTGGAGGCGGCGCGGGGGCTGCTCGCTGCTGTTGCTGCTCGCCGGGGAAGGAGGAGGAGGGGAGAGGCGCTGCAGGCGGCGGCGAGGCGACTGCGGGCGGAGGTCGACGGAGCGGGGGCTAGGGCGGAGCACGGTGGGGAGCGGTGGCGGCGTGGTGGTGCTGCGGAGGGGGCCGGAGAGGGTTTAAATAGGGAGGAGCGAGGGGGAGGGGAGGCCGAGTGGGGCGGCGCGTGGGGTGGACGTGGAGGCGTGGGCGGCCGGAACGGGCGGAGGACGCGGTGGAGGCGGCGCACGACGCGGGAGGGGGAGCGTCGTGGGAGAGAGGGGGGGCTAGCGGGTTGTGGGTCCGGGTCGGGTCTGTTGGATCCGACCCGACCCGCTAGGGGCTGGGCTCGGGTTGGGCTGGGCCGGGTCTGTTGGGCCGGGCTGGGCCGGCCCAACGGGTTGGGTTAAAAATAAAAAATAATAATAATAATAATATTAATAATAATAATATTAATAATAATAATAATAATAAATAATTATCAGTAAATTAGTTAATTAATTAAATAAATAATAAAATACTTTTTAGGCATTTAAAAATAGGTCCGGGGTCCGATAAATTCCAGAAAAATTGCCCTAAGTCCAGTTTTTCATTTTACATCCAAAAATATTATTTTCATAATATTTTAATATCATTTAAAAATTATTGAATAATTAAAATCCTGTTTTTAAATTACAGAAAAATTCCAGAAAATTGTGAAAAATCCAGTTTTTAAAATTTTGAAAAAATCAGGGGGTTTACAGATAATAGGGATGGGATATCAGCAGATCAATGCTGATCATATTGTGTTCTTCCGTCGGAGTGGAGGCCACATCACCATGCTTGCGGTGTATGTGGATGATATGATTATCACAGGAGATGATGAGCAGGAGATCGCCCAACTCAAAGGAAAGCTTGGCAAGGAATTTGAGGTGAAGGATCTCGGCCTTCTTCGGTACTTCCTTGGGATTGAGATTGCTCGAGAAGCAGAGGGGATTGTTCTCTCTCAAAGGAAGTATGCACTGGACCTTCTCACAGAAACTGGGATGTTGGGGTGCAAACCTGCAGCGACACCAATAGATCAGAGGTTCAAGATTGATGCTGAGGCTGGAGAACCAGTTGATCGGGACAGATACCAGAGACTGGTTGGCAAGTTGATCTATTTGAGCCACACACGTCCTGATATCTGCTTTGCAGTAAGTGTGGTGAGCCGCTACATGCATGACCCACGGAAGGGTCATATGGATGCAGTGTACCAGATTCTGAGGTACTTGAAAGGTGCTCCCGGGAAGGGACTAATATTCAGGAAGAACAATCACGTGAGCATCGAGGGCTACTGTGATTCTGACTGGGCTAGTTGTGCTGATGACAGGAGGTCTACCTCGGGATATTGCATATTTGTAGGAGGTAACTTGGTCTCCTGGAGGAGTAAGAAGCAGTCTGTGGTGGCCAGATCGACAGCTGAAGCAGAGTACAGAGCTATGGCCTTGGGAGTTGCAGAGCTGCTATGGTTGAAGAATATGCTGGTGGAGCTGAAGCTGGATCAAGGAGCCAAGATGAAGCTGTGGTGTGACAATCAGTCAGCTATTAGTATCGCCAACAATCCAGTACAGCATGACAGGACCAAACACATCGAGATTGATAGATTCTTCATCAAAGAGAAGTTGGATAGAGGATTACTGGAGCTTGGCCATGTTCCAACCAGGGATCAAGTAGCAGATGGACTAACCAAGGGACTCGCCTCAGTGAGCATGATTAGAGGATGTGACAAGATGGGCTTAGTGAATATCTTTCACCCATCTTGAGGGGGAGTGTTGATATGGTATGTTGGGTGTCATATTTAAGTATAGTATAAGCACATGGGAATATCCTGAGGACATATTTGGGATGCCAGAATATGTCACAGGATATTCCATTATGAGATTATTGTCATAATGATTGAAATCATTGTATTAATGACTGTAAGGCTATATAATGCCAATGAGACAATCAATAAAATAATCAACTAATTTCAACACATGAACTTAAACTCCAATCCAAAAGGTAGGCCTATCTACGTGCCAATTGGCAACCTAGTTTTTGTGGCATGATTCTCTCATGCTCATAGCTACCTTAGTTAGGAATTTGGCACCAACATAGAGGGTTGACGTTAGGTCGACGGTCATTCATAAAACTTTGTCAAATCTTGTATGGAGCTTTCTTGTGCGTCATAGCCGACAACATTCTATTAGGAGAAGGCTTGGTTGATGATGATGATGAGAGGAAGCCATATACTTTAATTGTTTGAGAAAGCTGAGATACATGTTTATGATCTCTTTCCACTGATACTTGATAAATCAGCTAAGATGTAATTGCGTGCAATACTTTTACAGGTTTTGAGAGCCCCAAACAAAAGTCTCCAAAACTCTAGAACAAATCTAGCCCTGAAAGATGGGTTCTTATCATACCCCATCTTACGCGCTGCTGTTAAGCATCTCATGTCGAGTCCTTTAGAATGTTCATTTTGAGCCCTCGGCTTATTAGGACTGCATGCCTGCCTTCTGCATTTCAAACCAATAGTTTATGAGGGCATTTCACATTTATCACCATCACCTATGCCTGAAAGTTGATTCACAGGTTTTCTATATCACATATATGTTCCAACAATCTAGCAGATTTGTACACTTTTATAAAACCTGCCTGATTGTAAAATGCTTATTTAGACCCAAATGGATTTACTAAGAATTCCATAAAACCAAGGTTGGTATATAGTGGATAGTTCCCCAACGTAGCGGTTTGAGGCACTATAACTGATAGCAGATATTGGACAATATACAGGGTGTTACCAGGGAATACATGCATAGCGGCATCAATTTATTGTTTAATCAAATAATTTGTTTTACAATGAACTTGTTATCGATTCAAAAATTCTGGGAAAACTACGAAACAAAATAATTATTTCATGGAAGAATTGTTATTGATATTTTCAACTGCTAAATATGGGTTATAGTGCCATGCCTATATATAGGCAAGGTTCTAAACGGCTGTAGGCGGGTGCACAGTGCGGCCTAGGCCGCCTAGGTGCTTGATACATTTTGGACATTTTTTCACTATTTTACCACTCTTTTTTGCATAGTATGCATATTTTAAGGGATAATAAGAATCTGTAAATATGACAAAATGCACACAAGGCCAATGTTCTAAATGGCGGTTTAGGTGGAAACATGGGAATGCTTATTGGGGCTTATGAAGATTGCATTATTTTTACTTCCCCTTTTAGGTTTGGTGGAATCCTGTCCACCTCTTAGTTTGACCACCAATCTTTTAGATGCAATACACCAACCACTCAGGTTGATTGTCATTTAAAATGTAAGATGCATATATCTACTGGGTGCCTATAAGATGAAAAGATTATAATTAGAGACTACTTTCTTAGGTGACCTGTTATACTGTCGGCCTTGGCGTTGTGTGCATTTTGTCATATTTACAGAAAAGAAATAGTAATCTTTTCAGATTCTTATATATACCAGAGTTCTAAATGCCTCGGCCTAGGCGGCCTTGTGGGCTTCTGTCTAATGAAGATAATTCAAACCCCTTTTTCACAGGGAGAATAAGAATCTCACAGGAACAGCACGATATGCAACTTTTAATACTCATCTTGGAGTTGGTATGTTTTTACCAATTGCCGCCTTGGAGTCATGGCCAATATGAAATTCCTTATGTCTCCCTTATCTACTTATATGTAATTTCTCTTTTGTATGCAGAGCAAAGCAGAAGGGATGATTTGGAATCTCTTGGATATGTGCTCATGTATTTTCTGAGAGGAAGGTTAGAGTTTGCTTAGAAGATTCTCTTTGTTTTCTTTGGCTTCTTCTATGGTGGAGAATGCATAAATTCACCCCCCCCCCCCCCCCCCCCCCCTTCCTACTTTGTGTTAGCCTTCCCTGGCAAGGCCTGAAAGCTGGCACTAAGAAGCAGAAATATGATAAAATTAGTGAAAAGAAAATGTTCACTCCAGTAGAGGTAT
Source organism: Iris macrosiphon (assembly GCA_036927795.1). NCBI lineage: Eukaryota > Viridiplantae > Streptophyta > Magnoliopsida > Asparagales > Iridaceae > Iris > Iris macrosiphon. The sequence continues at coordinate 208,346,100 of JAYESA010000002.1, read as the reverse complement.
ATATAGCAAATGCTCTAAACCCATGCTTGTTACTAATCCAAATGTGAATTTTACATGTATTTGCATGTTGGTTAGGTGAATAACATTACTCCCAACATTGTCAATTAGGTACTTTGCAAATCTCACCCATCAGAGTTTATATCCTACTTCCACTATTGTCGATCCCTTCGATTCGAAGATAAACCAGATTACTCTTATTTGAAGAGGCTTTTCCATGATCTTTTCATTCGAGAAGGTAAACTTTAAGCTTACGCTTCTGAGTTCCTTTTTTTCCGACTTGAGGTGGATATTGATATGTAAGATAGGTTTATCATATTAGATTTGATGTCATTCCATATCCATGTTCTTGATCTTATTTTACTGGAGGCTATCAGTTTGATTACGTCTTCGACTGGACTGTATTAAAGTATCCTCAGATTGGGGCTAATGCTAGAACAAGAGTATGCTTCTGTATTCTGTAGACTTGGCTCCACCATATAAATGCAATTTTCTGTTTTATTACCTCTATTTGTCTGTTTCTTGCAGCCTACTGGAAGAACAAGCGGAACTGTTGGGCCATCAGTGGAAAGAGCAGAAAGAACATCGGGTTTGTTCCATCTTGTGAAGTTTGTTCTCCAGATCTGCTAGTGAATTAATATCTTATATACTTGCTTCATTTTGTAGTAAGTCAAGATGTTCGTGATAGACTTGCTGGCGCAGTTGAAGCATTTGCCAGGAGGAATAGTCCCAGTACCATCATTATGGAGACCATTCAAGGCACAGAAAGCTGGAAGAATCACCTTCGTCGTCCAAGGAAGTTGTAAGTCAATACTTCTGTAGTTCATTTAGTTTGTGTATTTTCTGCATCTCTGATTCTATCATAATTTGGATCAAGTTGTCTTAACAGTTGGTTATCATAGTGATTTTTTTCCGTCATGGTTCACCAATAGCAAATTTGATAGATACTATTATATCTATTATATAAACTATGCATATCATCCTTCTTTGGATACAAGGAAACTCTGTGCCAATTGTTCGCTGACAAGAATAAAAACAGTGTTTGGTGACCCTTCAATTTCCGAAGTTTGGTTTGTAAATTTTCTTGGTTGAACTAAGCAAGTATTCGCTGGAAGTGTTTGGAAAGGAGATGCAACCCTCTTACCAGTTACCACAACTGTTGAAACATTTTGCTTCCATCTGAATTCTAAAGAATAAAAAAAGAGGATGAACTAAAAAATGATCGTCTTCTAAAGAATGGAGAGAAATGATTGATAATTAAATCTCCAGGGGTAGTTGCTCGTGATGGTCGCATGATGAGCCCAATAAACAATAGGGTATTAGGGGTTGGCAAATGTGAATGATGAGATTTGGAACACCAGTGTTTTTTTTTCAGAAATTGGAACAAATTTGAATGGTGGTTTTGATTATGTTTTGATTCTTGACCTTCTGTATCGTTCATCTTTTCAGGTTATTGATTCCGATAGAACCCGTGGATCCTCTTCCTTCAATGGATGCAACTCAAAGCGGGCTGTTGCTTCAAGCAGCCGCCCAAGTTCTTCCATAGAACCCAGTGACCTGCAGCATGGTCGCACAAGCTGGCTGGTCTCTAGCAGCCGCCCTGCTGTAGTCCAAAGGGTTCATCAGTCTGGTCTTGAACCCAGGTCCTCATCCCTCTCTAGAACTGCAGCAAGAAGAGACTCCCGTGATGAACCTCCTGCCCGAAGTTTTGAGCTTCTGTCAATCAGTGCCGATAAGAGGAAGTAATGGGAAAGCAACTCGAGGTTGTGAAATCTCGATTTACTCGAGCTTCAGTGACTACTATTCCATGCCCCTGCAAAATTCTGTTCATATTGCTATTCCATCTTGGTTACACATTAAAAGTAAACCATCCCCTGCTCCGTATATAACGAGGAAGGGTTAGAGCAATAAAGTATCTTTTGCTCGTTCACATGTATCAGAAACCTTTAAACAAGACAATATTTTGATCACATTATTGATGCTTCTCTGGTATGTTGCCAGGATAATACAAGTAAAGAAGAATTCCTCTGGGATAATTGTTTATATGAGACTTGTACTTGTAATAAAGAAGTGTTTGTTCAACATGATTTTGTACCATACAGTGTATCTTTTGGGACTCAGCCTTCATAAAGGTGCAGTTGATTTTGATATTGGTATATTTGTCCAAGTGAAATAAACAGTTCATGCTTTATGCTTTCTGATGCCCAGGAGGAGGACTGTATCATTGAATCATAGCAAATGTGCCCAGCTAGAAAGGGACCAGGTCAACTGTACTAAGCAAAGCATACTTACTGTATGTGCCTTGTGGTGAGTGGGCATGAAGGCGACTCTATATATCCTGGTTGTAGTAGTATAATTTCATGTTTGCTTGTAACCATTTGACAAGTAACAAGTGGTTCAGAATCCCACCCAAAATAACTATTGGACTAATTGTGCTGTTCATTACAACACATTAGATGTGTTTATTTGTGAGATAAGACTTACTGCAGTAACCCACGTTTCTTTATCAAATAAACAGTTTGCTGCTGCTTTTTTCTTCTTCCTAACGCGCACTCATAAAAGCCAAAGGACCAATTGTTGGTCCTAATTTTGAATTTGAGGCAGCTTAATATTGATCTGCTCAACCTATAAGCTTAATCTCTACGATGTGCTTTATTATTACACATATTAACTTTTATTTGTATAGATGAATTAAATCATGACACAAACTGATATATAAACTATACTGAACACATGGTTTCTAAAATTACATATTTACTTTTGCATTAGTATACTGTCAATTTAACTTCCCATTGACTGAAAAGGAAATATTTCCATATACAGTTCAAATTATCATGAGAACGTTGGACTATGCCGCTGTACTACTTCTAATTCAATTATTTCAGAAAATATGACAGAATCATCAGATTATGGTCCTTTACATATCCAAATTCTTATCTTCTCTAAAATGGCTTTAGAAAACTACATATTGGGGGATTAGTGCTCAGTTAAATTTTAAGTAAATGTTTATGAAAACTGTTTCCAGCATATAGGCTTTTTAGGAAAACAGTAACAAAAATACACTTAAATTCCAATTGGCTTCTATCGGTAGTCAGAAGAAGACCATTATATTATATATCTGACTTTTTGTTTTTTGATAAGAGTAATTATATTGGATCACCAGGCCAAGCATTCAACCATATTTCAGTTTTTTAATGGCAAAAGGAATAGTTGATCAATAGATTTTTTTTTAAAAAAAAAAAAAATCATTTGTGATCTTTAAAGGTTTATCTATTTTCGCAATTCACATTCTTAAGTATAATATAGATTACACAACTCTTAAGTTAAAAAAAATGGTACTATATATCAACCTAATGTATCATATAAGGTAAACCAATACATAACAAAATGGTAATATATCGAATGATAAGATACATATAAGATACAAAACCCGTAGTATCAGTTAACCTTCAGCAACAATAATCTGGTCTAAGATACTTTCTTTCTTGGATCCATAGATAGATAAGAAATGTCAAAGCATTGGCATGTGACTTGAGAAATTAGTAGAAAGTATTGATGACTCAAAGGTTTGACAGGAAGATGCTAAATAGATCACAAGAAAATTAATTAACAGGTACTGATATGAAGAGAACTTAAAGGCACAGCTTAAACTACTTAATCTGCGATGTGCAACTTTCTAAAGCACCAAAAACGATATCTTAAGGAATTCCACACTGCAACTTGACCAGAACTGAATGGCTACAGAATGTGTAGCTCATCATCAGCACAATGAATGAAGAAAAAGGTGGAATGATGCACCCTTGTAGTCGGTCATGCACACAAGATCATTGTCTATCACAAATAAATGAAATCAACATGAATAATAAAGCAGGAGGATTTTTACAATTGATTCATCCTCACCCAAGTTGTTCATTTCGACTCAACAAGAATCTACACTAGCTAGGGGCGAACCTCTTGATAAGAACTCTCTCGAATATTTCTCTCCTCAGATCTCTCAAGAACTGGTGTGCTGAAGAGGAGGAAGACATCATAAAGATACCAATATGGTTGTTACCTTAATATATTTGACCTTTTTTCTCGAGAGAGAGAGTAGTTAAGTATTTAACCTGGATTATCAGGCCAACAAATCAACCAAATTTGAGCTTTTTTAAAAGGCAAAGGGAATAGTTGAATGGCTGATCATTAAGAAATAGCTTGCACAGCATGCATGTGATTACATATTTCTTAGGCTAAAAAAATGTCAACCTTTACTTATAAGTTTAGGATTTGATAGATTCATATATTTATCTGATATTTTTGAATGACATATTATATATATATTCTCTATATAGGATTAAACTCAGCATAACTTCAGAAAGGATGAAATGATGCTAACCTGAATTTAAGACAAAAAATGAGAGTATCATAACCATCTGAAATTTGTGACCACTTATTTCAAAATACGCATTAGTCACTTTTTATAATTAGAAGTTATGTGTTAGAAAATGGTAGAAATCTAGTGACATTTAAACCATCGTTCATTTTTCATTTGTAACTTGTATGCTCACATTTCCAGTAATTATCTTGACTAACACCTCTCTTTTTTTCTTTTCTTTTTCTGTTTAGGCCAAAGCCTATCACAATTAACCTAATCCTTGCTTGTGCTGACCAAAGCCAACATGATTACATCTTGGGTTAGGACAAAAAAGTTAAAAAGAATACCTCCAATGAAAGATAGGAAAACAAAAATATACACTCCAAGAACAATTCATCACAAGCTTCCACTGATATATAACCTTGAGAAATTCAACTTGTACCATTCAAGAAACTTTCTACAGCCTATGAAAAAGAAAATGGAATGATTTTAAGGAAATAATCTCTCTGGATGTTTACTGTTGTATCACCAGTAAATGCCCTTGCATGGTCCAGGTACAGGCGCTGTACAGCGCCATCACCGAATCTTTCTAAGACAAAACAGAACACAAAAGCCTATCTGAGAATGATCAACTGGCAAAAGTATTTAACATAAATAAAGGTGGAAAATATCTTAAGAGTTGTTCCTCCTATACCTTCTTGACCTAACCTCGCCCTTTTGAAACATAGAAACTAGGTAGCACACCTATTACAGTCAGGTTTGTTATTTTTCACATAGATATGAGAAACTGTACACAGTACACAAACTCGGGCATAATTTGTTGGAAATCGAACACGTTCTGCAAGCGTTCCAATATCGTGTCTGAGAATGCCCGCAGCAGAAACTTTAGGCCAACCCACCTGAGATAACCAACCCCTATCTAACGAACACAAAGCAGAGATAAAGACAAGTATATGGTGGTGACTACGTGTAAACCCCCTGATTTTTCAAGATTTTCAAAACTGGATTTTTTTCACAATTTTCCGGAATTTTCTGGGATTTTTCTGTAATTAAAATCAGGGTTTTAATTATTAAATAATTTTTAATAGATAATAAACAATATTAAAATATTATGAAAATAATATTTTTGGGTGTAAAATGAAAAACTGGACTTAGGGCAATTTTTCTGGAATTTATCGGACCCCGGACCTATTTTTAAAACACCTAAATTTATTTAATTAATTATTTAATTATTAAATTCTAATTAATTAGAATTTATTTATTTATTTTTATTTTAACCCTGGCCCATTGGGCAGGCCCGGCCCAGCCTAACCCGGCCCAGCTCCTGGCCTAGCGGGTCGGGCGGGTCGGCCAGACCCGCTAGCCCAACCCGGTCCCCTCTCCCTGACCCGTTCCCTCTTCCCCGCGTTTCCCGCCGCCTCCGCCGCCGGCGCAGCTCCGCTCGGCCACGCTCCGCCCGCTGCGCCGCCAGACCCGGCCACCCCCTCGGCCACGACCTCCTCCCCCAGTACTATTTAAACCCCCTGCAGCCCCCGCTCTCGCCACCGTCAGCCACCCCGACCACCACTCCAGCCACCTCGCCACCGGCTCCCCTCCGCCCTGAGCGTCGACCTCAGCCCGGCCGACGTCGCCCCAGCCCAGGCCTTCTCCTCCCTCCTCTTCTTCTTCTCCGACGAGCAGCAGCGGCAGCAGCTCCGGCCGCTCCTCGCGCCGCCTCCGCCGCCTCCAGCGCCTCCGCGTGCCCCCGCTGCCTTCGGCCCCCTCCGCCCGGCCGGCCTCCCCGCCCTGAGCCGCCGCAGAGCCGCCGTCTCCGCCGGGAACCCCAAACCCTAACCCTAATTCCTGTATCCGACGCGTGTCGGACACTGGACACAGTGTCCTGTGTCGTGTCGGACACGATTCCAACCCTGGTTTTCGAGCCCCGTTCAGGTGCGTGTATTTTCTTGCTCGTAGCTCGGATTTCGATTCCGCAAATTGCGTTGCGAAGCCTGTATGACCCTCTCGGTGCCCGGACAAACCGTTCGGGGCATCGCGTCCTATGGTGATCGCACACCGCGATCCAAAAACAGGAAAAACCAGACCATGTTTTACCCCGGAACTGAGTACGCCCCGCCAAACGGGACGACTTGGTCGCGCGCGGTCTTCACAGATACGTGCGCGTCATCGATACGGACGTGCGGGATTTCGCAGAAGTCGATTCGGGGGTGCGTGCACACCGGGATCAACGCGTATCCGCGGATATCGCCCCGTATCCGACTTTTCTGTAATTCGCCCTAACTTTGTGTACACACGTCGGATCGAAACGAAACTTGCGTCATCGGACTCGTAGCGATACGCTGGTCCTGTGACCCAAGTTTGCTTCGATTCTGAGAACGTTGACGAAATCGCGTGTCGCGGGCCCCACAGGCCCCGCTCGATGGGCGATTTTGTGATCGGCTCATCGGAATCCAATTCTGGAAGTTCCGTTGGGTTCGTATCATCGTTCCTGACCTGTTGACGCTAAGTTTGGTGAATTTGAAAACCGTTGACCCTGACACATTTTTCGGTGCAAAGCGGGCCCACATGTGGACCCCGTTTTGACCCGAAACTGTCGTTTCTGCCCTTGTCTCCAAATTGGACCCAAGGACAGGCGTTTCTAGCTGATTGATATTTTCTGGTTCTGATGGCGATGTTTATTTCTGCAACCGGAGTACCGCCTGCAAATCCAACTGAAGTCAGAGCCGCAAACAGAGCCGGAACCACAGGCAAGTGTACCTCGCCAAAACTTGCAGTCTTTGCTAAATATTCCTTGGCTTAGTTATACATCAGAGGGCAAGTATACCTTGCCAACTTGACAGTCTTGTTGCATATTTCCTTGTTTTATTTATAACTGTTGTACATGCTTAACCTAGGACCGTGTGACGTACTTAGCGTCCGATTATCAGTCGGGTGCCAACACCGTACGCGGTGTTGGGTATGGTCATCTAGAGATGGATATTCGTGACACTTTATTTTCTTGTACTTGTCTTATCAAGTACCATACGACCCAGGACACTTGACACTATTCATGAGACAGAGTCTTCCTGAGACATTCATGGTGATTCTGTATAGGATACAGGACTTGACAGAGATATTTTATTTATAGACAATATGACTTGTTGCATTAGCTATAATCCCGCTGACATGGACATGAGACGTTATGGTCATGATATGCGTGATTACATTGGGTGGGGAGAGTCACACAGGCTACAGGTTGATTTTATATTATGCCGACGTCTTAGTCTCCCATCGTGAGCTAGACAACTACATGATATCACTGCTACCGGCTCCCCGACACAGAGCTTGTAGTGGTCTCAGCCTGAGTTCTAGTGATGCTCTCAACTTGCATTTATCACTTAGCTGGTTACATAGTTTACCCTGTTGTTTCATCTATTTCTGCACTGCATATATTTTGGCTTGTATTATCTGTACCTTGCTATGTCCCCTGAGGACCTGGAATGGATGATGTCCCCAGGTATAGCCGAAGAGATCCATCCAGAGATACACCGTACAGGAGCACTTCCAGGAGCTGTACCAAGACCTGAGAAAGAGCTCGCACCAGAGGACTTCTCCTGAGCAGCGGCTGTATATAGTCAGTTATTTCTATTTTCAGTTGATTATTTCCTGTCTACTTGCATTTGTTGTACCAGACATATTCTCGGATTGTTTCCCGAGATACTTATTTGATATTGCTTATTTAATTCCATTTGCATTATTCTGGCAATTCATCTGTGTTATTCTGTGGATGAGATTAGAAATACCTGAGACTTGTAACATTTTACTGCTAGACTACAGCTTAAGCATGTCCTGATGGATCCATTAGATTGGGATGTCCATCGGTGCGTGCTGCTGGCCATTGCCATGTGTCCAATCCCTCGGTATTTTAGGACTGGGGCGTGACACTACGTCACCTGGACAAATCCTAACCTTTATAATTCAAGTGAAATTATAAGATTGACAAAATCAATGTTGAACCATTTGCCCTAATAGTTTCAACCCCATCATCACACTCAAGAAGAAAAAAAAAAGATTGCAATTGAAACCACTCACCAAACCGTAGCAATCTTTTTGAGCGAAGGCGACGACTCCTCGATCAGATCTTTCTTCCTTCTGTCTTGGATGACGAAGTCCTAAGAGAAAAGCACGGACTTTCTCTTAGATTTTTTGTGGACGAGCACCCCGAATCTCCAACTTGTGCTATATTTTGTGCCTCCACCTTCCTCCTATATTTATAGGAATGAGAAATCATATTTTAGGTCATAATAGGATTTCCTAAGTAGAAAACCTTAAATAAAAATCATACTCCACCTAAATAGTCCAACATCAATTATGGATGTCCAAATATGGTCAAATTAAATATTTGATACAAATTTGAAATCTAATCAAATATTACATTTAATGTAGATTTTCAAGTTATATCAAATCAAATCTTTGACCATATTTGGGCTCCAAAATTTACCAAATCCAGACTGGACCCCAACAATCTTTCCCCCCGGTCTGATGAGAGGGTGTTGACCCTATGGCTTCTCAACTAGACTCAATGCATGTCGTCCCGCGACAGAGTTTCTGCTCCCCTATGCCACCGATCTCCCGAGTTGCTTTGCATCTTCCTTCGTCTCCAGCTTCTCGACCGTCACGTCGACGCTAGCTGCCATGCGTAGCTCCTTTTGTACCACTGGGATCATGCCGACATCAATGACACGGCTGAGACCATAGTCCCTGACTATCAGCCTCACCATGAGTCATGGCTACATGTCCCCGACTTTCGTCTACCACCAAAACGTGTTAACGTTCCGACGAGCTTCTTCACACTTGGTTGGCCAAACCAAGCAGACGGTGCAATTCTCTCGAGATTCGAACTCCTGAATCTGTCCACCTTTGTGTCCGAACTTGAAGCTCTCCCATACACATGCTTCCTCGAGCAGAACATCACGCACTGTACATGTCGTCGATGACTCACAGCTCTTCTGGAACTGTGTGAATGGTGACGCTCCCGCCTCAGATTGAGTTTGAAGGAAACCTTGATCTCCTTTCTGGCCTCGAACTGCTGAAACCAATGTCGCTCCGTAAAGCTTTGGCAAACCACCCGTCGTCAAAACTGGATCCGTGAAGCAACCCCCACCTGGAGGCCGACCATGTGTCATTGGATCGACATACTGACTCTCAATCTTTGGCTCATCACCATTCGTCGTTTTGTCTCGACAAACCGAATCCTCCGTAATCCTCAAAGTATCTCGAAGTCCCTCCTCAGCAAGTTTTCGACGATCCAACTCCTGTCGAATATCCCTCGAGCCTCCATCCGATGTTTGTGGCCTGCCTGTACAACTCAACGGCTTGAGCCTGTACATGCAATAACATAAATCTCCTCGAGCCAGCTGTTGGAAACCCTTCGTAAGCATCCAATCTTTGTCCCCAAACAAACTGCGACAGCCATCATCCTCCAGCCTCCCCACCGAAACCAAGTTGTAGCACAAATTCGGTATTTGTCGCACATGCTTGAGAACGAGCTTATCACCAAACTCCATTGTCAAGTGCACATCACCGATGCCTACAATTGCAGTCGTTCTCTTGTTGCCCATCTTAATACGACCAAGCATGCCACCGTGGTATGACGTGAAGATCCTCCTATATGGAGTGGAGTTATACGACGTCCCCATATCCATGACCCAATCGTCATCATGACAGATGTCACAAGGTTCCTCTGCGTCGGTTGCTGCGATGATGAGATCTCCCGTAGCGTGAGATCATCCCGATCGTCCTTGCCTTTGGCCTTCTCAGCTTTGAGCTTCATGCAGTTCCTCTTGATATGACTCATTTCGCCACAGTGATAGCAGCCCTCCTTGCGGTCCACAATCGCAAGATCCCGATAACTCTCCTCTGTCCTCGCCTGTGACTTGGGTCTTCCCTTCCCATAGGAAGCCACCAGAGCGGACTCCTGCGACGATTCCACTTGTTTACGCCGTATCTCCTCGCTCAACAAGCCGCTTTTGACTGTCTCTATCGTGACAACTTCACCAGGCACGGAGTTACTCACCGACACCACCAACGTCTTCCAGCTTTTCAGCAGAGAACTCAAAAGAAAAAGGACTTGAAGCTCATCATAAATCACCATCTTCATCGCAGACAACTGATTGGTGTTGTCACTGGGGCACCCTCCGTGTACTTCGAGTTGATGAGTTGGCGAATCAGAAACGTCTTCTTGCCAGTCGTCTTCCTTTCGTACAACGAATGCAGCTTCTCCCATAATGCTTTTGTCGAACTCTCCATGGACACGTGGTGAAACAACGAGTCGTCCAGCCATTTGTAAGCCCCTGAATTTTTTCAAATATTAAAATTGGGATTTTTTTCACAATTTTCTAGAATTTTCTGGGAATTTTCTGTAATTAAAATCAGGGTTTTGAATTATTACCTAATTTTTAATTGATATTAAACAATATTAAAATATTGTGAAAATAATATTTTTGGGTGTAAAATGGAAAACTGGACTTAGGGTAATTTTCCTGGATTTTTCTGGGCCTCAGACCTATTTTTAAATGTCTAAAAACTATTTTTATTAATTAATTAATTATTTATTTATTTATTATTTATTTTCTTTTCTTTTTCCTTGGGCCGGCCCGGCCCATTGGACCGGCCCGTTAGTTCCTGGCCCAGCCCAACCCACTACCGGGTCGGGTCGGGTCAGACAGACCCGACCCGCGTGCCGCCCGACCCGGGCGACCAGCTCCCCCACCTTCCCTCCTCCCCGTGCGTTTTCCGGCGGAGCTCCGGCCACGTCGCCTGGCCGCTCCGCCTCTCCCGGGCCGGTCGCCACGACCCCCGTCATCTCCGGCTGACCCAGCGCCCCTCCGCCCTATAAAACCCCGGCTCCCCCATCTCCTCCGCCCTCACTTTCCCTCCGGCCACTGCCCTAACCTCCCCTCCGGCTCCCCGCCGCACCGTGCCACCTCGCCGCCACCGGCCGACCTCCTCGCCAGCGCCGCCAACTCCTCCTTCTTCCTCCCCTCTCCTCCGCCTGCCTCCGGCCACGGCGAGCAGCAGCAGCGGCACCAACTCCAGCCGCCCCGGCCGCCTCCGGCCTCTGCCCCGCCTCCGCCAAGCTCGCCGGCGCCGCCCGAGCACTCCGACCAGCTCCCCCACCGCAGCGACGCTCCCCGCCGCCGTGCCGACCACCGGCCGCCGCCACAGCGTTCGAAAACCCTAACCCTAGCCCTAATTTGGACTCCGTGTCGGACACGACACGGACACGTCTCGACCCTGATTTTCGGATCCCCTTCAGGTACGTGTAACTTTCGCCTCGTAGCTCCGTTTTTAATTCCGTAAATTGCGTTGTGAAGCCTGTATGACCCTCTCGGTGTCCGGACAAACTGTTCGGGACATCGCGGCCTGTGGTGATCGCACACCGCGATCCAAAAACAGGAAAAACCAGACCATGTTTCACCCCGGAACCGAGTACGTCCCGCCAAACGGGACGACTTGGTCGCGTGCGGTCTTCGCAGATACGTACGCACCGTCGATACGGACGTGTGAGATTTCGCGGAAGCTGATTCGGGTGTGCGTGCACACCGGAATCAACGCGTATCCGCGGACATCACCCCGTATCCGGCTTTTCTGCAATTCACCCTAACTTCGTGCACACTCGTCAGATCGAGACGAAACTTGCGCCATCGGACTCGTAGCGATACGCTGGTCCTGTGGGTCAAGTTTGGTTCGATTCTGAGAACGTTGACGAAATCGCGTGTCGTGGGCCCCACAGGCCCCGCTCGACAGGCGATTTTGTGTTCGGCTCATCGGAATCCAAATCTGGAAGTTTCGTTGGGTTCGTATCAGCATTCCTGACCTGTTGACACTAAGTTTGGTGAATTTGGAGACTTTTGACCCGGACACGTTTTTCGGTGCAAAGCGGGCCCACCGGCGGACCCCGTTTTGATCCGAAACTGTCTTTTTTGCCCTTGTCTCCAAATTGGACCCAAGGACAGGCGTTTCTAGCTATTTGATATCTTCTGAGCGTGATGATAATGTCTATTTCAGCTTTTGGACTCATCTCTGGACTTTTCCCCCAAGAACCAATTTAATCAGATCCAAACAACAGGCAAGTACCTGCATTTCAAGTTAATCTTTATATATTGTGATAATTAATTCCCTGCCATACATGTACCCTTGATGTTTACACCTAGTGTTAGAAATGTTGAATTTCATGTCTTGAATATTGGTAGTTCCTGTCTTGTTTTTCATGTCGGGTGAGAGAATACCTAGAAGGCATGTAGTTTACCCTTTTCCCTGTATTGTCTAATAGCTGTTGGTACACGACTGTCCATCAGCCGGATCTCGATTGTATTGTCTAATAGCCGTTTATGACGGCCGGATTAGCCTTATAAACCCCTACATGCCAACTAAGTATTCTAAAAACAAACACAAGTTCACACAGATAGTTCTGGTCATGTTATATTTCTTGCTGGCTATTGTAGTTTCATTTCCTGTTTCATCTAGTTCTGTTTCTCATATTCCTGTTCACAGCTAACTCTGAGATAATAATGTTCTGCTAATGCTGTTTCTCAACATGATATCCAATATTTAATTGTCATAAAATATTTAGTTTAATCTTGTTGTGCACTGTGTACTTTGCTCCTTTCCTGACTGGATCTGTTGTTTAGGCGATGATGAGAACCTTGCCCCTACCTATTTGGCCCCTATGAGGCAGCAGGTGATACAGTTGCAGAGCCAGTTCCCGCACAGGAAGCTACTCCTGCTGAGTAGCTAGTAGTAGCTATCTTTCATTTATATTTCTTATCTTATTTATCGGGTTTGTCCCCGATTTCAGTATTGAATTTCTGTACTTAAACATTTGAATATGTTGTCACATTTAATTTCAGTTGCAATCTTAAGTTTCATTTCTCATTATTATCTTGCCTATGTTGTTGTGAATGAGCTAGTTAGTAAATCTGGATTTGACCTAGACAGCGTACTACCGCCGATTCTGCGGCGTAGGCTGGACGTACCCACGCACTCGTGCCCGAATTTCCGGGTGCGGGTCGTGACACCATTGACGAATAAATCCAACGGCCTTTCGAACTAGTCATTTTCAGTCTTTAGTAGCTTTGTCCGATGGCTTAGCGTTGTCACCCTCTAACGAACCATGCAAGTCCTTGCACCAGAGTAAATCCTCCATCCTTTGCTTTCAAATTGCCCAATTTCCTCCTATGAGGGTGATCATACGAGCGTTCATCTGCTCCGTGGACATAGTTGCCAGAACCAAAACCAGTAGCTCTGATATCAGATGTTGGGAATCGGACACGTCTTGCAAGCGTTCCAACACCGTATCTGAGAGTGCCCGCATCGAAAACTTTAGGTCAACCCACTTAAGATAACCAACCCATGTCTAACGAACACCAAGCACAGATAAAGACAAGTATATGGCGGTGACTACGTCACCTGGACAAATCTCAACCTTTATAACTCAGGTGAAATTACAAAATTGACAAAATCAATGTTGAGACCTTTGCCCTAATAGATTCAACCCCTTCACCACACTCAAGAAGAAAAAAAATAGATTACAATTGAAATCACTCACCAACCCGTAGCAATCTCCCTGAGCGAAGACGACTCCTCGATCAGATCTTTCTTTCTTCTGTCTTGGATGACGAAGTCCTAAGAGTAAAGCACGAACTTTCTCTTAGATTTTTTGTAGACGAGTACCCCGAATCTCCAACTTGTGCTATATTTTGTGCCTCCACCCTCCTCCTATATTTATAGGATGAGAAATCATATTTTAGGTCATAATAAGATTTCCTAAATAGAAAACCTTAAAATAAGAATCATATTCCACCTAAAATAGCCCAACACCAATTATGGATGTCCAAATATGATCAAATTAAATATTTGATACAAATTTTAAATCTAATTAAATCTTACATTTAATGTAGATTTTCAAATTATATCAAATCAAATCTTTGACCATATTTAGGCTCCAAAATTCACCAAATCCAGACTGGACCCCAACATAATTGTGCCCTACCCTAAGCCTAACTTTAGAACATCTGTGACTCATTCAAATGAGTACAGATGCAAAGATGCAAACTTAGCCCGGTGCATTTTTCAGTTAAAGATGCAGGAAACAGATGAATATTTCATCAGGATTCATCATCATCATGAAAGTTGGCCGGGTTTAAAATCGACATACAATTCAGGGTTTAATATCAATTTATCCTGTAAAAATCCACAGCTAATTAAGAAGTATCAGCTTTGACTTAAGAACACAAAACATCTGTTTATTCAAACAACAAAAACATAAGGATATAAGGATAACACAATGACGATGTTATCCTGCTTATTGCCATGAAACTGATAATTATGGCATTATTTCATTGCTCACCTGCTTTTCTATTCTGTGCTTACATGCTCCCCATGATCAACTGCAAGCAAATTCCTGAGATATAAGTTTGGAACTATCAGACTCTACCGTCTCAACTCTGAAACATATTGTTGCAATTTGTTTTCCCATGACAGGAGATTTGGTATTCTAATAAGTTCACAAGCATCTAGTAATATACATTAAAGTGGAGTTAAAGAGTTTCAGTACTCGCAAAACCAAATAAAGCAGACAAAACTCGTGTTCCACAATTCGCACATCACACCACCCTAGTAAATCACAAGTATCATAACTACGACATGGCAATGATCACCCTTGAGCTTTCTATTCAACAAGATCTCTGAGCATAAGTTTCTTGTTCTGGCATTGAATAATCTTCTTTATCTTCTAGACCTGTAAAGCCACTCGAACTCGAAATGGATAGTTGACTCGTTTTGAATGTTATAGTCCCCTAGAGTTCTGTCCAACCCAAGGGACTTTCCAGCATATTCAAGATAATCAATCCCAAGGGCGTAACCCATCTTCTTTCTGATCTTCTCCCTTACCACTTCAATAGTATCGTTGTGATTCACCACAAGTGTCATAGTATTCCCATTCCAACACTTGACAAATATTTGCATTTGCACTTGTAGTTGAAGTACTGATTTATCGATGAGTTTGCATGCTGACAGTGTTAGGTCATCCTCAAGGTCTTTTCCGTCATAGACCAGCCTCTGTAGGAAAGCAGATTTACCCTCAATACTTTCTATCATTATCTTCACATCCTTTACAGTAAACCAAGTCTTCACTTGGAGTCCTATTGTTCTTCCACATGATAGGATGACATTTACGTGAAGGTCGTCGATCACAATAGGACGTAATAGCAATTGAACAACCGAGTCCTTCCTTATATTGCAAGTCTTCAACATATGTTGATCCTCAAGTGGTCGACCCAAGTAGAACAGTGCCTGTTGTTCTGGTAGGATCCCCTCCTTATCCTGAATCATAGCCTTGACCTT
This sequence comes from Iris macrosiphon, assembly GCA_036927795.1. Classification (NCBI taxonomy): domain Eukaryota; kingdom Viridiplantae; phylum Streptophyta; class Magnoliopsida; order Asparagales; family Iridaceae; genus Iris; species Iris macrosiphon. Next base: position 208,330,367 of record JAYESA010000002.1, on the reverse strand, counting down.
CTTAATGGTGTCCCAACTGTCCACATAGAGCATTATCGTTTTCCCACTTGGGATCTTTATGGAAATTCGCATTCCATCTCCAATGTGGACATTAATAGTGGCATTTTCAGGAATGCTGTAGTCTGCAAGAGTTCTTGTAGTGTCACTAAGGTGATGCCCAGCAAAAAATAGTATTTGCTGGTTCACGCCAGTTCCCTCAACCTTACATAGCTTAGCTTTGATGTCATCAATGGTATCGGAGGAATTTGCATCAAGGGCAACAGTCTTAATGAGCCTCAGAAAGATCTTCATCTGTAAATGGAAAAGAGAGCAATTCATTATATAGATCTATATATTAACCTAAAATTTTATAGTTTAGACTAAGCCTAGTTGTTAGATTTGCCAAACCCTGCTTTTCTCACCAAAATTGGACAATTGTTTCACCGAAACTTCAGCTAGGGTGTGTTTAGAAGTTTTACTTTAGAATTCATGTTCCTTGGTTGCATATGAATGATTTTTTTTTCTTTATTTTCTTAGAAGATTATCATAAATACTTATGGGCCACCAGAAACACATCCATCACATTCTAGGAATTGGTTCCCACGGGGTTCATTAGATTCCAATGAAAGCGGCACAGTCAACTCCCCTGAACCAAAGTGAGGATACTACCGAATGTATAGGAGTGACACGATACTAATTGAAAGACCTTCAGAACTAGGTTTATGTCTAAATATGTTTTTTTATGTGAGAGATCAAATGTCGTGTAGAACGTTTAGAAGAATTCCATGCATATCAGGTTCTTCTTATGCCATTGATGGAAGGAAGGTGAAACATCACTTTTATGCTATCATAACAATGTTATATGATATAGCAACAAGGAAACAGGAGGCACATATCAGAAACAGCCATATCGATCAAACATAATTGTGCAGTTATCATGAGCTAATAAAGATTGGTGAACTAGGAAGTCTTTTTGTTATATATACAACTGTCTAGGAAGAAGGAACCAGAGAGTTGATTAAGATGCTACAAAGAAAGATTACCAAAATATAAAAAAATACTGCACTTTACAGTGTTTTAAAAATCCGTTGCAACCATTTGACCAGTCCACAATTCTATGGGTACGACCTTGAGGAAATGTCGCTTGCTGGCTAGAGTCTATCTTCATTCATCAAATGAAAACTAACAAAAATGTTGTTCTCTTTACTTCTAATGAGTTGGACTTACACACTTAGTGACAACAATAAGAGAATCTTTGCCCCAATTTCTTTGAGACGGCAATTTAGATCAACTTCTTTGATTCAGTTCTTTTAAGGGTTACATACCAAACATTATAAAAATATCATATCCTTTGTTATAGTCTCAGTCCAAACTTTTTTTGGGTCTATCCCTAGTTCTAGTAGCTCCTTTAACTAAATAGTTCAAAGCTCAATATTAACAATTCTGGTATTTTATGTCCTACTGGCAAGAAAGGAATAGTAGAATTTTGTATCATAAGTATTGTAACTGCGGTCATCTTATTTTTAAAGGTATTAATTTGGCTAATTCTTGGTTGAGTGTATTCTTAGAAAAGAAAAAGGCCCAATGTTGCAGGCTTAGCAAGGAAGGTTTCTCTTGCAGATCAGGGTCAACTCATAAATGGCAGAATTTTGAAGATGGCATCTCAGCTAGTAATGGAAAATAGTTTTATTTTGTCAGAGAAGTTCTGTATTAAAGTTATATCTTGAAGAAAGATGTTTTTACTTTCTGCAATGAGTCGTACTTGGAACTGCTCAACTTAATGTTTTTTGCTAATATTATAGTTGTTAGTAGTTGGTGGGTTGTTATTATCAATGAAAAATTGCCTGTGGGGTTTGAGATTCTCTGTCACCTTAGGGCTGTGTCGACTTGCTTTGACTTAAATGTGGCGCGGTCTAGATCAATTTTATTTGGATTTGAAACATAACCGAGTCACAATAACTTAAAGTTGAAAGGTGCTGGTCATAAACCACAAGCTTCAATCACCTAACCTACTGCACTCCTAATTTTAGTATTGAGGTTCCCATGGACGGTAGACCTGTCAAGTGGGCCAGGTCGGACCTTGGGCCGGGCTCATCAAGTCCACGTATTAATGCGGGCCAGGTCGGGCCGGACCCAGGGTGAAAAATCTAAGCCCAGCCCGGCACGTGGCCCAAGGCACGGTGGACTTCGGGCCGGGCCGAGCCGAGCTGTGCCTGGGTCGGAATGGACATGTGGGCCAAGCGGGCTTATCAAAATATAATTCCTTCAAAATACAATTTCTTCAACATAGTTCAATTCTGCTAGTTACTCCAAATACATACTATTCTGCAGTTGCTTTTTCAAAATACTACTTAAGATACAAGAACCACATAGTACAATGTCTTCAAAATAGTTCAATTATGATAATTATTAATCCACAAGTCCATACTATTCTGCAGTTGATCTACAAAATACTATTTCAAATACATACAATTTCTTTAAAATAAAATAAGCACAGCACTTACATGGAAAAAAGAGAAGGTTAAGTGTTGATCTTCAAACAACTAACAAGAACAAAAAATACAATAATAAAAAGAATCATATCTTTCTTCATCTCCAGTATCGAAATCGAGCTGGAACCTGGCACCACCCATGTGTTAGTCCCAAAGTCAGATCAAAGTAGAGGAAATCTACAAAGTAGAGACTCACACAAGAGTTCCTCTACAAAAGTTGGTGCACTGAGATTCACACAAGAGTTCATTTTTAGTGACACACAACTCCACAGAAGCACTGAACCAGGAACATGTTACAAACTAACAACCCAAAGAAAATGCAAATACAACAAGAATCAGAAAATTGTTCTTCTCTTTACGTTCGCAGACGCTACACTGAGAAAAACGGGAACAAGAACATAAATACAAAGAAGGAAACTCCTGCTGGGGTGATCAAAACCACCAGAGCTCAAGGCAAAATTCGTCCTACACGACGATCTGTACCCAGGATTCAGCAAGTTCACACGAGAACTTCTGGAACGCTCTAAGTCACCTTCGGAACACTCAGAACTCTTTTAGAAGGATGTTAACTGCTGCCGCAGGTCCTGCTGGTGCTCTCGGTTTTTCTCTCTCAATTTTTTTCAATCGCCTAAAATGAAAGAGGAGATCCTCTATTTAAAGAGGATTTCAGCTCCAATACGGCCTAAGAAAAAAATCAGGCCGCATGCGCCGCTGTACTACACAGAGCAGACAGCGTCGTCAGGCGCCGAAAGCTGCAGTTGCGTGGCACAGAGAGACACGAGCCGCCTGCGCGCTGTACTGCACAGAGTAGACAGCGCCGCCAGACGCCGAAAGCTTTAGCCGTGTGGCACAAAGAACCATGCGTCGCATGCGCTGTACCGAGCCACCAACATCAGTCCATGTCCCCTCCACACTCGACTTGCTCAAGCTAACTTGCCGGCCGCATAGCGCATGGCCGCATAGCTCCAGGCTGCAAGGCTCCTGGCCGCATGGGCACCTAGCCGCATGCGCCCCTAACCGCATGGCCCCTGGCCGCATGCGCTCCTGACCGCATGGGCTCTAGGCCGCATAGCTCCACGAAGCATGCGTCCGAACAAGCAACCGTGCATGTAACTCGCGTCTAAAAGGATCGCACGATCGCCATACGACGATGCTGACGTGCTAAGTGCTAAGTGCAAAGTGCGCCAACAAAGTACCACTTTGCGTCGTTGAGCCTAAGTCCGAGTACGAGTCGCTAAGCCCCTTTGGCGCAATGCGGCCTTAGCTCCTAAGAAAAACTTTCCAAAGGTGATGACAAAATAAAGATTGTCATAATGGGTTTCACACTTAATCCCTCTAGAAAAGTCAACCCACATAGGCCACCACCCCATGTGCATATACCAATACTAAGCAAAGTTATATATTGAGATATACACATTAGTGGTTTTCTAATGTGAGAATAAAACTCCCTAAGCAAAGTGAAAACACTGAAAAGCACCAACAATCCCCCACATATATCACAATATATGGTCGAACGTTCCTCACAGTGACTGCCATCATGCATTAGGATAGATGTCGCTCATGACTTGAATCTTTCCGCATGGGTCAAACAACAGTACGATACAAGAATGAACTACGTCTTGAATTTTGAACCATAGTTGTTGTTCTTCCCACTCGCACAATGACATCAGTTATGCCTCCGGTCGCACATTAAAGGCCCTGTGCTAACCTGGTATCGGTGTATGTTTCTTGGGTGTCTACAAGTTTACCCTCAAGAGACGGCATATATCTCTGTCCATACACTTAGGTGAGTTCTTTTAAGAGAGTAACTTTTTCCAGCATGAAGTCTTGCGCTTCTGTGCAGTGCTACGTCACTGTGACATGGCTCGCAGCCGAGGTTAACTACCTCTTGTGGTGTCACCCACTGTAGCATGAGGTCACTAGCCTCTTAGTAGTGATGTACTACATCCCAGCATGAAGCCTTGTGCTCCCGTGCGGTGCTATGCCGCTGTGACATGGCTCGCAGCCGAGGTTAACTACCTCATGTGGTGTCACCCACTGTAGCATGAGGTCACCGGCCTCTTAGTAGTGCTATGCTACAACTCTCAATCTTTTCAGCATTAGGCTAACTGTCTATTTGCGGTACTACTGCCGCTGTGACATGGCACGCAGCCGAGACTTTACATCTTTTACCTCATCGTGGTGTCACACCACTGTAGCATGGGATACAAGTCCCTTATAGTGCTGAACTACATGTACTTCCTGCAGCGCACGCCAAACATTCACTCTACCCGAGAACTCATTAAAGCATCGAAGCCAACCTTATACAGGAATTGTTCTATAGAACAAAATAGTACTCCAGCGGTTCTGCATATGTATCCCACATTGTCCATAAGGACTACCCACTGTACCTGATATTTTTTCAGTCGGTAGTCCTCCTTTGAACCAAAAGCTAGATACCTAGTAGATTTCTCTTTGAACTAATATCATAAAACTTAATGGTAGGATTACAAAGACACAATATCAAAGGTCCTTCAAGCCCATTTTACCTGTTGTGTCTTCGGCTAGCTGGCACCTGAGACCTTTAGTGAACGGATCTGCCAGGTTCTCCTGACTCCGAACATCCACCACTGCAATGACACCAATCTTGATGAGATTGTTCAGTGTTCTATGTCGAAGTCGCACAGTCCTCTTCTTACCATTGAAGATATTGTTGGATACTACTGCTGCAGCTGCCTGGTTGTCACAGTATATCGGTACAGCCGGAATCTGTGCACCAACCATTGGAAGATCGTACATGATCTCCCGAAGTCATTCTACTTCATCTGCTGTAGCCGCTGCAGCTGCAAGTGCATAGAAAACAGATTACATTGATGAGCGTGAGAGCATAGTCTGCTTCTTCGACTTTCACGATATAGCAGCTCAACCCATTGAAAACATATCCTCTTGTGGATCACTCGCTCTCTTCTTCTGAGCACCAGCTAGCATCACTGAAGCCTTCTACCACTGCTGGATCTCCGATGTAGTAAAGTGCAAACTTCTGAGTCTTTTTGAGGTATCTCATTACCCTCTTCACAGCTTTTCAGTATTCAACACCTGGGTTACTCGTGAATCTACTCAGCATCCCCACAGCAAAAGTAGAGGAGATCCACAAAGTAGAGACTCACACAAGAGTTCCTCTTCAGTGACACACAACTCCACAGAAGTACTGAACCAAGAACATGTTACAAACTGACAACCCAAAGAAAATACAAATACAACAAGAATCAGAAAATCGTTCTTCTCTTTACGTTCGCAGACGCAACACCGAGAAGTGTCACGCCCCGATCTCCTGCAGGTAATCGGCCGTCCCAGCTAGGCGCGAATCACCGCGCCAGCGCTCCCACGGGAGGATCTTTCCCCATCTGGACGTGATACCGCACGAGCGTAAGCCGTGCCCGTGCAAGGCCATGATCCGAACAGGGGGTAAGACGTCTAAGACACAGAGTCGCACAGATTGTCCGAGTGCAGCGGAATAAGAAACGCACAGACGATTGGTAACAAGTTTACAGAGTCGTCAATAGCGGAAGCATTTAGTAACACAAGTATAGAAGTAAAACAAGCTCTTTATTGATATTAAACAAGTGTTACAAGCGGCGCTAGGCCGAGATTACAAGTCGCGCAAGCCTCTCTCTCTCTAAAACAGTAAAAGAGTGCCAAGTGGCTACATTTGTGGAATGATACATAGGCGATGTTCCAACATTATATCTTGTATATATGCTTCAGTTCCAGACGTAACGATCCAAGGCTTCAGAGTGAACTCCACGCCTTAGCACGCACGAAGGAGGCATCCGCACCGAACGAGGTTCTCGCGCACCCTGCAAGCAATTTGGTGGGTTATCAGTACATGAATGCACTGGTGGGGAGGCTTCTCGCCCGCTCGACAAATCCAAACACGTTATATAGGTCTATTTAGTTATCTTTCTAGTCTTGCCTTAGGATCAGTTTCATGGCAATGATGTAAAGTCTAACTCGTGTGGCAGTGCGCCGTGCGATATAAAGGAACATGGCGAGACTTACCAACTTACCATTTCGTCATTCCCTGTCCAAGACAAACCAAGTTAAATCAAACACGAGCATTTATAATGAAATCCACGAGCAATAGCATAAGCAAGCAAAGTGTCATGTGCGAGGTATTGTTTCGGAGGCACGAGTTATACGGATTATCAGGTGTATTGCAGAAGATGTTCAAGTGTTTTATATGTACAAGTGTGTTATACTCATGATCGTTCAAGTGTTTCCGATTTCTAGATGCGATGCAATGATTTGCACGCGGATTGCCGCTAAGCGATAATGGCTTATCTATATGAACATGAGGGTCGTTGGCGGTACAAGCCATTTGGACGAGTCTCTTGACGGAGATGGGTATAGCGCTAGAAACTCGAGGCGCCACCATCCCATCGTAACAGGAGAGACCCGGACTCTTCCGACGGTGATGGTGTAGCGCTAAAAACTCGAGGCACAGACACCATTCCGCCGAATCTCGAGGAGTCCCTATATGATTTCTCCCAGGCCGGCACGATCTCGGTGTCCCGACGATCGTCCGAGAAATCCACGATACCTCGTGCACGAGTTGTCCGCGACCATGCAAGTCTTGGGTTTCAGATTCACAGGAGTCATGACATGACATGTTAATTCTCGATTCACTTAGCCATTGGATGATGTGTAGTCTCTTGGGCGGAGATAGGTGTAGCAATAAAGGCGCATACACCATCTCGCTCGCTCGAAAGAGACTACCAAGGATCCGAATACCTGAATGAGTCTTGCTCCATGAGCTGTTATTCTTGTTTTACCTGACATGATGCAATCTCCTGGTTCGGGAATTGCCTTAGCGACCTAACGGTCCCGTATACTTTCAAGTTCATACTTGCACGGAACGACTATTAGATAGCCTTTCGGTGAATTGGATGAATGCAAGGCAAGATAGTGTTTACTTGATTGTGGCATGCAATTATGTGACAAACATTTAAACGAGGCAACGAGTACAAACTACAGTAAGCAGGCAAGCATGCATTTATATGAAACATAAGCATTTACGTTTGGCATGGGTCTAAGGGTAAAGCAAGGAGTGAAACCGTAAAGGGACATATCGAGCGACATAATGTATGGGCGTGCAGTGTAAGCAAGTAAAACATTGCATTTCGAAGAGTATACAACGATCTACTAGAGGCATACCGGGGTCTAACTTGCACAAGGCAAAGGTAGCATACGAGGGTCTATTTATAAGTAAAGTTTCATTTCCATGTTCTAACACAAGCAATAAAAATTAAAAAATTTCCCTTAGCTAGGTGCGTTGTATTCTTTATTAGCATGCAAGGAGTGATTCACCTAACGACTAGCATGTATCGTCTATATTTTAAGTATGTTGGCTAAGCAAAGACAAGTTCATCATAGCCTTCCACCTTAGCGATGATTCGCCTCGGTCGAGCGATACTCCGAACGAGCCTTTGAAAGTCTAAGTCTGAACTCCTGAAGGGCCAAGTCTAAAAATCTCTTGCCTCAAACGAGTATTCTCGTTGAGCAAAGCAGGTCGGATCGTTGCACTTGCGTCGTTTGAATCGGCTATTCGCTTGAACGGAACGGGTCGTCACAAGAAGAACGGAAACAAGAACAGAAATACAAAGAATGAAACTCCTGCTGGGGTGATCAAAATCACCAGAGCTCAAGGCAAGATTCGTCCTACACAACGACCTGCCCCAGGATGTCACACCCCGATCTCCCGCAGGATAATCGGCCATCCCCGCTGGAAACTAATCACCGTTCCAGCGCTCCCGTGGGACGATCGCTTGACCTATCTGGGCGTGATGCCGCACGAGCGTGGGCCGCGCCCGTGCAAGGCCGTGGTCCATGCTGGCGGTAAGAGATCTAAACCACAGAGTCGCACAGATTGTCCGAGTACAGCAGAATTATAATTGCATAGGCGATTGGTAACAAGTTCACAGAGTCGTCAATAGCGAAAGCATTGAATAACACAAGTATTGAAGTAAAGCACACGATCCAAGACTTAATGATATGTGGAACTCGAGTGCACAGATTTCGATATCGCTGAGTTAGTTGACATGCATATGTTTGAGGAACACTTCGAATATGTGTACGATCCAGACTCACGGTATGGTAATCTCTTATGCTAGTGCAAGTGAATATCTGCATGGACAAGTATAACGACTTGTATAAGTTTGCCTCAGCCCTTGATCATTGTAACGTACCCCGCGTTAAGCGAAATATGTTCCGCGCTAAGGCACAAATGAGACTGACTCGGCATACACGCGACACGGTGCAAGGAATGAGTAGGAGATCCGTTCGAACAAATTCAGATTTAGTGGTACGTATCACGACCCGTACCCAGATATTCAGGTACCGGTTCGCGAGTACGTCCAGCCTACGCCGCAGAATCGGCGGTAGTACGCTGTCTTGATCATATTCACAGGTAATTTAAAATCTAGCTCATTCACACACAAAAAAAGGCAAGGATAATAACAGGAAATAGGAATGCTAAGATTTCATAAGACAAATTTGTGACATCCAAATCCACAGTTTAATACAGAACCAGAAGATAAATCGGAGACAAACCCGAGTATTATGCTGAAAGAAAATACTAGCTAACTGGCTAACTACTCCTCAAAAGTAGTCTCCTGAGTAGGAACCGGCTCCTCAAAAGTATCATCTGCTACGCCATATGGGCCATAAAAGGTGGGGGCATAGTCCTCATCATCGCCTAATATCAACGGATCCAGTCAGGAAAGGAGCAAAGTACCAATACACAACAAAGCTTAAACTAAATAATTATGACAAGTAGTAAAACTGACTAAGTACCATGATAAGAATGTGCATAATAAGTAGAAAAATTAACTAAGAGTTAAATGCAATAAGTCAGAGACATGAGTAAAACAGGATTATAATGAGACAAGAAAATGGAACTGCAACAAGATAATGAAACTGTGTGTGATTGTGTATTTAGAATACATAGTTGGCATGTAGGGGGTTATAAGGCTAATCAGGCACGTCATAGACGGCTATCAGTCAGGAATAATCGAGTATCAGGCTGAAGGTACAGTCGCGTACTCAACAGCTAGCAGTCAGGACAGGGGGAAGGGTAAACTACATGCCTCCTAGTATTCTCCCTCCCGACACGAAAAGCAAGACATGAACTCCAAATCCTAACACTAAGTGTAATCGTCCAATGGTACTAGTAGGGCAAGGAACTAATTATCACAATATAAAGATTAAACTTGAAGTGCAGGTACTTGCCTGATGTTCGATTTTCAACTACTGTTCTGTTACTCGGAAAATTTCCAGAAATGTCTCCGGATGCTGAAATAAATATTACCATCATGCTCAGAAGATATCAATCAGCTAAAAACGCCTGTCCTTGAGTCCAATTTGGACACATGGGCAAAAATGACCATTTCGGGTCAAAACGGGGTCCCCATGTGGGCCCGCTTTGCACCGAAAAACGTGTCAGGGTCAAAGGTCTCTAAATTCACCAAACTTAGTGTCAACAGGTCAGGAACGATGATACGAACCCAACGGAACTTTCAGAATTGGATTCCGATGTGCCGATCACAAAATCGTCCGTCGAGTGGGCCTGTGGGGCCCACGACACGCGATTTCGTCAACGTTCTCAGAATTGAACCAAACTTGGGTCACAGGACCAGCGTATTGCTACGAGTCCGATGGCGCAAGTTTCGTTTCAATCCGACGAGTGTACACAAAGTTAGGGCGCGTTCCAGAAAGTGCGGATACGGGACGGTGTCCGCGGATACGCGTTGATTCCGGTGTGCACGCACACCCGAATCGACTTCTGCGAAATCTCACACGTCCGTATCGACGACGCGCACGTATCTGTGAAGACCGCGCGCGACCAAGTCGTCCCGTTTGGCGGGGCGTACCCAGTTCCGGGGTGAATCGGGGCGTTTATTTTTCCTGTTTTTGGATCGCGGTTCGCGATCACCACAGGACGCGATGCCCCGAGCGGGTTGCACAGGCACCGAGAGGGTCACGCAGGCTTCGTGATGCAAAAGACGGAATCAGAAACGGGGTTACGAGCAGAGAGTTACGAGTACCTAAACAGGGCTCCAAAAACGACGTTTCTCGAGTCCGTGTCGTGTCCGACACGTGTCCTGTGTCCTATGCCGTGTCCACGTCCACGGCGGCCCTAGGGTTGCTGGAGATGGCCGGGGTGGCTCGCTGGAGGAGGGCGGCTCGACGGGGCTGCTGCCGGAGGGGGTTGGTCCGCCGCCGGAGTCGCACAACGGGGCGGGCTGGACCGGAGGCTGTCGGGGGCCGGCGGAGCGGGGTCTGCGCGGCTGTGGGAGGCAGAGGAGAAAGAGGATGAGGGGAGAGGGAAAGAGGCTTCGGCGGTTGCGGGCGGCGTTCGCCGCGAGGGAGTGGAGGAGAGGGCAGGCAGGCGGAGGTCGGCGCCGGAGCGAGTGGCTGGGGTTAGGGCTAGGGTAGATGAGGGAGGAGGAAGAAGAAAAGGAGAGGGTTTAAATAGGGGGAGGCGCGGGGGTGGCTGGCCGGAAAAAGCGGAGCGAGGGGATCGTGGCGCGGGGCTGACGCAGGCTCCGGCGACGTGGCCGGAGCTGCCGTCGGGGAAAACGGAGGGGACGCGGGTGGGGAAGGAAAGGGTCGTGCGGGTCGGGTCCGAGCGGGTTCGGGTCTGGCCGACCCGACCCGACCCGCTAGCCATTGTGGGCTGGGCCGCGGTTTGGTCCAGGGTTTGGACCAGGATTAATTAAATAAATAATTAAATAATTAAATAATTAAATAAATAAATAAATAATTAAATAAATAAATGTTTTTAGATGATTAAAAATAGGTCCGGGGCCCAATAAATTCTAGAAAAATTATCCTAAGTCCAGTTTTTCATTTTACACACAAAAATATTATTTTCATAATATTTTAATATTATATATTATCAATTAAAAATTATTTAATAATTAAAACCCTGAATTTAATTATAGAAAATTCCCAGAAAATTTCAGAAAATTGTGAAAAACCAAATTTAAAAATTCTTGAAAAATCAGGGGGTTTACAATCTACCCAACTTATAAGAATTTCGTCCTCGAAATTAAAATATGGTAGGGTTCTTTCTATCCAATCTCACTTGATTACAGTCTAATGGATTCTCTCAAGTGAACATTGCGGTCTCTACCCAACTTAGAATTTACCCATCTATCATCTAAGGCTATACATCTAATAAAGCTATGTCCCAACTTTTTTAATCATGGTATTGAATCCTTAAGTCTTTAACACCAAACACATCACCTATGGTATTCCCTTAATCATATATAAAATGGTCATCATCAATGCGACCGGCCTGTGGGGTATATCTAGTACTGTCTATATATCAAACTTATACCATGCACGAGATTTCGTCTTTCCGAAATAAGGGAAGACGAAGATCAAGGAGTTCAAGGGTGAGGTGATAGAATAGAAGTATCGGGATCAAGGCGTTTAAGGAATTCAAATGGAAATTGTCAAGCAGTTGTGGATTGAAATCCTATTCTGGTAATCATTTGTTCGCAGGCTCGTATTAGTACAGTTATGTAACTGATACGATATGCTCAGTCATATCTAGAGGGCAAGTATACTAGTCAACTATATATCTCAATCCACGTGAAGTAGTCGTGCAATGAGCGAACCAAAATGCACCATGGTTGATCAGACCGTAGTACACTGATTCTGAAATATATCAGTGTGTTAACCCACTTATACATATGTCATGATCAAGCTCGATAGAAGAGTAAGCTTGCAAAACTAGGCTATATTAGCAGCATAAGTCAAGGTAGTACAACAAATATGAGTACGCTAGATGATGATGAAAGGAGGTACAAATTAATTCAAGCTCACAAAGACAAAAACAAAATAAGCAATAATAAATAAAGACCACACAATCTCTACAGTTATCAAATGTAAAAGCATACCAGGTTATTAGCAAGTTCAAAATTACTAGGTTGGGGCTGAGGTCACGAACCAATAGGCACGAGCTAAAACAAGACTAGAAACGGCAGCTACAAATCACTTACGCGCATTAGCTACTCCAAGAGTCTGCGCGTCTCCACGGTCATCGCGAAAGCTTGTCCGCGTCCTTGTGGTGGATTACTCTGCTGCTGCTGGGCCTGTTGGAAGAGTGCTGCTTGTGGTACCAAGGGTGGTCTCGGTTCGGGTGCTGGTAGAGCTTGTTGGTTTATCACAGCATCTCGTGGTGATCTTGTAGAAATCTCGTCGCTTGCTGGTAGATCCATTACTCTGCATCCAAAATAAACGATAAGAGGCGCACAGGAATCAAGGCAGGATGCAAGTCAAGGAATTAATTCGAATCCGAGATAGATGTCAAGAACGATTCAAGCAAGTGGATGAGATCCTAAAACTTATCCTATTCTTACTGCAGGCCTGTTCGGTCCCTAAGTTGAAACCGAACAATTTAGTCGTTGACCTGCATGGGCCACCACAAAAACGTGTCACGACCCGTACCCAGATATTCAGGTACCGGTTCGCGAGTACGTCCAGCCTACGCCGCAGAATCGGCGGTAGTACGCTGTCTCGATCATATTCACAGGTAATTTAAAATCTAGTTCATTCACACACAAAAAAATAGGCAAGGATAATAACAGGAAATAGGAATGCTAAGATTTCATAAGACAAATTTGTGACATCCAAATCCACAGTTTAATACAGAACCAGAAGATAAATCGGGGACAAACCCGAGTATTATGCTGAAAGAAAATACTAGCTAACTGGCTAACTACTCCTCAAAAGTAGTCTCCTGAGTAGGAACCGGCTCCTCAAAAGTATCATCTGCTACGCCATATGGGCCATAAAAGGTGGGGGCATAGTCCTCATCATCGCCTAATATCAACGGATCCAGTCAGGAAAGGAGCAAAGTACCAATACACAACAAAGCTTAAACTAAATAATTATGACAAGTAGTAAAACTGACTAAGTACCATGATAAGAATGTGCATAATAAGTAGAAAAATTAACTAAGAGTTAAATGCAATAAGTCAGAGACATGAGTAAAACAGGATTATAATGAGACAAGAAAATGGAACTGCAACAAGATAATGAAACTATGTGTGTGTGATTGTGTATTTAGAATACATAGTTGGCATGTAGGGGGTTATAAGGCTAATCAGGCACGTCATAGACGGCTATCAGTCAGGAATAATCGAGTATCAGGCTGAAGGTACAGTCGCGTACTCAACAGCTAGCAGTCAGGACAGGGGGAAGGGTAAACTACATGCCTCCTAGTATTCTCCCTCCCGACACAAAAAGCAAGACATGAACTCCAAATCCTAACACTAAGTGTAATCATCCAATGGTACTAGTAGAGCAAGGAACTAATTATCACAATATAAAGATTAAACTTGAAGTGCAGGTACTTGCCTGATGTTCGATTTCCAACTACTGTTCTGTTACTCGGGAAATTTCCAAAAATGTCTCCGGATGCTAAAATAAATATTACCATGATGCTCAGAAGATATCAATCAGCTAGAAACGCCTGTCCTTGAGTCCAATTTGGATACAGGGGCAAAAATGACCATTTTGGGTCAAAACGGGGTCCCCATGTGGGCCCGCTTTGCACCGAAAAACGTGTCAGGGTCAAAGGTCTCTAAATTCACCAAACTAAGTGTCAACAGGTCAGGAACGATGATACGAACCCAACGGAACTTTCAGAATTGGATTCCGATGTGCCGATCACAAAATCGTCCGTCGAGTGGGCCTGTGGGGCCCACGACACGCAATTTCGTCAACGTTCTCAGAATCGAACCAAATTTGGGTCACAGGACCAGCGTATTCCTACGAGTCCGATGGCGCAAGTTTCGTTTCAATCCGACGAGTGTACACAAAGTTAGGGCGCGTTCCAGAAAGTGCGGATACGGGACGGTGTCCGCGGATACGCGTTGATTCCGGTGTGCACGCACACCCGAATCGACTTCTGCGAAATCTCACACGTCCGTATCGACGACGCGCACGTATCTGTGAAGACCGCGCGCGACCAAGTCGTCCCGTTTGGCGGGGCGTACCCAGTTCCGGGGTGAATCGGGGCGTTTGTTTTTCCTGTTTTTGGATCGCGGTTCGCGATCACCACAGGACGCGATGCCCCGAGCGGGTTGCACGGGCACCGAGAGGGTCACGCAGGCTTCGTGATGCAAAAGACGGAATCAGAAACGGGGTTACGAGCAGAGAGTTACGAGTACCTGAACAGGGCTCCAAAAACGGCGTTTCTCGAGTCCGTGTCGTGTCCGACACGTGTCCTGTGTCCTGTGTCGTGTCCGCGTCCACGGCGGCCCTAGGGTTGCTGGAGATGGCCAGGGTGGCTCGCTGGAGGAGGGCGGCTCGATGGGGCTGCTGTCGGAGGGGGTTGGTCCGCCGCCGGAGTCGCACAACGGGGCGGGCTGGACCGGAGGCTGTCGGGGGCCGGCGGAGCGGGGTCTGCGCGGCTGTGGGAGGCAGAGGAGGAAGAGGATGAGGGGAGAGGGAAAGAGGCTTCGGCGGTTGCGGGCGGCGTTCGCTGCGAGGGAGTGGAGGAGAGGGCAGGCCGGCGGAGGTCGGCGCCGGAGCGAGTGGCCGGGGTTAGGGCTAGGGTAGATGAGGGAGGAGGAAGAAGAAAAGGAGAGGGTTTAAATAGGGGGAGGCGCGGGGGTGGCTGGCCGGAAAAAGCGGAGCGAGGGGATCGTGGCGCGGGGCTGACGCGGGCTCCGGCGACGTGGCCGGAGCCGCCGCCGGGGAAAACGGAGGGGACGCGGGTGGGGAAGGAAAGGGTCGTGCGGGTCGGGTCCGAGCGGGTTCGGGTCTGGCCGACCCGACCCGACCCGCTAGCCATTGTGGGCTGGGCCGCAGTTTGGGCCAGGGTTTGGGCCAGGGTTAATTAAATAAATAAATAAATAAATAAATAAATAAATAAATATTTTTAGATGATTAAAAATAGGTCTGGGGCCCAATAAATTCCAGAAAAATTACCCTAAGTCCAGTTTTTCATTTTACACACAAAAATATTATTTTCATAATATTTTAATATTATATATTATCAATTAAAAATTATTTAATAATTAAAACCCTGAATTTAATTACAGAAAAATCCCAGAAAATTCCAGAAAATTGTGAAAAACCAAATTTAAAAATTCTTCAAAAATCAGGGGGTTTACGGTACCGATTGCTACGCTTGGGATAGATTCGATAATACGATAGAACGGCCTGCGCTCAGAAAGTCTCGAGGACGAGACTTTCTGAGTGGTGTATAATGTAACGACCCGTCTTTGGGCCGACTTTGGGTCGGACAATACACGGTATTCGGGCCTTGGTAGGGCATACTACCTAGGACTAGCCGTCTACCCATGATAGTCGTTTGTATCGGCGGGACAGTGTGCAATGGCTATTCAGTATTCTCTATTCGTCTGTGAGTTGCTCGTTTTGTATCAAGCATTGCACCATGTTCCGTCATGAGACTATAGATCTTGTCATTTATGGCTAATGCCAGTGACCTTTTGTTCATATAGATAAGTCATTCTCGCTTAGCGGCAATCTGCGTGCGAGTCAATGCATCGCATCCAATAATTCGAAACAACTGAACGATATGAATATGAGACACTTGTGAGTAATATAAACATTTGAACATCCAGAGCAACACTTGAATAATCTGTGTAACTCGTGCACCCGAAACACAATCTCGCTCACTACACTTGTGTTTGCATATGCTGTAGCCCCTGCATTTGTCATATATATTCTCTAATACCAATATGTCACACCCCGATCTATCCGATTAACCGACTAGCGTTCATCCGTTTGGGTCAAACATAGCGCACAATACCGTTCCAAGTCTAACACTAAGTCTTGCTCTACAGTTCTATAGCTTGTTCAAGCAATACGATAAAGTCGGTCACACTGGTTCTTTCACTCGGCACATGGTCGTCTTGCTAGGTCAGCTCACAAGATTATAGGTACAAGTTCAAGCACGCGATTCATTGTGCAAATTCGTCGCACGATGCTCGTCCCAATTTCCTAGGGTCAAATCATTGTTCATTTGTACGGGGTATTCCACCCAAGCTCGTTTCACTCAAATTTCTAAACATCGAACACAGATTTTCCTACTCTCCAAAACACGTTCGCTTGTACGAGATTCGATACCAATATGTCACGTCCCGATCTCCCGCAGGATAATCGGCCGTCCCCGTTGGGAACGAATCACCGTTCCAGCGCTCCCACGGGACGATCGCTTGACCTATCTGAGCGTGAGCCGCGCCCGTGCAAGGCCGTGGTCCATGCTGGCGGTAAGAGGTCTAAGCCACAGAGTCGCACAGATTGTCCGAGTGCAGCAGAATTATAATCGCATAGGCGATTGGTAAAAACTTCACAGAGTCGTCAATAGCGAAAGCATTGAATAACACAAGTATTGAAGTAAAACAAACTCTTTATTGATATTGAACAAGTGTTACAAGTGGCGCTAGGCCGAGATTACAAGTCGCTCAAGCCTCTCTCTCTCTCTCCCAAACAGTAAAAGCGTGTCAAGTGGCTACATTTGTAGAATGATACATAGGCGATGTTCCAACATTATGTCTTGTATATGTGCTTCAGTTCCGGATGCATCGCTCCAAGGTTCCATAGTGTACTTCACGCCTTAGCACGCACGAAGGAGACATCCGCACCGAACAAGGTTCTCCCGCACCCTGCAAGCAATCTTGTGGGTTATCAGTACATGAATGCACTGGTGGGGAGGCTACTCGCCCGCTCGACAAATCCAAACACGTTCAATAGGTTCCGTGCACCATTTATTTGGTTATCTTTCTATTCTTGCCTTAGGATCAGTTTCATGGCAATGATGAATAGCCGAACTCGTGTAGCAGTACGTCGTGAGACATAAGAGGAAACACGGCGAGACTTACCAACTTACCATTTGTCCTTCCCTGTCCAAGACAAACCAAGTAAATTCAAGCACGAGCATATATATGACAAATGTATAAGTGTGATCTCACCCCCATAGTGACATGTGTTGAAAACCGCTATTAAATTTCCACTTTGTGCATCCGGACCAGATAATGAGAATATATCCACATACATAACACAAGATAACCTTCCGATTCTAATGTGCTTTTGTTCTGTCCTCTCATTCAATCTTTTATTCGGGGCTCGTACCTGTTTCACCGAATTCTTTTCCTATCCCATCAATCGATCCGGTTGTTTTCACCGAGGCGCCTTAGCGAAATCAGATAGATAGGGGGAGGGTGAGTATCCCTCGGCACGACTTAAGTCTGCTTCCTATTAAACTAAATTTTCCGTCCCCCAATGCTAAGGTTCCCTGCGGTCCGACCGCATTAGGTTAGGGAGCTGGGCGAGACGATAATAGCTCCTCCGCATCCCCGCAGGGGCAATAGCATATGCAAACACAAGTGCAGTGAGCGAGATTGTGTTTCGGGTGCACGAGTTACATAGATTATTCGAAAATGTTGCTCTGGATATTTAAATGTTTCTATTACTCACAAGTGTCTCATATTTATATCGTTCAGCTGTTTGGAATTATTGGACGCGATGCCATGACTCGCATGCGGATTGTCGCTAAGCAAGAATGACTTATCTATATGAACAAAAAGTCACTGGCATTAGCCATAAAGGACAAGATCTATAGTCTCATGACGGAACGGGGTGCAATGGTTGATACAAAACGAGCAACTCACAGGCGAACAAAGAATACTGAAAAGCCATTGCACACCGTCCCGCCGATACAAACGACTATCATGGGTAGACGGCTAGTCCAAGGTAGTATGTCCTACCAAGGCCCGAATATCATGTATTGTCCAACCCAAAGTCGGCGTCGCATACCATAACCGACTTTGCCCTGCAATACACAATACGTTCCTCCTAGGTCGGTACGATCCCGGTGCCCCGCTGATCGTCTGAGGAACCACATACCTCGTGCACGAGTTGTCCGTGACCATGCAAGTCTTGGGTCATTCCAGATTCACAACATGACATAATAATTTTGATTCTTTTGCTGAACGAATATTGCTCCACGAGCTATGATTTATGCTTTACTTAACATGATTCTTGTTCAGAGTTAACTTGACTTGATGCATCCCCTGGTTCGGAAATTGTCTTGGCGACCTAACGGTCCCGGATACTTGCATGTTCATATCGCACAAAATAACTATTTGATAGTCTTCGGGCTAACAAGATGCATGCACGATACGCAATAGTGTTACTTGATTGTGGCATAAGTCTCGTGTGGCAAACATTGAGTCGAGGCAACATTACAAGTTAACATATAAGCAGGCAAGCATTTGCACTCATAAGAAAACTTACGCATTTACGTTGGCTCGGGCCCGAGGGTAAGCCGAGGAGTAAAACCGTAAAGGGACTTACCGAACGACATAATCTAGGGTCGTGCAGTGTAGCAAGTAAAGCAGCGCACTACAGAACATACATTTATCATTCTACTCGAGGCATAGCGGGGTCTCGTTGCACAAGGCAAAGGTAGCAGGCGAGGGTCCACATATATAAGCAATATTTCATTTACATGTTCTAACACAAGCAATACAAAATGGGATTATTCCCTTAACTAGGTGCGTTGTATTCTTATTAGCATGCAGGGGGTGATTCACCTAGCGACTAGCATGAAGCGTCCATATTTTAAGTGTGCTGGCTAAGCAAAGACAAGATCATCGTAGCCACCCACCTTAGCGATGATTCGTCTCGGTCGAGCGATACTTTGAACGAGCCTCCGAAAGCCTAAGCCGGAACTCCTGAAGGGCCAAGTCTGAAAATCCTTTTGCCTCAAACGAGTATTTTCGCTGCGCAAAGCGGGTCAGGATGTTGCACTTTTGCCGTTTGAATCGGCATTTCGCTTGAACAGAACGGGTCGTTACACATGATCCAGCAAGTTCACACGAGAACTTCTAGAACGCTCTAAGTCACCTTCGAAACACTTGAAAAACTCTTTTGGAATGATGTTAACTACTACCACAGGTCCTGCTGGTGCTCTCGGTTTTCCTCTCTCTCAATTTTTTCCAACCGCCTAAAATGAAAGAGGAGAGCCTCTATTTAAAGAGGATTTCAGCTCCCATGCGGCCTGAGGAAAAAAACAGGCCGCATGTGCCGCCTGTGTCGCTGTACTGCACAGAGCAGACAGCACCGTCAAGCGCCGAAAGCTGCAGCTGCGTGGCACAGAGAGCCACGAGCCGCCTGCGCGTTGTACTGCACAGAGCAGACAGCGCCGCCAGGCGCCGAAAGCTGTAGCAGCGTGGCACAGAGAACCACGCGTCACATGAGCCGCACCTAGCCGTCAACAGCAGTCCATGTCTCCTCCACACTCGACTCGCTCAAGCTAACTTGCTGGCCGCATAGCGCATGGCCGCATAGTTCCAGGCCGCAAGACCCCTAGTGGCTAAGTACAAAGTGCACCAACAAAACGCCACTTTGCGCCCTTGATCCTGAGTCCGAGTCGTTAAATCCCTTTGGGACTTAGCTCTTAAGGAAAATTTTCCAAAGATGATGACAAAATAAATATTGTCATAATAGAGTTCTCACTAAATCCCTCTAGGAAAGTCAACCCACATGGACCATCACCTCTTGTGCATATACTAATACTAAGCAAAGCTATATATTGAGATATACACATTGGTTGTTTTCCAATGTGGGACTAAAAACTCCCAAAGCAAAGTGAAAAACACCAACACCATGAAGAGAGAGAAATCTTGAACCATTTGAGGTTTGGATTTGGAATTTGACATAGGTGAGACCGTCGGACTGAGTTTATAGAAAAGGACCAGCCAACAGTACTCAAAATGTTATTTTTAGATTTATTTTTTTTTTTTTTGAACACCCCCCCCCCCCCCCCCCCCCTTTTCCGCCCCTCGAGGCACCCACCAAATTTTAGCGCAGTTAAGGGTCAGTAAAACTAACATTTTTGTTATTACAATAAAGATCTAACTTTGTTTCAAGACTTTCAACATAACCTATTTCATGTAATATCTTACCTGTCTCCTACTAACCACTTAGGCCAATTTCCTCTCAAACTTTTGTTTAGTGACAGTTGAACCAAAAGAAAAAAAAAACACAAAACACAAAACTTTTGTCCTACTAATGCCACCAAACAAAACTGATAAAAGTAAACTTCAATGACCGGGAGAACTCATGGCGGTCCTACCCGTAGCAGGCAGTAGGACACCTCACTGAAAGAATCAATATACCTTACGTTAGAATTTTTTTTTTTTTTTTTCCCTTAAGCATCACAGAATATTATGAGCAACAAACCCTAACAAACTGCTCTAAGAAAGATTAGGGTATACCAAACAGTAATGATTTAACTGTAGTTATTATATATTCTCAGAGAAAAAAGAAAACTATACTTAGTATTCTATTCAACTTGATTTTGACAAAAATAATAATAATAAAGAAGAAGAAGAAGAGAGCAGTTTTTACAACTCTTGGTAGACGGCAGCTGTTTTGATCGGTGTCCCTGACCAAAGAAGATTGGACGAATTTTAGGGTGAGGTGCTCTTCATATATATTCCAACAATATATATATATATATATATAACTGTTCATATTCCAAATAATATATATAATTTTTGGATGGGCTGACTGTTCATGTCCTAAATAATATACATAATTTTTTGGTGGATTGACTGTTCATATACCAATAATATATAGAATTATTTGTATTTACCCTTAGCTAGTATATATATACACGTATCTTGCACGTGTTGGAGTGGATGGGAGTTTCCAACATATGTGGAGAATATTTCGGAATGCGACGAGCACTATCCGTGTGTCGAAAAAACTCGAAAAGTGCATCGAGCACCGTGTATTGAAACATTTATGGTAAACAATATTATATTGGATTTTCATCTTTTACTTTAATTATATATTTATGATTGGATCTTTCATATATTAACTTTCCATATAATTGGATTCTCAATTTATGGTAAACTAATTTATGATTTATTTTTTATTAAATATATAATTGAATGTAATTAGATTTCCATAAATATTTTTGGCTTCCATATATAGATTTTCATATAGAAACTCTAATTCATGCAAGGGTTAATATAAAGGCTCATGCAATATATACCAATAAGAAAAAAAAAGAGAAAAAAATGTGGCAATAGTGTCATTTCAACTTTGGAGAGGAGAAATAAGGATTTGAGGTCGTTTCGGAGAAGGAGATCAATTTTGGGTATTTCTTATTATCTTTTTTCTTCGTGGTTGTAATCTATTTTCTGTTCCAAAGAGTTACGGTGATCCGTGTTGGATCGGTGAGGATCTTGAAGAGGGTGTAATATATTCCATTAGTGGAGGTTCTTCATGATTGGATTCTGATCGTCCCGTGGTTTTTCCTATCTAGATTTTTCACGTAAAAATCTATGTTTCTGCGATTTGTGTTGGGTATTTTTTTGTTTGTGCTTTTTGCTCGGTTCTCTCACAATTACTCTCTGGTTTGGAAAACAGTTTTCGCGTTTCGTTTCCAATAGTGTGGTATCAGAGCCAGGTTCTGAAATTTCAGAAGGGTGTCAGGAGTTGACAGGCAAACCAGAGAGGAGAGATGGACGCGACGCCGGTGCACATGGTAAACCTGAATGGTACCAACTATCACTACTAGAGGAGTAATATGAAGGATCTGTTATTTGTTAAGAAGTTGCATCTGCCGATATTTGCTTCCGAGAGGCCCAGTGACAAATTCGAAGAGGACTGGAAGTTCGAGCATATATAGGTGTGTGGGTACATCAGGCAGTTCTTTGACGAGAACGTGTATAACCACGTTGCCAGTATTGAGCATGCGAGGACAATGTGGGATAAGCTGAATTTTTTGTATGCGAAGAAGACTGGGGTAAATAAATTCTTCCTGATCCGGATGATGATGGGTCTGCGGTACAAAGATGGAGCATCCATTACGGAACATTTGAGTGAGTTCCAGGGCGTGGTTGACCAGCTATCCTCGATGGGAGTCAAGTTCGATGACGAGGTTCAGGGACTATGGTTGTTGTTTACATTGCTAGACTCGTGGGAGACCGTACGAGTGTCTGATAGCTTCTGCTCCGAAAGGCGTGGTCAGTCTAGAGTTTGCCAAGAGCGGGGTACTGAATGAAGAGATGCGGAGACGTTCTCAGGGCACTTCATCCATATCCCACTCAGAGGTGCTTATTTCAGAGAGCCGCGGAAGGGGTAAAAACAGGGGTCCAGGCAGTGGCAGAGACAAAAATAGGAGAAGGTCAAAGGGTCGGTATGAGGACTCAGAGTGTTACCATTGTGGCAATAAGGGCCACATCAAGCGGAACTGTTTTGTTTGGAAAAGAGAGAAGAATGACGACAAGGGGAAGCAGGGCAAGAACACTACAACGACGGTCTCGACACATGGAGGCGATCTGATCATTATAGGTGATACGGTAGTTATGAACCTCGCCTGCAATGATAACTCTTGGCTGGTGGACTCAGGTGCTTCAGCGCACTTATCTCACAATAGGGCACTATTTGCTACTAACACAACAGGCGATTGTGGAGTGTTGAAGATGGACAATGGAGATGTGTCGAATGTAGTTGCCATTGGAGATATGTATTTGAGGATAAAGATGGGTGTAGTTCTTATTCTGAAAGATGTTCGTCATATCCCTGATATCTGTTTCAACCTAGTGTCTGTTGGAAGGTTGGATGACGAGGGTTTCTTCAATCTCTTCGGGAACAGCCAGTGGAAGCTTTCCAGAGGTTCGATGGTGATTGCCAGAGAAACCAAGAGGTCCGGACTCTACTATATGGAAGGAAGCACTGTAGAAGCATGAAATACACTGGAGAATTGTACGCATATTATACAGTCAAAATCTCCAACATACATGAAGTTCGCGTAAAACAGAGATTCAAGGCTGTGTGGCATAAAATATGGCTTTAGAGCTATACGCGTAAAACAGAGCTTCAAGGCTGTTTAGCGTAAAGTAGAGCTTCAGAACTGTCCGCATAAAATAGAGCTTCAGAGCTGTTTGGCGTAAAGTAGAGCTTCAGAGCTGTCCGCGTAAAATAGGGCTTCAGAGCTATTTGGCGTAAAATAAAGCTTCAGAGCTGTCCGCGTAAAATAGGGCTTTAGAGCTGTTTGGCGTAAAGTAGAGCTTCAGAGCTGTCCGCGTAAAGCAGTGCTTCAAGACTGTTTCGGCGTAAAAGGTTGCTATATCCTCCTGCATAAAGTTTAAAATACGTTTGTTTTTAATGCAGCGTAAAGTTGTACGAGGAACTCTTCGTATTCCTCGGATGAATTTGTCAGACAAATCAGTGAACCTGACTTCTGACAAAAGTACTGCACGATGATCGAAAGGACGACTGTGATGATGATTTTTGCATAGAGTCTCAGGTTATCATTTAGTGACATATTCTTGATACAAGTCATTTTTACGCATTCAAAGAATACGCTGCCTATTCTACATGGGCAGAAATGAGTTTTTACGCTTAAGATAAGACAAAATCAGACGCCACGTCAAAAGTTGTTTCTCGTATAGAGCTCGAGGCATATCTCTGTATTTAATGCACGAGATGGGGGCATATCTCTGCATTTAATGCACGAGATTTTGTTCTATTTTTAATTTTTATCATGACTGGGAAAGCTAAAACTGTGGCTAATACGTTCACATCATCATCCTTGTATTTTATGCCAACTGGACTATTTTTAACTATAGGAGTACGCCGTATGCTATCTCCTCGAAATACGCCAACTCGGCTATATTTGCAAAGGTACATGATAAGGCTATTTAGCCCAGAATATGCTCAATACCTTAGTCGTGACGGATAATTGGCTATTTTACGCTGGTTATCTATTATAAAACCCCTAATTCTGAAAATCATATTATTTAATTTATTTAGTAATTATGAGCTAAATAGAGGAAATAGATTTTTATTTAATTTTTATTTGAGGTATTTGTACAATTAGAGAATTTATGGAGCAATTATAAAAATTTTCTAATTTATTCCATGTAGGAGACCCTTTGGACAGTTGCTAGCTTAATGGTATGCACAATTATAATTTTTAGAATTTTCTATGTGTATATATATATATATATATATATATATATATATATATATATATAATTTCTATTGGATCTAACCCAAATCCCTTAGCCTACCCTACCCGCTTGAATCCACAACCCATTAGGAGAAGCAAAAATATTAACAGCAGCAGTAGCAAAAACCAACTTTGTTTTTCCCCCTCCGCGCGTGTGAAGAAAAATATCAGCAGCAACACCACCGCCTTATTCCACCATCTCATTCCACCGCCTCTTTACCTATTATTACTAAACTCTCCTCAACCAAAACCAAACCAAAGAAAGAAAGAAACATCAGCGACAGTAGTTTCTTAAACCACTAGTTATTCCACCGCCTCTTATCTCTATATATATTGCAAGCTCTCCCAAACCCTAACCCCACTTCTTACACCAAATATAATACTGTATTGAACGTTGCACTATACAGAACTCTTGCTCGGCAAGTATACCTTGCCATCGTACTATTATTTACATTCCATGTGATGTCTGCATAGTTTATTTCTGCTTATTTAGTTTATTTATTGCTAAATAAATTGTGCGTCCAAGGAAACTTGGGTGCAACGACGATGTCGTCGTATCATATTTTATTTATGTATATTTTTGGACCTACTTTATGAGACCACCCTATCATTATGGAGCATCATTAGGTTCATTGGTTGTGACACAGGTGCTACACGAGTTGTGAGTCTCATATAGATCACGGACTGCGTGACAGGTCTGGCCTCCTGTACGCATGGGTCGTGCATTAGGGATGACTGCTGATAGAAACTTTGTATGCTAGTAGACCTGGCAGTTATTTAGAGGTTTTATCGTATCATGGATGTGGCATGCTTAGAGCATGGGATGGGGAGAACAACAAGTAAGACATTTGGGCTCCTTTGCACTTTCCTTATATGTAACTCGTACGCTCCACCGGAGATACGTGGTCGTGATGACCCCTATACTACTTGGCGGCCTCTGTCGTTCAAAAGACGACATGCTTTGTAGGTCCCTGATTCTCCGAGAGAATCATACCAATCCCACTATATGGCCAGATAGCCCACTTGGTGGAACGTTGTTCTCAAACTGTATTCACTTAGACGGTTAGGCGACCCAGTGGATATTTATATTTCAGTACTTTATTGGCATGTTTATATGTATCTTGTTATGTCCCTCTGAGGACCTGGTCCCTTTCCAGATATGGACGAGCAGGAGTATCCGCAGGAGTACGGTCCTGGACCTGACGCTACTTACCAGACTGAGGAGGTCTCACCTTCGGAATATCTGTGATTTTATTACCGCTATTTAGAGATCCTTGTTGCTACTTCAGTATAGTCATTTTGTAATGGATTTGTTTCCATCTGACTATCAGACTTGATACTCATCTTGATATTCAGTTATTATTCAGCTCTTTATTCTTACTTATTATTTGTGCTGTGGATGAGATATAGATTGTGTGTGACTTGTTGTGACAGTATATTACCACTGGTGGATTGAATATTCATGTACAGCGTACGTGTGTATATAGTTTCCATATATTGGAGTTCGTATACATACGGCTGGGCGTGTTACGTATTTCTAGTCCTACGTATTTTGGGACTGGGGCATGACATATTTTTTGTGGTGGCCCATGCAGGTCAAGAATATATTGTCTTGGTTACGTAACTGTACCAAACAAGCCTGCGTATAGGAATAGAGTATAAGGATCTCATCCACACTTGACTAAAACCTCATTCTTCCTTTTCAACCATCCTATATTTGGATAAATAAGTTTTACGCCAAAACCCTTTCCTCTGTGACCAGACCCTTTACCCTTGTTGGCGTAAAAGCCAAATGACTATTGTTGACGTAAAAGCCAAATGACTGTTGTTGGTATAAAAGCCAAATGACTGCCTGGTTGGTGTAAAAGCCAATTGACTATCTTGTTGGCGTAAAAGCCAAACTATGGAGAAGACTGCCTACTTTATGCTGTGGTTATGACAACTGCTACACATGTTCAATCTGCGAATGACACATATCTCTTTATAAGATCATGACATGCAAGCCACGTACGTAACCGCTCCGTAAACTTAATGATTCATGAATAATAGATAACCAGCGTAGAATAGCCTGATTAGGCATAAAATGTAAGGATGGTGAGGTAAGCGTATTTGTCACAGCCTTAGTTTCCCAGTCATGAGCAAATCTCGTGCATTAAATGCAGAGATATGCCTCGAGCCCTGTGCAAGAAACAGCTTTTTGACGTGCGTCTAATTTTGTTATATCTTGAGCGTAAAAACTCATTTCTATCAATATAGAATAGGCAGCATATTTAGAAGACTCAACTTTTCTTCCTTTTGGAAGCGTAAAAATGACTTGAATCAAACATATCACTAATCGACAACCTGGGTCTCTGTGCAAAATTATCATCACAGCCGTCCTCTCGATCATCGTACAATACTTTTGTCAGATATCAGGTTTACTGAATTGTCTGACAAATTCATCCGAGGAATACGAAGAGTTCCTCGTACAACTTTACGCTGCAACGTATTTCAGACTTTACGCTGGAAATCTTTTATGCAGCAGATCTTTTACGCGCAGATCCTTTACACGCAGATCTTTTACGCAAACTTTACGCACGCAGATTTTACGCAGATTTTTACGCACAGACTTTACCCAGGCAGACTTGTATGCACAGACTTTTTATGCGGACGGTTCTGAAACCCTACTTTACGCTTCTCTGTTTTACGCAGACAACTCTGAAACCCTACTTTACGCCAAACTTCCTTGAATCTCTGTTTTACGTCAAACTTTCTTGAAGCTCTGCTTTACGCAGATACCTTAGCAACATGTTTTACCCAAACAACCTTGAAACCCTGTTTTACGCAGGGAAAGACTTCATGTATGATTGGGAATTTTGACTATAAAATATACGTACAAATTCTCCAGCATATTTTATGCTTTCATATTCTATTTAATGCTTGTATCCTATTTTATTCCTGTACTTCGTCTAATCGTTGTGTACATCACCTGCAGAGAGATGGATATGCAGAAGGGACGTACTGTCGACGATGGCAACACAACTCCTGGAGTCAATGGTCAGACTCAAGGAGGGACCTCAACAATTCCTAGACTTTCAGGACCAGACGGACAGATTCACAATCCAGTTCCATCTGATCTTCCCGTTTCACCTAATGGGACCCTTCTAGTCTCATCGACACTGCAGGATGGCCAGGCACAACTGTTCTACTTCTTCCAGATGATAATATAGGAACAGCGATAATAGGCTGCCACACTAGCTGCAGAGCAGAGGCAGCAAGCAGCAGAACAGCGACAAGAGTTCCTAGCAGCACTTGAAAGGATGGCTGCAAAGACTACTATACCAGCTCAAGCACTAGCTCCAGTACCTCGAGCTAGAGTTGGTTCAGTAAAGAACTTTGTACAGATGGATCCAAGGCCGTACAAAGACATTGAAAGCCCAGAGGAAACTACCAACTGGATCACTCACACTCGGAAGTTATTAGAAGCATCGCAGCTACCTACAGAGCTATGGATGACGGGTGTAAGGACGCTTCTAGATGATAATGCTCATCACTGGTGGGAATTCATGGAGCACCAGCTGGGTACATACCAGACTTGGGAGCAGTTCTTGGAGTGCTTTAAAAGAAGTACTTTTTGGACACCGTCAGAGATGCATTGTACGATCAGTTTCTCCACCTGGAGCAGGGAAACCAAACAGTGCACGAGTATGATGCTGAGTTTAGTCGCCTTAGTAAATATGGCGCTGCCCTGATACCAGATGACTTGGCCAAGGCTAAGAGGTTTCATCGCGGACTGACTCAGGAGCTACAATATTACACAAGCTCACAGTCCCGGATCTCTTATGCCGAATTACTGACAGAAGCCAGATTACAGGAAACCATCAGCCAAAAAAAATGAGGTCAGCTGGGGACACAACAAGGACCAGCAAGGACACATACAAGACCAATAAGGACACAGCAAGGAGGACTTATCAGACGTCCTTTGGAATAACAACAGTATCAACACAGAGCCGGACCGTACCAGATTTTGGAGAAGCCCCAATATAATTATTGTGGGAGACGCGGGCACATTTTGAGAGATTGTCGGAACCGCTTAGGACAATGTATAAGGAGTGGTTCCAAACAACATTTGGTAAGAGACTGTCCAATGCAACAGACAGTGACACTTTTACCGCCAGTACAGGAGCTAGCACTTCCAGCACCGAAGCCAGCTCAGCAGATGAATAAACAGGAAGAATCAACTTGGCAGCGCGAGAACGGCAGGTGCGAACATTTTCTGAACCTATTCGTTGACCAAGGTATAAATTTACTTTGTTAATTTATATCTTCTACCATCCTTGACTTTCTACCGTGTCTTAGTTTTAATTTCGAGGACGAAATTTTTATATTGGGTAGAATATAAAATCCCTAATTCTGAAAACTGTATTATTTAATTTATTTAGTAATTATGAGCTAAATAGAGGGAATAGATTTTATTTAATTTTTATTTGAGGTATTTGTGCAATTAGAGGATTTATAGAGCCATTATAATTTTTTTTAATTTATTCCATTTAGGAGATCCTTTGGACAGTTGCTAGCTTAATAGTATGCACAATTATAATTTTTAGAATTTTCTATGTGTGTGTATATATATATATATATATATATATATATATATATAAAATTTCTATTGGATCTAACCCAAATCCCTTAGCCTACCCTACTGCTTGAACCCACAACCCGTTAGGAGAAGCAAAAATATCAACAGCAGCAGTAGCAAAAACCAACTTTGTTTTTCCCCTCCGCGCGTGTGAAGAAAAATATCAGCAGCAACACCACCGCCTCATTCCACCATCTCATTCCACCGCATCTTTACCTATTATTACTAAACTCTCCTCAACCAAAACCAAACCAAAGAAAGAAAGAAACAGCAGCGACAGTAGTTTCTTAAACCACTAATTATTCTACCGCCTCTTATCTCTATATATATTGCAAACTCTCCCAAACCCTAATCCCACTTATTACACCAAACATAACACTGTATTGAACGCTTGCACTATACAGAACTCTTGCTCGGCAAGTATACCTTGTCATCGTACTATTATTTATATTCCATGTGATGTCTGCATAGTTTATTTTTGCTTATTTAGTTCATTTATTGCTAAATAAATTATGCATCCAAGGAAACTTGGGTGCAATGACGATGTCGTCGTATCATGTTTTATTTATATATATTTTTGGACCTACTTTATGAGACCACCCCATCATTATGGTGCATCATTAGGTTCATTGGCTATGACACAGTTGCTACACGAGTTGTGAGTCTCATATAGATTACGGACTGCGTGACAGGTCTGGCTTCCTGTACGCATGGGTCGTGCGTTAGGGATGACTGCTGATAAAATTTTTGTATGCTAGTAGATCTGACAGTTATTTAGAGGTTTTATCGTATCATGGATATGGCATGCTTAGAGCATGGGATGGAAGAATAACAAGTAAGACATTTGGGCTCCTTTGTACTTTTTAATATGTAATCCGTACGCTCCACCGGAGATACATGGTCGTGATGACCCCTATACTACTTGGCGGTCTCTGCCGTTCAAAAGACGACATGCTTTGTAGGCCCCTGATTCTCCGAGAGAATCAGGCCAATCCCACTATATGGCCAGATAGCCCACTTGGTGGAACATTGTTCTCAAACTGCATTCACTTAGATGGTTAGGCGACCCAGTGGATGTTTATATTTCAGTACTTTATTGGCATATTTATATGCATCTTGTTACGTTCCTATAAGGACCTGGTTCCTTTCCAGATATGGACGAGCAGGAGTATCCGCAGGAGTACGGTCCTAGATCTGACGCTACTTACCAGACTGAGGAGGTCTCACCTTCGGAATATCTGTGATTTTATTACCGCTGTTTAGAGATCCTTGTTCCTACTTCAGTATAGTCATTTTGTAGTAAATTTGTTTTCATCCGACTATCAGACTTGATACTCATCTTGATATTCAGTTATTATTCAGCTCTTTATTCGTACTTATTATTTGTGCTGTGGATGTGATATAGATTGTGTGTGACTTGTTGTGACAGTATATTACCACTGGTGGATTGAATATTCATGTACAGCGTACGTGTGTATATAGTTTTCATATATTGGAGTTCGTATACATACGGCTGGACGTATTACGTATTCCTAGTCCTACATATTTTGGGACTGGGGCGTGACATCTATTATTTATGAATCATCAAGTTTTACGCATAGTTTGACTTTTTACGCCAACAAGACAGTTATTTGGCTTTTACGTCAACCATCTTTACACAAGGTGCAGTTATCTACGTGGCTTACATGCCATAATCCATCAGAAATAGCAAGCTTTACTCTCCGCCTATATAACAAAACATGCTGGAATTTCCACATACTTTGACAAAATTGCATTTGTGCACAAATACTTCATCCTAAACAAAAATGTTACATCCTAACCCAGATGTTACATCCTAACCCGGCCCAGCCCATGATCCTCGCGATCTGTAAATAAAATACGGTCCCGGAATCGTTCCTCCCCTATCTCAGCATTTTTCCAAGAAGCAAAGATGCAGGTCTCTCTCTCTCTCTCTCTCTCTCCGAAACCCTAACCCTAATTATATGCCCCCCAATATTTTAGGTCAATGAAAATAGACTAATTTTGTCTTCTTACTAACGTCGTCCTAAAACCGTAAATTCTTCTTTTCTCACATTATTTCCCTAATTGTCTCTTTGCTTTGATGGAGGCTATGTTACTTACACGGACATGATTACGACACGGCGACACGGATACGGCAACCAAGGAAACAGAACCCTAGTTTATTTTGTTCTTTTAGTTTGGATCACACTTTCCCCTCTTCAATTTGAATAAAATTCCATCTTTTTTTTTGTTAATCATGATTTGATCTGTAGGTTCTGTTTTATGTTCTACCTGCTCTAAATTGCATAATTTCTAACCCAGTCTTAGATTATCCTTTTTATTCAGCATTGGATTACAATTTTGTTGGCTATTTTGCGCTTAAATACCTTCAACTTTTACACTTTTGTAAGCTTCTACCTCTATACAATTTCAATGCAATCTTTCTGCCACGAACTTACGACCCCTTACGTATAACTG
Source organism: Iris macrosiphon (assembly GCA_036927795.1). NCBI lineage: Eukaryota > Viridiplantae > Streptophyta > Magnoliopsida > Asparagales > Iridaceae > Iris > Iris macrosiphon. The sequence continues at coordinate 208,298,746 of JAYESA010000002.1, read as the reverse complement.
ACATGTTGTTGGTTTTGGTTTTGCTTTTGGTTTTGTTTTTCTTGCAAAAGCTCAAGTCCCTCTTCCTTTCTTTAGTCCCACATCGGATGCACCATAGCCCTCTTGTGCACATATATTACTTTCTCTTCTTTGCTCTATTAAGTTGTTGTGTGGGGAACCCCTTGGGCCACACGCGCGCCGCCGCCGCCGCCCGGCCCGGCTCGGTTCGGTTCGGTTCGGTTCGGTTCGGTTCGGTTCGGTTCGGTTCGACGCGCGTAACGGGTGCGGGTACGTGCCCACATCTGCGGGCGCCGAATGCCGATCCGATTTTCTCTTCGGGTTCGGGCTGGGACCCTAAAATTCTTTTTGCTCCTCTTAATTCTGTCATTTATTTTTCTAAACGTTGGAATTAATTTCTGAACGTTACAAATATTTTTAACCGTTACAATTTTTTCATGTCCAGATTCATTCGTTTAATTCCTGTGTAACGGCTGAATTAATCGTAAATTAATTCTGACCGTTACACAACTGTATTATATATTCGTCCCTAATTTCTTTGTAAAATCATTCCGAAAATTTCTTACTCCAAACCTCTGTCAACATTCTGTTCTTCGTTCTCATCTCCAAGCTCTGGGCAGAGCTAAGTCCTGATCGTTCTCTCCAAGTCGTGTGCGGCAACGAGATTCCGGTAGTGCGGGGATTTTACCACTAGGAGCGTCGGGAACGTCTGCACACAGATCCCGAATAAACTCTTAGGGCAGTGCTTCGTGCACGACTTCCCCAGAGGCCGGTAACATTGTTTAATTTTATTTTGTATTCTAAAATTTTTAAGTAAGTAAAAGACAATTTTTATAACAATCTAAGAGTTTATTCTCATTTTGTTAGAATTTTCAATACTTGCTGTTGATTTAATAGAGAAGAAAATATATATATATATATACTGTGAGTAAGAGTTGTATTCACAACTTACTGTAAAAAGTTCATTGTTGTTGATTTAATAATTGGCTACTGTATTCACAATACTTGCTGTTGATTACTGTATTCACAATTTTTAAGAATTTCAATACTTGCTGTTGATTTAATAGGCCGGTAACATTGGCTACTGTTGCTAGTTAAGAGTTCATTGTTATTGTAAGAATATTAATTTGTTCAGTTAGAATTACCTACTGTTACAATTGATAGTTACTGTTCGAAAATAACAAATTGTTTTCTACAAATTTGTAACAAGTTGATAGTTACTGTAGCAATTTGACTTCTAACAATTTTTATATAGCTACTTCTACCAATTTGTTAATAGTTACTCTAGCAATTTTTCTACAAAATCAAGTTAACAGTCACTGTAGAAATTTGTTTCAATTCCTCAATTGATTTATTTATTTAATTATCAAATTGCTTACTATATTGTCAAATTGCAAATTTGCTTAAAGTGTTTTAAATATTGTTAGTACATTTGATAATTTTGTCAATTGCAATTTTAATCACTTAGCATTTTTGAAAGCATTTTTGGACCAAAAGAAAATAGTTTAGTAAAAAGGAAATTGCAAATAAATTCTTCAAATCTAAAGTTTCAAAGTAGAGACAAACTCGGGTACAAGCCGAAAGGGTCTTTCTGTCAACCGGGTGTAAATAACCCTAAGCGATACGGTATTTAAGAGTCTTCGGACCACCGCTAGCTGGGAACCGGCCCCTACAGCTAACTTGAGTTGATCAACACTTGAAAAACTAAAGATTTTAAGATTGTTTAGCAAAGACCACCTAAACTATTATCTTGTAGAAGGCCAAGGAAAACCCAAATCTAATTTTTCGTATAAACCCAAAAAGAATTTCTTCATCAAGAAGAAAACTTTCAGCCTAACCACCTCAATCATCATCAAAAAATCTAAAAACCTAGAACTTCAGTCAGACTATTAGACCAGAAGCGAACATGCTTCACAAAGGTTATTCGAGTTCCTTCAGGACTGTAAGCTTTCAACCCCTTATTAACCTCTCTTACCATTCTGATGATTGGTGGTTGGATTCTGGAGCTAATGTTCACGTTTCATTTGATCGCTCCTGTTTTTCAAACTATCAGGAATCAAGTGGAGGAGGTGTGACCCTAGGAGATGGCTCAACGGCACAAATAATTGGAAGAGGAAAAGTTAACCTGAAAATGACATCAGGAAAAATCTTAACTCTTCATGATGTTCTTCATGTGCCGTCTGTCAGGAGAAACCTAGTTAGTGGATCCCTTCTTGTAGCCTCATGATACAAAATTGTAATGGAGGCTAATAAAGTAGTTTTTTTCTAAGCATGACTCTTTTATAGGAAAAGGTTTTGTAAAAGACGGTCTTTTCATTTTAAGTACAATGAATAAAATGTCTGATGGTTCTCTCATTGTCTCTAATATAGAATATTCAAATGTTTGGCATGGCAGACTAGGTCATGTGAACCTAGGTTCTATTAAAAGAATGATGACCTTAGACCATATTCCCAAGACTCCAATAGATGACAAACACAAATGTGAAATCTGTGTTCAAGCCAAACACACTAGATTACCATTCAAATCTGTAGAAAGAAATTCTAACCTTCTAGAACTTATCCATAGTGATGTATGTGACTCAAATAGGATTTTGACCAGAGGCGGTAGAAAATACTTTGTTACGTTTATAGATGATTATTCAAGGTATTGTTATATCTACCTTCTCAAAACCAAAGATGAAGTTCTAGATAGATTTAATGTCTACAAATCTGAAGCTGAGAATCAATTAGAAAGGAAGATTAAGATCCTTAGATCTGATCGTGGTGGAGAATATACCTCAAACGAAATGTCTAACTTCTGTGAAGAACATGGAATAATTCATGAGGTAACTGCTCCATATTCACCTCAGTCTAACGGAGTTGTTGAACGCAAGAACCGCACTCTGTTAGATATGGTGAATGCCATGCTTCTCAGCTCTGGTGCTCCTGATAACTTGTGGGGAGAAGCCCTTTTAACTGCCTGTTACATTCTTAATAGGATTCCTAGTAAGACAAAAGATAAGACTCCCTATGAACTGTGGAAAGGTAGAGCTCCTAGGATTAATTACCTTAGAGTTTGGGGATGCCTTGCAAAAGTCGGAATTCCCGAACCTAAAAAGAGGAAGATTGGTCCCAAGACTGTAGACGCTGTTTTCATAGGATATGCCTTAGACAGCTATGCAAATAGATTTCTAGTGACTCACTCAGAAGTAAATGAAATCTCTAACAATACCATTATAGAAGCAAGAGATGCAGTTTACTTTGAAAACATTTCCTTTTAAGGATAGAAGTTCAATCTCTTCCTCCATACCCTCTACTAGTTCTCAAGTCCAAATACCTAGCTCTCAATCTGAACAAGACTTAGAACCAAGACGGAGTAAAAGGAATAGGATTGAGAAAAATTTAGGAGAAAGATTCTTCACATTTTTGATAGAGGGTGATCCCTCAACTTATGAAGAAGCAATGTCATCTCCTGATGCTCCCTTCTGGAAAGAAGCCATTAACAGTGAATACAACTCCATCATGGAGAATAACACTTGGTTTCTAACAGATCTACCTTTAGGGAATAAACCAATAGGTTGTAAGTGTATTTTCAAGAAGAAACTCAGAGCCGATGGTACTATAGAGAAATACAAAGCTAGATTAGTTGCTAAGGGTTTTACCCAGAAGAAAGGGTTAGATTATTTTGATACCTACTCTCCTGTAGCTAGGATCACATCCATTAGAACTCTCTTGGCCTTAGCATCCATTCATGATATGCTAATCTATCAAATGGATGTAAAGACAGCATTTTTGAATGGAGATCTAGAGGAAGAACTTTATATGGACCAACCTGAAGGTTTCATTGCTAAAGGTCAAGAAAAGAAAGTTTGCAGACTAGTAAAATCCCTCTATGGCCTGAAACAAGCTCCCAAACAATGGCACAACAAATTTGACAAAGTAATTTGTGAATATGGTTTCTTGTCAAATGAGTATGACAAATGCATATACTCTAAAGGTACATGTAAAAGTTGTGTCATTTTATGCTTGTATGTAGATGACATTCTTATCCTAGGTTCATCACTGGAATTGATAAATACTACAAAGAACTATTTATCTAGCCAATTTGATATGAAAGACCTAGGAGAAGCCAACTTAATTTTGGGAATGCAAGTGACCAAAAGCAAAGAGGGTTATACTCTATCTTTAGCACATTCAATTGAAAAAATGCTAAAAAGATTTGAGTTATTTGATAAGAAACCTGTCCTTACTCCTTATGACAGCAGTATTGTACTGAAAAAGAATGAAGGATCACCTTTGGAACAACATAAATATTCCCAGATGATAGGCTCCCTTATGTATATAACAAACAGGACAAGACCTGATATTGCATTTGCTATTGGGAGACTAAGCAGATATACCAGTAACCCAAATCAGTCACATTGGACTGCCTTGGATAGGGTATTTAGATATCTTAAGGGCACCCTAGACTACAAACTTCATTTTACTAGGCACCCTGATATCATAGAAGGTTATTCAGATGCAAACTGGGTAACCGACTCACATGATATAAAATCTACTACTGGATATGTATTTACTCTAGGAGGAGCTGCAATCTCCTGGGGCTCTTGTAAGCAGACTATCATAGCTAGGAGCACAATGGACTCCGAAATGATAGCTTTAGATACAACTTGCACAGAAGCTGAATGGCTTAAAAATCTTATTATGCATATACCTGTTTCTCTTAGTCCTGTTCCTGCAATTTCTATAAATTGTGATAATAAATCTGTTATTGAACTACTAAAGCATGATTCTGTGAATGCTAAGATGAACAGGCACCTGCAGCTGCGCTTCAAGTCAATAAAAAGCCTACTAGGCAAATATGTGGTTCTTGACTATATAAAGTCAGAAAAGAACCTTGCAGATCACTTGACGAAGGGTCTGTCTAGGACTTTGATCCTAGAATCATCGAGGGGGATGGGGTTAAGCCCATAAGTTAGTCACCAGCAGTGGCAACCCAACCGAGTCTGACTGGAGATCCCAAGAAGCCGGTTCAATGGGTAGAAACAAGCTGAACTTAGGTGACTTTATGGAACACTGACTCGAGATTAAAAGTCTCATTAAAATAAAGCCCAAGCGGCTGTACATGTGTACAATAATTCCCCATCCCTATGGTGACAGTGTTCCTGTGTGATATGGTTAGGATGAGTTTAAACTCTTAATAGGTCCAAGCTGTAATGCTGGGTTGATTCATATCACCAACCATCAAGGACTTACCTATATGAGAGGTCGTGAAGGCCGCGACTATGGGACAGGGCGATCCCAGACAACTCTCATGAATGTGGAAAGTGCGCATGGCCATTTAAAAGCGCCACCCGATAGACCAAGGACCTCTAGCGTACTATATGTGCTATTTTCTAAATCTGGTTCAAGAAGTCTGATTCAAGGCATAGTTCATCAAGTACTTCTTCAGATTAAGGCAATAGTCACTACGTGAGATTCAAGGCTGTAGTCCATCTCATCTATGCATAGTATTATACTGCCCAGACGCTCTCTCTCTCTCTCTATAATTTACTTCACTCTTATCTCTGTTTCGGAACTTGACCTTTTGGGGGGGATTGTTGGTTTTGGTTTTGCTTTTGGTTTTGTTTTTCTTGCAAAAGCTCAAGTCCCTCTTCCTTTCTTTAGTCCCACATCGGATGCACCATAGCCCTCTTGTGCACATATATTACTTTCTCTTCTTTGCTCTATTAAGTTGTTGTGTGGGGAACCCCTTGGGCCACACGCGCGCCGCCGCCGCCGCCCGGCCCGGCTCGGTTCGGTTCGGCGCGCGTAACGGGTGCGGGTACGTGCCCACATCTGCGGGCGCCGAATGCCGATCCGATTTCCTCTTCGGGTTCGGGCTGGGACCCTAAAATTCTTTTTGCTCCTCTTAATTCTGTCATTTATTTTTCTAAACGTTGGAATTAATTTCTGAACGTTACAAATATTTTTAACCGTTACAATTTTTTCATGTCCAGATTCATTCGTTTAATTCCTGTGTAACGGCTGAATTAATCGTAAATTAATTCTGACTGTTACACAACTGTATTATATATTCGTCCCTAATTTCTTTGTAAAATCGTTCCGAAAATTTCTTACTCCAAACCTCTGTCAACATTCTGTTCTTCGTTCTCATCTCCAAGCTCTGGGCAGAGCTAAGTCCTGGTCGTTCTCTCCAAGTCGTGTGCGGCAACGAGATTCCGGTAGTGCGGGGATTTTACCACTAGGAGCGTCGGGAACGTCTGCACACAGATCCCGAATAAACTCTTAGGGCAGTGCTTCGTGCACGACTTCCCCAGAGGCCGGTAACATTGTTTAATTTTATTTTGTATTCTGAAATTTTTAAGTAAGTAAAAGACAATTTTTATAACACATGTTAACATCCCGGATGCCCACAAGGTACACAAGTTGTGGTACACGCACTCCCAATGATATCTATAAGTCTATGTTGCATGGTCACGAACACGGCACGACAGGAGATTGATTGGGCGATTAGAATACCGAACTGATTTGCCTGGTGTATTTTGGAGTGTCTATGTTGTGTCTGCTGTCCGCCAACACGGCGTGACACTGTTGTGATTTTCTGAGTGTGTGCTTCCTAGCTATAGTTTCTTTTTTTTTGCTGCTCTGACTTGTATAATTTATTGACCTTTTATTCTTCAATCCCTAATTATAGATTATCCTTCTTATTTGATATTTGATGATTGACGGGGTTTAACTTGGAGTTGGCCTGGTTGTATTGTTTCCATTCCTTCCCTAAATAGCATAATTTCTTGACCTTCTGGTTGGTGTGAAACCCTAACCTAGTTTTCTGTGGAGGGAGAATCCCGGGTGAGGATTCTCCTAAACTTGCACACTTTGTAGTAGAGCAATGTTCTTGCTGAGAGATGAGTAGGCTGGGTTTCTTTTCTGCTCTTGCTTTTTGTTCCCCTCACTTTTGGCTTTGAAGTACAAATCAGGATCTCAACGAAAAAAGGCTATCGTTGTATTTCTTTATATTCTTATTTAATTGCAATAAGTACTTTGTCAATGATTAAGCTGTGTTCCAAATACATCATATGACATGACAGGATACACACTGTGACACGTAACAGAACATATGTTGACATGTTCTAGTGGATAAAAGGTGTCTTTTGTGTCCAATATGTGTAAACGAGGCACACACGCAACACTGTTTTTAGGGTGCCAATGCTTCCTAGCCAATAAGTCAAAACTAGGTAATCTTTAATGTGGAGTCGAGCCTTTGACGCTTCCTCTCCCTCTCTCACGCATGAACCAAGCTTTCCCTCATCGAGTTTATCTTCGTCCTAGCAGCTCTTCTCTTTGTTTCCTGACGGGCCTGTTACGCTTTGTTATTAAATGTTGTGTGATTGCTATCAGAGCACCTATTGCATGTGGATTCAACATGCTTAATAGAAAATAATTGAAAATTAGCTGCAGCGATCTTGATTTGAGTATTTGGTTGATGGCTTCCATGTTCCACATGGTTGTTGATACGCTGTCTACTTTTTGGTCAGTTCTCTCATATTTGTTCTGTACCTATCACGTTTCTGCTGTAAACAATGTTAGATCTGGTGTCACAACACATAAGTAGGCCTTAGCTGAAGTATTTTGGGCGTGTTTTTATGCTCGTCACCTAACAAGGATGCTTCTTCTTTTCTTTTGTTCAGGCGAGCGACCGTTTCAACATCAATTCCCAACTTGAACACCTCCAGGCCAAATATGTTGGAACTGGTCATGCAGATTTGAATAGATTGTAAGCTTCAAACTCTAAGCACTTTTCGTGTATATCTAGCTTTTAAAAGTTTTTTGTTTTGTTTTGATCTTTTTCCTTTTTCTCCCTGTGAATGAGCAGTGAATGGGCAGTGAATATCCAGCGTGACAGTTATGCATCTTATGTGGGGCACTACCCACTGTTATCCTATTTCGCCATTGCAGAGAACGAATCAATTGGTAGAGAACGCTACAATTTTATGCAGGTTAGCCATCATTATCTAATTCTCCTCCCTTTTTTGTTTCTATGCCAATCTGTTGTCTGATTAAAACAAAAATCCTTTGTCCCGTGCAGTGTACCATCATTTTTTCATAGCTTCTAGAATGAAACTCATGATGTTAGACTTTATAGAATAATTTTTACTAGAAGTGATATTTATAGAATATTTTCTGCTGGAAAATAATTATTTCTCAAGTTAAGTTGGAAGCGTTATGGAAGGGTGCACAAATTTTTTTTTTTTATGTTTATTAATTATTGTTATCAAAATTTATAGATATCTTAATATTTATTAGAATTTATAAAGTTCAGTTCAAAGTTACACAAAGATCATTCGCATGGTAAATTTTATGATGTCAATGTAAGTAATTCTTAGTTTCTTGTTACTTTAATGAACATGCATTAGAAGTTCTCCAACTTTTTTTTTCTTCTAAAATTTCTGTCATCTTTTAAAATTGTGGTCCTGTTATGGGAAGCTCTCATGTCGTCGAGGAAATACGCTCCCGTCGTTGGAGAAACGAGCTTAGATTCATTGACCTCCTAAGAGTTTTTGGCTTCTAAGGTTTGGAATATTGGTCTTGCCATGCTTGTCTGTATCAGTGCAACATAGCTAACGAGATTGTCTCTGTACTCCAATCATCTTTGTGAGGAAGAATGCAGCCCTTCTGCCTTTTATTAAAATGTCACAATGTCCATGATTATGTCGATATTAGAAAATACTTGCACATAATCACGTACTCGTTTATTACTAAATCATGTCCTGTTGGCACTTGGTAAGTTTATTTGTCAGCGCCAATAGTTCTTTTTTGACTTTAAGATACTCTTATATTAACATGCTTTTAATTGATGCTGGTGATGTCGTCATGAGGGTCTCGTTACTTACTGATGTTGGTCAGTCAAGAGATCATTCATTAATAAACCTTCTCTTTTAGAAATGATGAATGAAATGATAAAAAAGAGGATATTCTTGTTTTATTGACTGATGGTTTCATGTTTTTTAATGCAGAAAATGTTGTTACCATGTGGCCTTCCTCCTGATAGGGAAGAAGATTAAGGATCCAATACAGAATTGGCAGTTACGAGAGGGATTGGAGTCGGGAATATGTCTTCACCTAGCCTCCCCTGGACCTAGTTCTCTAGTTTTAGAAGTTTCTGTAGCATCTACCAATAACCTTATCATATGTACTCTTTATGTCGCCAAAAGACTTGGGTATTCCTTGTAACATGGATGCATGTTCTTGTGCCATATATTGTTGAATTTATGCCAGCATACATTGTTGGTCTTGTTAGCATGAACGTGCGGGTGTTTTAGTAAATGAATAGCTTGAAAGCAGTGGCATACATGGTATATGAAATTATTTGGTTTGCATGGTAAGAAATGTAGCTGCATAGAAATGGCCATGACTCTTGCAAATTTTGCTTCCCCTATTTCATGAGGGGGAGAGTTGCAAATTTCAAATATCCAAAAGGTAAGACTGAAATTGCTTGATAAGTTAAACTGGAATTTGGATGCTAGCTATATATCATTATCCTGTCCATGGTGCTGCAAAGCAAGGAACCAATGCAATTCCAAGGTGGAGCAAAAGCAACATATATATCATCGTTGCTGATGCTAAAGTTTATATGCAGAAGCACAATATATTGGCTGGGGAGACTAAATATTAATCTCCACATCAAGACTATCAAAATGTATTGTGCTTTGTGTTTGAAAGCAGATCAGTAAGTAGCTTGTGAAGCAATGGCGTCGCATGCTCACTCGCTATTAAGACACATGAAGGAAGCACTGGAATATCCAGGAGAGGAGGAATGCGTTTGAGGCCTGCACGTGCTTGAAGATTTGAATAGCTTTGAATGATTGGAAGAGTTTCTCCATACTGATTGATATATTTGGAGCATCTTGGGAGAATCACGTCAGACTTTATGGAGCTTGTAATTTTGTGAAAATTTTATTTATTCTTTGCCGCCTCAATTTTTTACGTGTATTGACAAGGACTTCAAAAGCGACTTGGGGTTTTGCCTTTTTAATATGGAGCTCATATGTCAGTATCTGAGAATATATATATATATGTAAAGATGGTGTCATACAATTATTGGTTGTGCATAGGTCATCAACAAACTGGTAATTAGGAAATGTACTGCTAATTATAGAGAAAGAATTTGCATATATATACGCTTAAGCCGAATTTTGTATAATCTACCCATATTTGTGAACTACAGTGAGAATCTTCATAAAGAATTTCTCACTTGGCTGTGCAATTTACTGTACTGAAAATATTTGAGTAGATAAATTTCAATTTTGCATGCCCATATGAGCATCTCAACCTTAGCCTGTTGATTGTATTTCAACATAATTTTTTAAAATTCCTTGAATAACATAAATGATTGAGGAAGCACTTATTAGCATTAAACTAACCGAGTAGGTGAAAAATGATCTTAGTGCAAAATAAATATTGATGATACATATTAGCAAGCATATAATTCATAGACCAATGGACGCAACAATCTTTTAAGTGAGGTAAAATTGTGGAAGTCATAACAAACTCATAAAGACCTCAAATTTAAATTTGTCAGTTCACGTTCATGTATCTCAATATCTATTTTAAAAATAAAATAAAATACTAATCACCCTCGAGTAAGAATAAAAGTATAATATAACTCTCTTATTGGTTATTATCTTCTGACATTTTCAACCAACTCGATTATAGTGTTCTCAAGAGAGTCCCTCAATTTTGTAAATCTGGAAACTTTTAACCCTCCTCTTGCTTTGCTTTTGTGGTTTGATAAGTCTTCGATTTTCACTAAACATATTTTTTTATGAAACTAGGTTATTTGTATTTTTTTTTTATATGTAGGCTGATCGTTAACAATTCTAATAACTTAAAAGTAGAAAAAGAGATGTAGTATATTGCAAAATAAAATTCCAGGTTCCTAGAAAATTTAAGATTGCCATATCTAATTATGTATCATTACATTTTGGGGCTTATCTGCAAAACAATAACACTCAGAGTATATCTGCAAAATCCCTTACCAAAATAGTAATAAAAATCTCCTACCAGCAATCTACTACACAACTTACATTTTCCCTCTCTCTCAACAAACAACCCCAAATCTAGGACAAATTCCAACCCCCACCCCCCACCCACGCGCGCGCACACAAATTTCGCAAAAAAGTCCCTCCTTTATCTCTAATTGTTGCTAGCGCTTCTTCTTCTTCTTCTTCTTCTTCTACTACTGATACTTACGGCTTCCGTATCAGAATCTCCAATTCCGCGACAATGCTGAGGATCTATTCGTAGACGCTGACCGATGTCGAATCCCCGAATATTTCGGCGTGGGAATCCGGACTTCTGGGCCCCGCTGACCGGGACTTAGGGCTACGGTTTCTGATTCTATAGTTAATGTAGGCATTTATTGGGCCAGTTTTTTTTTTTTTTTTGGGAAAATTAGGGCTTTTCTGGAAGATTTCCTTTGCACTCGCATTCGCTATGGAGCGTGTGATTGGTGGGAAGTTCAAGCTCGGGAGAAAGATCGGGAGCGGATCTTTCGGGAAGCTCTTTCTCGGTAAAGTTGGAATTTTTTTGCCCTTTGTATGGGAAATTGGTGACTGTTTTGATTTTGTATTGGATTGATGCACGTGTTAATATCCAGAGTGGAGAGGAAGTGGCAGTCAAGTTGGTATGATTTTTTTTGGGCTTGTGATAAAGGCACTGCAAAGAACACTCACGGCTGCTCATAATTTTATCTCTAAAAGTTACAAGTTTGCCACTATTCAAATTTGTTTAGGGCTGTCCATACCAACCTATATAAGTAAAAATTATTTCTCTTCTTTCTTTTTCACCTTCAAATGAAGAAATCCTCATTCTCTCCAAGTCCTAAAACCTAAACCTAACTTTGGAATTTGATAGTTGTGGTTCCAAGTGGAAGAAAATTCTTATTTGATGATTCTCAAACGAATATTCTTTCGGTATGTCTTCGATAACATACGATGAATAAGTTTTTCAAGCATGCGATTGTCACCAAGTTATTTAGTTTTATTTGACTATTGTAGGAGCGATGCATGAAATTCTCTTCGATGAAGAAGTCGGATCATGCAATCCATTAAATATGTATTCCGCTCCTTCCGAAGAACATGTCGGTTGTTCCGAAGCACCTACGGTACGTAAAATGACAACTCTATTTCGATAGTCAACAGTCATCGTGTAAGGACTGTATAAACTACGACAGTCCTATATAAATATAGTACTGTCATAATTTCGACAGTCCTATAGACTATGTGGACTGTCAAAATACTGATAGTCCTGAAGATAAAATGCTGACCACGTATTTTCTTCAAGACTGTAAAATTTTTGATAGTCTACTCAATACATTAGTCTGTACAAATTGTGACAGTCCTAATTTGGACTGCCAATTATTTGAAGTTATTAATTTTTATATTGGTTATAGGACCAGCCTTGTACAGATGCTGTGGTACATCCTGCTATTGGGGTTGATGTGGAGAATGATTCTCAACGGATATTCGATTTGCATCACACGAAGAAGCATTATATTGGTGCAGAGAAGTTGGAAGACGACATAACATAGTCATTGTCATTGCAAGATCGATCAGATCTCGGCCGGACCGAAAATATTTAGAACTGGGTTACGAAAGAGGAGGTGTGTTCAGGCAGCATCGGAAAAAAAAATTTGTTGTTGAAAAAAAAATCCTAAGAAAAATGTTGGGACGAAAAAATATGGTTGTCCATTTAAGGTGTTGATTGTAGAAGTAGAAGATGTGAAGTGGATAGTCGAAATTAAGAATGAAATACACAATTATCATATTCCAAAGACACTTACGGATCATGCCTACGTGGCACGGTTGAACAAGGATAAGAGAAAGTTGGTTGAAGAATTGTTTCTTTCCAGAGTTGCACCCAAACAAATTTATTCTGCCGTGCGACAAAAAGAAGATGAGAACAAGTCAACCATGAGGACGATCTATAATACTTTAACGAGAGCGAAATGTAATAGTATGAAAGAAAGAATGACGATGCAGCAAGTATTGAAGTTGCTTGGGAAGCATCACTATGTGGAATACTATAGAAGACATCCATAAAATAATGTTGGCTAGGTCCTTCGCAGACGTATTGGCCCTTGATTGTACATATAAGACTAACAAGTTCAAGATGCCTCTTTTTCACATTGTTGGGTTTACGTCTACGGAAAAAATATTTTCAGTCGCTTTTTGTTTTATGAAGAGTGAGACAGTTGAGGATTACATGTCACGCCCCAGTCCCAAAATATCGAGGGACTAGACACGTGGCAATGGCCAGCAGTACACACCGATGGACGTCCCAATTTAATGGATCCATCGGGCATACTTAAGCTGTAATATAGGTCTACAACAATAAGTCAAAATACTAATCTCATCCACACACAGAATAATAAGAACATCAGCAAAATAAAGAAAAGTACATCAAAGTCCAGTCTCAGCAGAGTATGTCGGGGAACAACCCGATAAGAGTCTAAAACAATGGTTCATCAGACTAGAACAAAAGAGTCCAAATAAAGTATCTGAAGAGTACAAACATCATAAGCTCATGAAAAGTCTTCAGCCATCACCTCTGCTTCTATGTTAGGTTCTCCTTCAGCAACAGCTTCTGGTACAGCCTCGGCTCCTGTCCCGTAAACCTCGGGATAATGTTCTTCTGCTAAACCTGGGGACATCATCCGGATCCAGGTCCTCAGGGGACATAGCAAGGTACAAATAATACAAGCCAAAATATATGCAGTGAAATAGTAAATGAAATAAGCAGGGTATCTACATAACCATCTATGTGAAAATGCAACTAAGAGCAACACTAGTACTCAGGCTGAGACCGCTACAAGCTCTGCGTCGGGGAGCCGGTAGCAGCAATATCTAGTAGTGGTCTAGCTCTGCTTGAGAGTCTACAACCTCACAATAGTAGTATATATATAAAACAACCTGTAGCCTGTGTGTCTCTCCCCACCCAATGTAACCACACGTCTCATGTCCATGTCACGTGAGATCAGAGCTAATGCAACAGTCATAATCTAAAAGTATAATAACTATGTCCATCCTGTATCCTATACAGAATCACCTTGAATATCTCAGGAAAATTCTGTCAATGTATGGTGTCAAGTGTCCTAGGTTATGGTGTACTTAATATACAAGCACAAGAATATAAAGGGTCTCGAATGTCCATCACTAAATGACATACACAACTCTCCGTACGGAGTTGGCACCCGACTGTAATCGGACACTAAGTATGTCATACAGTCCTAGTTTATATCATGTACACTAGTCACAGAAATTAGAGCAAGAGAACAAAATAGACTAATAAACTAATAAACTGCAATTTATGGCAAGGTACACTTGCCTGGGATTGGAATACCAGTAGCGGTCCCTGTAACAGTGGGTTCAGCAATAACTCCTCCAAAAGCTGAAATGAACATTACCAACAGTCTCAGGACATAAGAAATAGCTAAAAACGCCTGTCCTTAAGTCCAGTTTGGACACAAGGGCAAAAACGATATTTCTGGGCCAAAGCGGGTCCATATGTGGGCCGCTTTGTACCGAAAACCGGGTCAGGGTCAAAGGTCTCCAAATAAGTTCAACTTAGTGACAACAAGTCAGGAACGTTAATACGAACCCAACGGAACTTCCGGAATTGGATTCCGATGAACCGTTCTCAAAATCACCCGTCAAGTGGAGCCTGTGGGCCCACGACACGCGATTCTTCCAACGTTCTCAGAATCGAACCAAACTTGACCCACAGGACCAGCGTATTGCTACGAGTCCGATGGCGCAAGTTTCGTCTCAATCTGACGTGTATACACTAAGTTACAGCTAATTACAGAAAAGTCGGATACGGGGTGTTGTCCGCGGATACGCACAGATTCCGGTGTGCACGCACATCCGAATCAGCTTCTGCGAAAGCCCGCACGTCCGTATCAACGACCCGCAAGTATCGGTGAAGACCGCACGTGACCAAGTCGTCCCGTTTGGCGGGGCGTACTCTATTCCGAGGTGAAACAGGGCTAAGTTTTTCCTGTTTTTGGATCGCGGTGTGCGATCACCACAGGACGCGATGCCCCGAGCGGTTTGTCCGGGCACCGAGAGGGTCATACAGGCTACGCGATACAATTTACGGAATTAAAATCGGAGCTACGAGTTAAAAGTTATGGGTACCTGAACAGGGTTCAAGAAGTCCGTATCTACGCGTGTCAAACTCGAGTCCCTGTGTCCTGGATCCGTGTCCAAGCTGTGTCCTGTCTTGGGCAGAGTTTCCGCGACACTGGAGGTAGGTTTCAGGCCAGCGGTGGTCGGGAAAGGCTCGGGGAGGTCCTGGCGGTCGGCCGGTGAGGTCTGAAAGCTGGGCGAGGCGGGGAGGTGCCGGAGTCGGGCGGTTCTGTTCGGAGGGAGGCGGCTGCGGGTTTGCTGGTGGTGTAGCGGGGTTGCTGGAGGTCTGAGCGGTGGCGCCGAGGGCTGGCTGGAACGGAGAGGAGGTCGCCGGGGGTTCTGGGTTGCAGCGCCGGGTGGTCGGAGACGGAAGGAAGTCGCCGGAGTCGATGGGGATGAAAGGGAGTCCGGCCGGAGGATTCCTAGACTTATATAGGGTCGTAGGGGGAGGGAAACCGCCGTAAGTTGGCCGGAAGCTGAAGGGGACAGGTCGCCGGTTACGGGGGAGTCGAATCGAGAGGTCGGACGGCGGCCACGGCGGCGGAAACGGCCGCCGGCCAGGTGAAGGGTCGGGTCGATCGGAATTCAGGGGTTAGGGTTTACAATCGGGTCGGTTCGGGTGCTGGCGGGTCGGGTCTGACCCGGATCCGACCCGCTAGTCTGAGCGGTCCGGTCTAGTCAGACCGGCCGGTCCGGTCCGGTTCACTCTCTGGTTTGGTTTATTAATTAATTTGGTTTAATTAATCAGTTAATTTTATCAATAGTTTTTAATGCTTTAAAAATTCATCCGGGATCCAATAAATTCCCGAAAAAATACCCCATGCTCGGTTTTTAATTTTACACTAGAAAATATAATTTTTATCACATTTTAATATTATTTAATTTCATTTAAAAATTTATTTTAAATTAGACTGCTTTAGTTTATAGGATTTAAAATTCACAGAAAATGCTAATTAATTCCTGAAAATTTAAATTTTAAAATTCTTAAAATTTCAGGTGATTACAATCTACCCCCCTTAAGAAAATTGCGTCCTCGCAATTTAAAGATTAAACTACTAACAGAACAGAACTACAGGAATACAAAAATTTACTTAAGATATACCTGCATCCTCGAATAAGTGGGGGTATTTCTGGCGCATGATATCTTCCCTCTCCCAAGTAGATTCACCAGGAGAGTGTTGCTTCCATGCCACACGAACCAGTTTAATTGTCTGCCCTCGCAGTGTCTTTTCGCTGGTGCCAAGTATACCCACTGGTTGTTCTTCATATCTCAGGCTTGGACCTACGGCAATCTCAGAATGATCCACTATGTGACTTGGGTCAGTCACATACCTTCTCAACTGTGAGACATGGAATACATCATGCACTCCCTCTAGAGATGGAGGTAATGCAAGACGATAGGCCACCTCACCAATGCGCTCCAGAATATCAAAGGGCCCAATGTACCTTGGACTCAACTTGCCTCTGCTCCCAAAGCGAATAGTTCCTCGAGTAGGTGAAATCCTCAGAAATACATGTTCTCCTTCCTTGAACTCTAGGGGACGTCGGCGTGTATCAGCCCAATGCTTCTGTCTATCCTGAGCTGCACGAAGATGATTCTGGATTTGCTTCACCTTCTCTACTGTTTGCATTACCAACTCTGGTCCCAATATTTGACGCTCTCCAACGTCACTCCAGCATATCGGTGATCTGCACTTCCTACCGTATAATGCCTCGAAAGGAGCCATCTTGATGCTTGCTTGATAACTGTTGTTGTAGGAGAACTCCACTAAATGCAAATGATCTTCCCAAGACCCTCCAAAATCTAACATACAGGATCGCAGCATATCCTCCAAGATCTGGATTGTACGTTCTGATTGACCATCTATCTGGGGATGATAGGCAGTGCTGAATTTTAGTCTGGTGCCAAGACTCTCTTGCATACTTCGCCAGAAATGAGAGGTGAATCTCGAATCCCGATCTGATACAATACTAACCGGCACTCCATGCAATCTTACTATTTGTCGCATATACATGTCGGCTAGTACCTCTGTGGACTGTCCAACTCTAAATGGCAAGAAGTGTGCCGATTTAGTGAGTCGGTCCACGATAACCCATACCGCATCTTTTCCACTGGGGCTCCTTGGGAATCCTGTGACAAAGTCTATGGTAATATGTTCCCACTTCCATTCTGGTATGGGAAGCGGCTGCAACATTCCTGCAGTCCTCTGATGCTCGGCTTTCACTTGTTGGCAGACTAAGCATTTAGCTACAAATCTAGCACTCTCTCTCTTCATTCCATGCCACCAATAATACTGCCTTAGATCTCGATACATCTTTGTTCCTCCTGGATGAACAGAGTATATGGAGCTATGGGCTTCAGTCATTAGCTCCTGTCTCAATTCTCCATTTGGAACATATAGACGATCTTCGCACCTTAATGTACCATCCTCATGTATGCAAAGTCCCGTCTGCATGCCTGCTTCTGTCTTCTCTTTGAGTCTTCGAAATCTTGCATCAGTGGGCAAAGCTTCTTTAATCCTTTCCACAAGCGATGACTTCACTTCCAGATTAGCCAGCAAGCCACTTTGTCTTGGTAGAATAATCTCTATCTGAAGCTCCTGTAGATCTCTCAATAGCTCAGGCTGCGTCGTCAAGAAATAAGCTGTAGGCTTCCTGCTGAGTGCGTCTGCTACTACATTTGCCTTCCCTGGGTGGTACTGCAGATCTATATCAAAGTCCACCATCAACTCTAGCCAGCGCCTTTGTCTCATGTTAAGCTCCTTCTGGGTATATACATACTTTAAACTTTTGTGGTCAGTGAAGATTTCTACCTTCTCACCATAAAGATAATGCCTCCAAATCTTCAGTGCAAATATTACAGCAGCTAGCTCCAGATCATGCGTTGGGTAATTCTTCTCATGGACCTTCAACTGTCTCGATGCATAAGCAATAACTTTGCCGTGTTGCATCAAAACACATCCTAGGCCACTACCTGACGCATCGCTATAAACAACAAAACCGCCTGACCCTGAAGGAAGAGTCAAGACCGGTGCTGTTGTTAGACGCCTCTTCAATTCTTCAAAGGCCATCTGACATTCTTCTGTCCATGCAAAGTCCTGATCTTTCCGTGTCAACTTCGTCATTGGCTCCGCAATCCTTGAGAAATTTTCTACGAACCTTCTGTAATATCCAGCAAGTCCTAGAAAACTCCTCACCTCAGCAACTGATGTCGGTGTAGGCCAAGTCTCAATAGCAGCAACCTTCTCTGGATCCACTGACAGTCCTTCTCCTTAGATAATATGCCCTAAGAATGGCACCTTATCCATGCAAAACTCACATTTACTGAGCTTAGCATAAAGCTTCTCCTACCTCAGCGTCTCTAGCACGATTCTGAGATGCTCCTCGTGCTCTTCGTGGCTTTTGGAATATACCAGAATGTCATCGATAAATACCACCACGAATTTATCCAAGTATTGATGGAAGACTCGGTTCATCAAGCTCATGAATACAGCAGGCGCGTTGGTTAAACCAAACGGCATTACTAAGAACTCATAGTGTCCATACTTTGTTCTAAAGGCTGTCTTCGGGATATCTTCCTTCCTCACCCTAATCTGGTGATAACCGGATCTAAGGTCAATCTTTGAAAATACCCTAGCTCCACTCAATTGATCAAATAAGTCATCAATGCGTGGCAAGGGATACCGGTTCTTAATGGTCACAGCGTTTAACGCCCTGTAATCAATACACAGGCGAACTGTTCCATCCTTCTTCGGTACAAAAAGTATAGGTGCTCCCCAAGGTGAAACACTGGGCCGGATGAAACCTTTTCTCCAGAAGTTCATCAACTTGCTTCTTCAACTCTACTAACTCCTTAGGGGCTAGTCTATAAACTGATGAAGTGATAGGTTCTGCTCCTGGAGTTAAGTCTATGGTGAATTCTATTTCCCGATCAGGTGGTAGACCTGGAAGATCATCGGGAAATACATCCACAAACTCTGATATAACTCTTGGGTAACTTGACTCCCCTTCTACAGTTAATGCCCTAAGAGTTGGCTGAACACCTTGCTCTACAGCTCCTCGAAGAAATTCAAACTCTGAGTGTCCAGGTGGTCTGAATATAACTTTTCCAAGCCGACAATCAAGAGTAGCATGATACTGACTTAACCAGTCCATACCAAGTACAACATCATAGTCAGGCATAGAAAAGATCAGAAATTGGGCTCGCATTTCTCTTCCACAGACTACTACTGAACATGATCTACAGATATCACTAACAGGTATAATTCCACCTCCCGTAAAAATTTTCTTAGTCTTCGGAAGGGGTGCAGTAGCTACTCGATGGGTGGCTACGAAGCTAGCAGCTATAAATGAGTGCGATGCCCCAGAATCAAATAAAGCTACAACAGGTAATGAAGCTACTAAAATGGTACCTGCTATAACTTCTCCAGCAATAGCTTCTTCCTGAACAGCCAATGCAAAAGCCTGACCTCGTCCCTGGGCTGGACCCCTCTGCTGACGAGCCTGTTGGAATAGTGCTGCTTGAGGTGGCAATGGTGGTCTTGGCTGATATCCTCCTGGAGCTGGTGGTCTGACTCCTCCAACTCCTGTCTGCTGTGCTCCCACTGCTGGATAATCTGGCCTCGGTGCAGGTAGAGCTAGTCGTGGTGCTCCCTCTCGGCGTGCTGTGCAGTCTCTGGATAGATGCTGGTTGGATCCGCAAACCAGGCACAGACCCAATTTGTGTCTGCACTCCTTTTCAATGTGACCCAACTTGCCGCAGAAATGACAAGTAGGTAGGGTTCTTGGTGCTGCTCTCTGCGGTAGATTCCTCTGGAGTCGCTTTGCAGAATCCCCTTGTGCTGCCTTGGATGGTGCTGAGGTAAATGGCCGCTTTAGACTTGACTCCCTCCTGGTGACGCGCTCCATGCGTCGTGCTGCAGCAAGAACGTCGTTGTACGACGTAGGGGCAACAGATCCAATCAACCTCTGAAGCTCGAACCTGAGTCCGTCAAAGAATTTCTCCGCCTTCTCTTTTTCGGTAGGAATTAGAGAAGGGGCGAAACGACTCAGGCGAATAAATTCAGCATTATACTCCCCCACCGTCATGTTGCCCTGGATGAGGCGGTTAAACTTATCTCGGAGTTCTGATCTAGCAACGGCTGGGATATACATCTCTTGGAAGAGTCTGGAGAACTCCTCCCAAGTGACTCGGTCATGTCCGAGTCTCCTCTCTTCAGCTAGCCACCAGTGGTGCGCGTTGTCCGTCAGTTGCATTCGGACAGCAGTCATCCATCTCTCCCGCGGAAGTTCAGCTGCTTCCAACTGATGTTGTGTATTGGTGA
The DNA here is from genome assembly GCA_036927795.1 of Iris macrosiphon. Lineage (NCBI taxonomy): Eukaryota > Viridiplantae > Streptophyta > Magnoliopsida > Asparagales > Iridaceae > Iris > Iris macrosiphon. The sequence goes on along the minus strand of JAYESA010000002.1, from coordinate 208,278,255 downwards.
GCCACTCATGCACTTCAGTTGGTCCTTCCTTGCCCGAAAAGGTACGGGGCTTGAGTTGACGGAAATCAGTGATAGATCCCGTCGCTGGTCGCCTAGCTTGCGGGTTTGCCTGCTCCAATGCATTTACTAGGCTGGTTCTCAGGTTCTCTGCCTCCTGACGCTGCGCCTCCTGTTGAACTTGTTGTTGAGCTTGCATCATGGCATAAAACATCTGGAACATTTGCTGCCCATCCATTGCTTGCCCTGGTGGGAAGGCAGGCATCTGTGGAGTGAACTGCGGCGGTGGTGGAATATCATTACGCCTGAACCTTGAGTTATGCTGCTCATCTTGTCCACTTTGAGAGGATTGACCTCTGTTCTCTGGTGTAACTCCATCTCCATAGGTAACCACAGCGTCTTGTGGTGTAAAAGGAATTTCATCTCCACTTCTTGGATCCATCTTTCTGTATCCAAAATAAACTTTATGAGAACGTTTAGTAGAGTCAAGCAGGATGCAAAATCAAGTACTTAATTCGAATGCGATATAGAGTTTCAAAAACGATTCAACAAATGGATGAGATCCTATAACCTATCCTATCTTTTTACAGGTTTGTTTGGCCCCTAAGTTGAAACCAAAACAATTTGTCGTAGACCTGCATGGGCCACCACAAAAACCATGTCACGCCCCGGTCCCAAAATATCGAGGGACTAGACACGTGGCAATGGCCAGCAGTACACACCGATGGACGTCCCAATTTAATGGATCCATCGGGCATACTTAAGCTGTAATATAGGTCTACAACAATAAGTCAAAATACTAATCTCATCCACACACAGAATAATAAGAACATCAGCAAAATAAAGAAAAGTACATCAAAGTCCAGTCTCAGCAGAGTATGTCGGGGAACAACCCGATAAGAGTCTAAAACAATGGTTCATCAGACTAGAACAAAAGAGTCCAAATAAAGTATCTGAAGAGTACAAACATCATAAGCTCATGAAAAGTCTTCAGCCATCACCTCTGCTTCTATGTTAGGTTCTCCTTCAGCAACAGCTTCTGGTACAGCCTCGGCTCCTGTCCCGTAAACCTCGGGATAATGTTCTTCTGCTAAACCTGGGGACATCATCCGGATCCAGGTCCTCAGGGGACATAGCAAGGTACAAATAATACAAGCCAAAATATATGCAGTGAAATAGTAAATGAAATAAGCAGGGTATCTACATAACCATCTATGTGAAAATGCAACTGAGAGCAACACTAGTACTCAGGCTGAGACCGCTACAAGCTCTGTGTCGGGGAGCCGGTAGCAGCAATATCTAGTAGTGGTCTAGCTCTGCTTTAGAGTCTACAACCTCACAATAGTAGTATATATATAGAACAGCCTGTAGCCTGTGTGTCTCTCCCCACCCAATGTAACCACACGTCTCATGTCCATGTCACGTGAGATCAGAGCTAATGCAACAGTCATAATCTAAAAGTATAATAACTATGTCCATCCTGTATCCTATACAGAATCACCTTGAATATCTCAGGAAAATTCTGTCAATGTATGGTGTCAAGTGTCCTAGGTTATGGTGTACTTGATATACAAGCACAAGAATATAAAGGGTCTCGAATGTCCATCACTAAATGACATACACAACTCCCCGTACGGAGTTGGCACCCGACTGTAATCGGACACTAAGTATGTCATACAGTCCTAGTTTATATCATGTACACTAGTCACAGAAATTAGAGCAAGAGAACAAAATAGACTAATAAACTAATAAACTGCAATTTATGGCAAGGTACACTTGCCTGGGATTGGAATACCAGTAGCGGTCCCTGTAACAGTGGGTTCAGCAATAACTCCTCCAAAAGCTGAAATGAACATTACCAACAGTCTCAGAACATAAGAAATAGCTAGAAACGCCTGTCCTTAAGTCCAGTTTGGACACAAGGGCAAAAACGACATTTCTGGGCCAAAGCGGGTCCATATGTGGGCCGCTTTGTACCGAAAACCGGGTCAGGGTCAAAGGTCTCCAAATTAGTCCAACTTAGTGTCAACAAGTCAGGAACGTTAATACGAACCCAACGGAACTTCCGGAATTGGATTCCGATGAACCGTTCTCAAAATCACATGTCAAGTGGAGCCTGTGGGCCCACGACACGCGATTCTTCCAACGTTCTCAGAATCGAACCAAACTTGACCCACAGGACCAGTGTATTGCTACGAGTCCGATGGCGCAAGTTTCGTCTCAATCTGACGTGTATACACTAAGTTACAGCTAATTACAGAAAAGTCGGATACGGGGTGTTGTCCGCGGATACGCACAGATTCCGGTGTGCACGCACATCCGAATCAGCTTCTGCGAAAGCCCGCACGTCCGTATCAACTACCCGCACGTATCGGTGAAGACCGCACGTGACCAAGTCGTCCCGTTTGGCGGGGCGTACTCGATTCCGACGTGAAACAGGGCTAAGTTTTTCCTGTTTTTTGATCGCGGTGTGCGATCACCACAGGACGCGATGCCCCGAGCGGTTTGTCCGGGCACCGAGAGGGTCATACAGGCTACGCGATACAATTTAAGGAATTAAAATCGGAGCTACGAGTCAAAAGTTATGGGTACCTGAACAGGGTTCAAGAAGTCCGTATCTACGCGTGTCAAACTCGAGTCCCTGTGTCCTGGATCCGTGTCCAAGCTGTGTCCTGTCTTGGGCAGAGTTTCCGCGACACTGGAGGTAGGTTTCAGGCCAGCGGTGGTCGGGAAAGGCTCGGGGAGGTCCTGGCGGTCGGCCGGTGAGGTCTGGAAGCTGGGCGAGGCGGGGAGGTGCCGGAGTCGGGCGGTTCTGTTCGGAGGGAGGCGGCTGCGGGTTTGCTGGTGGTGTAGCGGGGTTGCTGGAGGTCTGAGCGATGGCGCCGAGGGCTGGCTGGAACGGAGAGGAGGTCGCCGGGGGTTCTGGGTTGCAGCGCCGGGTGGTCGGAGACGGAAGGAAGTCGCCGGAGTCGATGGGGATGAAAGGGAGTCCGGCCGGAGGATTCCTAGACTTATATAGGGTCGTAGGGGGAGGGAAACCGCCGAAAGTTGGCCGGAAGTTGAAGGGGACAGGTCGCCGGTTACGGGGGAGTCGAATCGAGAGGTCGGCCGGCGGCCACGGCGGCGGAAACGGCCGCCGGCCAAGTGAAGGATCGGGTCGATCGGAATTCAGGGGTTAGGGTTTACAATCGGGTCGGTTCGGGTGCTGGCGGGTCGGGTCTGACCCGGATCCGACCCGCTAGTCTGAGCGGTCCGGTCTAGTCAGACCGTCCGGTCCGGTCCGGTTCACTCTCTGGTTTGGTTTATTAATTAATTTGGTTTAATTAATCAGTTAATTTTATCAATAGTTTTTAATGCTTTAAAAATTCATCCGGGATCCAATAAATTCCCGAAAAAATACCCCATGCTCGGTTTTTAATTTTACACTAGAAAATATAATTTTCATCACATTTTAATATTATTTAATTTTATTTAAAAATTCATTTTAAATTAGACTGCTTTAGTTTATAGGATTTAAAATTCACAGAAAATGCTAATTAATTCCTGAAAATTTAAATTTTAAAATTCTTAAAATTTCAGGTGATTACATTACACTTGGGCGTTGAGGAAACTACAATCCCTTTACACAGGATACAAAGAGTCCTCTGTTTTTTTATCGACAGAGACTATGCACTGATAAATGCTATAGATATTGTATTTTCTCATGTGCGTAGACTACTATGCACTTGGCATATAAATCAAAATATCCAAGCTCAATGCAAGAGCAAATTTGAAAATGTGGACGGTAAAATCGACAAGCTTCGCTTCAAAGAATTCTACAGTGATTGGAGTCTTGTATGGCGAGCAAGTACTAAAGACAGCTACGACACAGCATGGTACATGTTCAAACAAAAGTGGGAGACGAGTAACCCGACATGCATTTCTTATATCAAAGATACTTGGCTAGAACCACATAAAGAATAATGTCTTAGCATGGACGAACATGGTGAAGCATTATGGCACAATCACTACGAACCGGGTCGAAGGATCACACTCAAGTTTAAAAAGATATCTACGGTCATCGGTCGGTAATTTTGTCTCCGTTTGGCAATCGATTCATTTGATGATTATTTTCACGGTGAACGAGATTGTAGCATCATTTGAGACGAGCCTCAATATTGCAAAGCATGAACACAAGCATGAACACTTCTTGGATGCTTTAATCCATGTAATATCTCACAAGGTCTTGGGCTTATTGTTTGAGGAGATTGGTAGGTCGAAGTTCGTTGGTTATGATCCCGAGGTTTGCGGTTGTTCATATGAACATTCACTCGGTCTTCCTTGTGCACACGAGATTAACGAATATTGTCGTCAATCTATACCTATTTCAATAGATGTTGATCAACGTTGGAGACAGTTGTCGATCATGCCGACAGTGAAAGTTCACGATGATTTCTTTTCTTTGCCACAAGTGAAACTCCTTCACGCAAGGTGGTGTGTCGCATCGGAACCAGAGAGAAAATACATTAAGGTTAAAATCCAAGAAATTGCAGTCCCGGCAACAACTCGATTGCAAGAGTCATCTGTTGTTCGAACTCCTAAGGGAAGACCACACTCAAGAATCAGTAGAGCACAAAAAAAGGAGGTGGAGTCAACTAAAAGAGATCCATCCTTGTTTGAACATATTGAACGCAATTTAGAGTAAGTTGAGTCAAAGTCGGTTATCGAAAGTGTGCTAATTTCGAAGAGAAAGAGTAAGCTTACTATTCGAAAGGGGAAGAAATAGAAAACGAACGATGCAGTCACGACCGGGGGTTTAGATAACTTCTCTGATTCATACAGTCTATACATTCAAAATTTTCTACCTGAGATACGGGATTTCATTTGGTCTATTGTTGATGTTTCTAAGGATGGCCATTGTGGATTTCATGTACTCGCAAGACATCTTGGCTATTCAGTTGAAGCAGGATGGAGACAGGTTAGAGAAGAGCTGTACGAGGAGTTGGAGTCTCGTCTACCCTTCTATAGGCAGATACTCGACGAAGAAATTGTTGAAGATTTGTTGGCAAGCATACCTTGTACTTACACAGTTACCGGACCAGACCAGACCATTACATGGATGTCCCGCCTGCTGCATACGTATTCTCTAATAGATATAAGATACCTATTGTAATTATCTCAGAAGGCATTAACATACTTTCTTTCCAATGTACACTCTCCCGACCGAACACAGACTATGAAATCTATGTTCAATAGGGCTTGTCGGACAACACTTTGTCATCCCAAGGTTGATCGGTCATTCTCCTATTCCTCTACCTTCTACGCTTTGGTATAAACACACACCGGAGGAAGCGATCACATGGACGATACCCTACATGGATGCAATTGCTAGCTATAAGAAGATGATGAAGATGGATGATCCCAAAATCTTGTCTAAGGACTACTTTGATATTCTAATCGATTGATACATTTTATACTTTTGTATCATTTTGTATGCAATAGAAATGTAATATAACATCTTGTACTTTTGTAGCGTGATAGTGCAATAGATAGTGACTATGAAAGAAATGAAATGAAGTACTGTATGTTGTGCAATGAGCCCTGTATGTTGAGCTTTGGTATCTTTTCCAACTTATATATATATATATATATATATATATATATATATATATATATATATATGTTGAAAGTCCAAATTTTTATTAGAAAAAACTAGGACTGTCATGATTTTGGCAGTCCCATTAGCTATTAGGGCTGTCATAATCTTGACAGTCCTAATAGCTAATGAGACTGTCATAATGTTGACAGTCCTAGTTTTAATCCCCTGTCTTTGCACACATATATATAAAACTAGGACTTTCAAGATTTTGGCAATCCCATTAGCTATTAGGACTGTCATAATCTTGACAGTCCTAGTTTTATCCCCCGTCTTTGCACATATATATAAAAGTGTCAAGTTCAAAGTTAAACAAAAATAACCAGTCAAAACTAGGACAGCCAACTTAAACAAAACATAACCAATCAAAAATTGAAACACAAAGTTACAACCAACTTCAAAGTTTAACATGTCAAGATTACAACCCAAAAAACTCGGAACACAAACTGTAGCAAAGTTTCATATCAATTGAAACATGGCCTAAACTTCATGCCGCCTCTTTGTACGTTGCTCCCTATTTTCCAAGAAAGAAAAATCTTCAGTGTTGTCGATGTGTTGTAGCTCCTCATTGATTTCCATATAAGTCGCACCCTGGCAACTGACGAGACTTCTTCCCAACTTCTTCGCTTTCCTAACCTATTGATGACAATTCATAAAATTTGTTAGGTTATAAACATTTACATATCTTCAAACTGAAAGTTGGTTGCATCACCATCTTGACCAATGCAGTATACAAGACAGATTTGGCGGAGAGATCTGATGGTACACGCACAATATCGCCTCGAAGTTTGAACAACGTAGGTAGTCCGACACTAGCATAGTAGGCGATGTAGTCGTCGCTACATTCCGTCATATTTACTGCTGCTTGTCGTTCAGTTTCTCTAATAACGTGACGTTGCCACTCAGTGAAGAAGTCCGAGACCCAGTTGAACGCCGCGGGAATATAGTTTAGGGGTTTTGTACCTCTCGGAGCACTTATCATTTTCAATGTGCGCTTCGGGACTGTTTGTACGTAGCCAAACTAACGGAGCACTCTATCAGGCATATAAGGCTCCTCGATTTCATGACAACTTATCAGACCGTGATATAAAGCGACTGGTTGCAATGGACGACTACTCTATCGCAAATCACGATATGGATTCCAAACTATCTATAACGCATGAAATTTAGCATAACGTAATTTAGCATAACATAATTTAGTAAATTATTACCAAACATAAAAAATTAGGTCTCAATTCACCTCTTTTATCGTCATATCTTCAAGTGCATTCCGTAGGACGGCCAATGTGTGTGGACGTTTGGCATCTTCCTTAGTTGGCTTCCATCTGCATATTCTAGAAATGTGCTCGTCATACCCTCGGTTAAGTTTAGCCCGCTTCAGGGTTGGAAAGTGCTCGTATATCCATGCCTTCACGTAACCAAGTTAAAAAAAATTAGTCAAAAAATTTACAACAAAATTTTCTATTATGTATACAAGTTGACAAAGATATATCTTTACATGGAGTAGAGTCTGGCATCCGTATATTGTCTTGGAACCGACGCGGGATGCCGTACCAAGCTCGCAGTAAAGGAATGCTAGTATACAGCTTTCCCAAGATATTTCTTCCACCGTGTCTATGTCGTCAAAATTCAAGAGATATTTAGCATGTATCGACGTTCCAGACTTATCCGGAATGCCGACAGCCCCTAAGATGAACTGTATATATCCACGGGCCACATTATCGCTATTATCCACTTCGTGGTCCGGATCATCGAATGTCTCCTCCAAATATTTCAAAGGAAGTCCGTACGACTTCTTGAAGTCTCGAAGGGTTGTAAAATTTGTCGCATCAACTCCCAGACAGCCTGATACATAATCCACGATATGGCCGTAAAAGTTAATGCTCTATTCGTCAAAAGTGTGATTCATCATGACTCGACCATCAACCCTAAGTCCCAATATATGATGGACGTCATCCAGGATAATCGTCAACTCCCCTTTTGAGAGATGAAAAGTGTTGGTTTCTGGATGCCATCGTTCTACAAATGCTGATATGAGTGCATTGTCCACCGTCGTATATGAGTAGTTACCCAAATTTTGTAAACCGGTGGAATTGATTTTAGCCTTGACATCGTCTCAGAAAAATTCAAATCCTCATGTATTGCACTTTTTCCCGTAGTTGATCACCGTTAACATACGAGAACTCTCCTGAAAAGTAAACAATTGGATGAACTTGTAACTATATATAAAATGTAGTTATCTATAAATAATTGGATGAACTTAGAACTATATATAAAATTATCATAACGTATTATACTTACCGGATTGTTCCATATTTGGTATGTAATATGGTTCTCGATCGACGGTAACATAGAGCAACCGTTTGGGCAAGTCTCGACTGGACTATCTAGCTGCTGAGAAGGTCCTGAACCATCAGTAGGCCGGTTTTCGAGGATTGGTGGCCGAGTCTCGACTGGACTATCTGCATGCTGAGAAGGTCCTGAACCATCAGTTGGACGGTTGGTATGTCTTCATCGGAGGAGGAAGAAGAACCAGAAGTACTAGGAGCACGTCTCTTCGAACGAGTTACAATCTTCTTCAGTCGATGTTTCCTAACTTGAGGGGGTGCCTCGGGGTCGACGATAGTGAGGGCTGTTTCAACAGCACGCTGAACATTGTGTTCCTTACGCATCGACGCAGTGGAGCGTCTTCTTATGATACCTTCATCCTCAAGGTCCTTCCGAGAGTCGTGACTATAAGACAAAAAAGATATATATTTTAACATCCCAAAATTAATTGAACATTCAGGACTGTAGAAATTTCTACAGTCCTATATGTATATAGGACTGTTGAAATTTTGACAGTCCTCTATATATAAAGGACTGCAAATATTTCAACAGTCCACAATGTATATAGGACTGTAGAAATGTCTACAGTCCGGCATTATTCTGTCCCGAACGTTCGAGCAATTTTGAACTTGTATACCCTAAAATCGGGTTCGAGACTCCAGAAATACGTCGAAACTACATCCAAAACCTATTTTGGCTTATTTCACTAGAATCAAGGTCCAATCTTTGTTAGAGGCTTAAAATTATAGTGAAATAAGCTAAATAGGTTTTGGATGTAGTTTCGACGTATTTCTGGAGTCTCGAACCCAATTTTAGGGTATACAAGTTCGAAATTCCTCGAACGTTCGGGACAGAAATATGCCGGACTGTAGACATTTCTACAGTCCTATATACATTGTGTACTGTTGAAATATCTGGAGTCCTTTATGTATAGAGGACTGTCGAAATTTCAACAATCCTATATACATATAGGACTGTAGAAATTTCTACAGTCCTGAATGTTCAATTAATTTTGGGATGTTAAAATATATATCTTTTTTGTCTTATAGCCACGACCCTCGGAAGGACCTTGAGGATGAAGGTATCATAAGAAGACGCCCCACTACGTCGATGCGTAAGGAACGCAATGTTCAGCGTGTTGTTGAGACAACCCTTACTATCGTCGACTCCGAGACACCCTCTCAAGTTAGGAAACGTCGACTGAAGAAGACTGTAACTCGTTCGAAGAGACGTGCTCCTAGTACTTATGGTTCTTCCTCCTCCGATGAAGACATACCAACCGTCCAACTGATGGTTCAGGACCTTCTCAGCATGCAGATAGTCCAGTCGAGACTCGGCCACCAATCCTCGAAAACCGGCCTACTGATGGTTCAGGACCTTCTCAGCAGCCAGATAGTCCAGTCGAGACTCGTCCAAACGGTTGTTCTATGTTGCCGTCGATCGAGAACCATATTACATACCAAATATGGAACAATCCGGTAAGTACAATACGTTATGATAATTTATATATAGTTCTAAGTTCATCCAATTATTTATAGATAACTACATTATATATATAGTTACAAGTTCATCCAATTGTTTACTTTTCAGGAGAGTTCTCGTATGTTAACGGTGATCAACCACGGCAAAAAGTGCAATACATGAGGATTTGAATTTTTCTGAGACGATGTCAAGGCTAAAATCAATCCCACCGGTTTACAAAATTTGGGTAACTACTCATATACGACGGTGGACAATGCACTCATATCAGCATTTGTAGAACGATGACATCCAGAAACCAACAATTTCCATCTCTCAAAAGGGGAGTTGACGATTATCCTGGATGACGTCCATCATATATTGGGACTTAGGGTTGATGGTCGAGTCATGATGAATCACACTTTTGACGAATAGAGCATTAACTTTTACGACCATATCGTGGATTATGTATCAGGCTGTCTGGGAGTTGATGCGACGAATTTTACAACCCTTCGAGACTTCAAGAAGTCGTACGGACTTCCTTTGAAATATTTGGAGGAGACATTCGATGAACCGGACCACAAAGTGGATAATAGCGATAATGTGGCCCGTGGATATATACAGTTCATCTTAGGGGCTGTTGGCATTCCGGATAAGTCTGGAACGTCGATACATGCTAAATATCTCTTGAATTTTGACGACATAGACATGGTGGGAGAAATATCTTGGGGAAGCGGTATACTAGCATTCCTTTACCGCGAGCTTGGTGCAGCATCCCGCGTCGGTTCCAAGACAATATCCGGATGCCAGACTCTACTCCATGTAAAGATATATCTTTGTCAACTTGTATAAATAATAGAAAATTTTGTTGTAAATTTTTTGACTAATTTTTTTAACTTGGTTACGTGAAGGCATGGATATACGAGCACTTTCCAACCCTGAAGCGGGCTAAACTTAACCGAGGGTATGACGAGCACATTCCTAGAATGTGCAGATGGAAGCCAACTAAGGAAGATGCCAAACGTCCACACACATTGGCCGTCCTACGGAATGCACTTGAAGATATGACGATAGAAGAGGTGAATTGAGACCTATTTTTTTATGTTTGGTAATAATTTACTAAATTACGTTATGCTAAATTTCATGCGTTGCAGATAGTTTGGAATCCATATCATGATTTGCGATAAAGTAGTCGTCCATTGCAACCAGTCGCTTTATATCACGGTCTGATAAGTTGTCATGAAATCGAGGAGCCTTATATGCCTGATAGAGTGCTCCGTCGGTTTGGCTACGTACAAACAGTTCCGAAGTGCACATTGAAAATGATAAGTGCTCTGAGAGGTACAAAACCCCTAAACTATATTCCTGCGACGTTCAACTGGGTCTCAGACTTCTTCACTGAGTGACAACGTCACGTTGTTAGAGAAACTGAACGACGAGCAGCACTAAATATAATGGAATGTAATGACGACTACATCGTCTACTACGCTGGTGTCGGACTACCTATGTTGTTCAAACGCGGAGGCGATATTGTGCGTGTATCATCAGATCTCCCCGCCAAATCTGTCTTGTATACTGTATTTGTCAAGATGGTGAGGCAACCAACTTTCAGTTTGAAGATATGTAAATGTTTATAATCTAACAAATTTTATGAATTGTCATCAATAGGCTAGGAAAGCGAAAAAGTTGGGAAGAAGTCTCGTCAGTTGCCAGGGTGCGAATTATATGGAAATCAATGAGGAGCTACAACACATCGACAACACTGAAGATTTTTTTTTCTTGGAAAATAGGGAGCAACGTACAAAGAGGCGGCATGAAGTTTATGCCATGTTTTAATTGATATGAAACTTTGCTACAGTTTGTGTTTCGAGTTTTTTGGGTTGTAATCTTAACATGTTAAACTTTGAAGTTGGTTGTAACTTTGTGTTTCGATTTTTGATTGGTTATGTTTTGTTTAAGTTGGCTGTCCTAGTTTTGACTGGTTATTTTTGTTTAACTTTGAACTTGGCACTTTTATATATATGTGCAAAGACAGAAAAATAAAACTAGGACTTTCAAGATTATGGCAGTTCTAATAAAAATTTGGACATTCAACACATATATATATATATATATATATATATATATATATATATAAGTTGGAAAAGATACCAAAGCTCAACATACATGACTCATTGCACAACATACAGTACTTTATTTCATTTCTTTCATAGTCACTATCTATTGCATTATCACGCTACAAAAGTACAAGATGTTATATTCCATTTTTATTGCATACAAAATTATAAAATGATACAAAAGTATAAGATGTATCAATCGATTAGAATATCAAAGTAGTCCTTAGGCAAGATTTTGGGATCCTCCATCTTCACCATCTTCTTATAGCCAGCAATTGCATCCATGTAGGGTGTCGTCCATGTAGTGCCCCGCTCCGTGTCGGCACTATGTACAAGAGATATTGATTTGCTGACTCAAAAGGATATCTTCCTTAAGAGCTCCTTGTTGAAGCAGGAAATGACTGATCAAGGTGAGTGGGCAGAACTGCATTCTCTGATTCTTGCACGCCTTAATAATGAATCTGAGTTTTTGAATGCTTGTTTGCTTAAGAAGATAGTTTCCTAAGAGAATGATAGAACCTGCCTTTGCATGCTTAATAAGAGAACTCACATAGCTTGTCTTTGAAACGAACTTGTCTGTTTAACTAAGAGAACCTGAAATGCTTGTCTAAGAGTAAGAGTTTGCATGAACATGATCCACTATCGCTTGTGCTTCGAGAGAACCATACCGTGTGCTTGAACTTGTTCAGAGAGGGCGGCTAGTCCGCACAGAGATAAATGGTCTGTTGGTTCATCTCGTCTGCATCCTAGAGTTTATCTGATAGTGTTTCATGCATTCGCATCGGTCGGACGATGGCTATTGGTGAAGAGCTGAACCTTGGTCGCGGCTGCTACAGAGATAGTGGAAAGCAATCATGAGTCACAGCTGCTAATAGCATCAGATAAAGGAGTCATTGGTTAGCTGGATTACCGCTACCGATCCTGAGTTTCTCGGGGACCGAAAAACATATAGCTAGTTCATTGTGTTGGCTTGATAGAGGATAGTTCCTAGATGGTGCATTGTTCCTAGAGTCTTTGAGTATAGCTCACGAGACACGCTGCGCACATCCTGATAATAGAACAATCGACTTGTCTTACCTGCTTGCTTATATCGAATATGAACTATGTTTTTAAAGATGTTTCCAAAAGAAAGTAATATGACTCCGTTCTTGTGCTGCATGTAACGAACATAGGTAAAATTAGAAAGATCACTAGTAATGTAATGTTTTATAACATGATTACTTAGTGTTGGTTTTAGTAAATGTTGCTTCTGTTAAGTTGTTTATACTCACAAGTACTTATAAAAGTACTAACTCACCAACAGTTTACTTGCTTGCAGGTGCTGGATCGTCCGAGGAAGCGATATGCGTGCCTCATCCCCAAGATCCGAAAATCTGGTTTCGATTGCCTTGAGCTACTTTCGTATAGAGGGGCATAATGTATGGAATGATGCCATTGTATTAAAGAGAACCCGATGTCTCGATTTGCTCCGTATACTCAGATGGATAAATGCTTGCAACAATGTTCCTCCGCCGCTTACTCGATAGATGCGATGATAGCCAAACTTTAACGATGTTGCCTTGTGCGGGCGCAACCCCAGGCTCGCACGACATCACGTCCCGGTGGGAAACGACTATACATCCCGCGGGAGCGCCAAGGCGCAGTGATTCGCGTCCGTCGGGGGAGTCGGTCGGGAGACCTTCGGGACCGGGGCGTGACAGTCCATGCGATCGCTTCCTCTTGTGCGTGTTTATACCAAAGCGTAGAAGGTGGAGGAATAGGAGAATGGTCGATCGACATTGGGATGACAAAGTGTTGTCCGACAAGCCCTATTGAACATAGATTGGATAGTCTGTGTTCGGTCGGGGGAGCGCACATTGGAAAGAAAGTATTGTTAATGCCTTCTGAGATAATTACAATAGGTATCTTATACCTATTAGAGAATACGTATGCAGCGGGCGGGACATTCATGTAATGGTCTGGTCCGGTAACTGTGTCAGTACAAGGTATGCTTGCCAACAAATCTCCAACAATTTTTTCGCCGAGTATCTGCCTATAGAAGGGTAGACGAGACTCCAACTCCTCGTACAGCTCTTCCCTAACCTGTCTCTTTCTTGCTTCAACTGAATAGCCAAGATGTCTTGCTAGTACATGAAATCCACAATGGCCATCCTTAGGAACATCAACAATAGACCAAATAAAACTCCGTATCTCAGGTAGAAAATTTTGAATGTATAGACTATGAATTAGAGAAGTTATCTAAACCCTCGGCCGTGACTGCATCGTTCGTTTTCTATTTCTTTCCCCTTTGAATAGTAAGCTTACTCTTTCTCTTCGAAATTACCATACTTTCGATAACCGACTTTGACTCAACTTGCTCTAAATTGCGTTCAATATGTTCAAACAAGGATGAATCTCTTTTATTAGTTGACTCCACCTCCTTTTTTTGTGCTCTACTGATTCTGAGTGTGGTCTTCCCTTAGGAGTTCGAACAACAGATGGCTCTTGCAATCGAGTTGTTGCCGGGACTGCAATTTCTTGGATTTTAACCTCAATAAATTTTTTCTCCGGTTCCGATGCGACACACCACCTTGCGTGAAGGAGTTTCACTTGTGGCAAAGAAAAGAAATCATCGTGAACTTTCACCGTCGGCATGATCGACAACTGTCTCCAACGTTGATTAACAACATCTATTGGAATAGGTATAGATTAATGACGATATTCGTTAATCTCATGTGCACAAGGAAGGCCGAGTGAATGTCCATATGAACAACTGCAAACCTCGGGATCATAACCAACGAACTTCGACCCACCAATCTCCTTAAACAATAAGCCCAAGGTATTGTGAGATATTACATGGATTAAAGCATCCAAGAGGTGTTCATGCTTGTATTCATGCTTTGCAATATTGAGGCTCGTCTCAAATGATGCTACAATCTCGTTCACCGTGGAAATAATCATCAAATGAATCGATTGCCAAACGGAGACAAAATTATCGACCGATGACCGTAGATATCTTTTTAAACTTGAGTATGATCCTTCGACCCGGTTCGTAGTGATTGTGCCATAATGCTTCACCATATTCGTCAATGTTAAGACGAATTGTTCTTTATGTGGTTCTAGCCGAGTATCTTTGATATAAGAAATGCATGTCGGGTTACTCGTCTCCCACTTTTGTTTGAACATGTACCATGCTGTGTCGTAGCTGTCTTTAGTACTTGCTCGCCATACAAGACTCCAATCACTGTAGAATTCTTCGAAGCGAAGCTTGTCGATTTTACCGTCCATATTTTCAAATTTGCTCTTGCATTAAGCTTGGATATTTCGATTTATATGCCAAGTGCATAGTAGTCTATGCACATGAGAAAATACAATATCTATAGTATTTATCAGCGCATATTTCCTGTCGGTAACAAAAACAGAGGGCTCTTTGTATCCTGTGTAAAGGGATTGTAGTTTCCTCAACGCCCAAGTGTAATCCTCAATTGTCCCACTCTTCATAAAACAAAAAACGACTGAAAATGTTTTTCCCGTAGATGTAAACCCAACAATGTGAAAAAGAGGCATCTTGAATTTGTTAGTCTTATATGTACAATCAAGGGCCAATGCGTCTGCGAAGGATCTAGCCAAGTGTGTGCAATCAGGATGAGCCCAAAAAAAAAGAAAGGAGTTCATCATTTTGTGGATGTCTTCTATGGTACTCCACATAGTGATGCTCCCCAAGCAACTTCAATACTTGCTGCATCGCCATTCTTCCTTTCATACTATTATATTTCGCTCTCGTTAAAGTATTATAGATTATCCTCATGGTTGACTTGTTCTCATCTTCTTTTTGTCGCACGGCAGAATAAATTTGTTTGGGTGCAACTCCGGAAATGAACAATTCTTCAACCAACTTTCTCTCATCCTTGTTCAACCGTGCCACGTAGGCATGACCCGTAAGTGTCTCTGGAATAGGATGATTGTGTATTCCATTCTTAACTTCGACTATCCACTTCACATCTTCTACTTTTACAGTCAACACCTTAAATGGACAACCATATTTTTTCGTCCCAACGTTTTTCTTAGGGATTTTTTTTTCAACAACAAATTTGTTTTCCCGATGCTGCCTGAACACACCTCCTCTTTCGCAACCCAGCTCTAAATATTTCCGGCCCGGCCGAGATCTGATCGATCTTTCAATGACTATGTTATGTCGTCTTCCAACTTCTCTGTACCAATCTAATGTTTCTTCGTGGGATGCAAATTGAATATCCGTTGAGAATAAATTCTCCACATCAACCCCAATAGCAGGATGTACCACAGCATCTGTACAAGGTTGGTCCCATAACCAATATAAAATAATATAAAAATTAATAACTTCAAATAATTGGCAGTCCAAATTAGGACTGTCATAATTTGTACAGACTAATGTATTGAGTAAACTGTCAAAATTTTTACAGTCTTCAAGAAAATACGTTGGTCAGCATATCTTCAGGAATGTCAGTATTTTGACAGTCCACATAGTCTATAGGACTGTCGAAATTATGACAGTTCTATAGGACTGTCGTAGTTTATACAGTCCTTATACGATGACTGTTGACTATTGAAATAGGGTTGTCATTTTACGTACCGTAGGTGCTTCGGAACAACCGACATGTTCTTCGGAATGAACGGAGTATATATTTAATGGATTGCATGATCCGACTTCTTCATCGAAGAGTTTCATGCATCGCTCCTACAATAGTCGAATAAAACTAAATAATTTGGTGACAATCGCATGATTCAAAAACTTATTCAGCGTATGTTATTGAAGACATACCGAAAGAATATTCGTTGGAGAATCACCAAATAAGAATTTTCTTCCACTTGGGACCACAAATATCAAATTTCAAAGTTAGGTTTAGGTTTTAGGACTTGGAGAGAATGAGGATTTCTTCATTTGAAGGTGAAAAGAAAGAAGAGAAATGGTTTTTACTTATATAGGTTTGTATGGGCAGCTCTAAGCAAGTTTGAGAAGTGGCAAACTTGTAATTTTTAGGAATAAAATTATGGGCAGTCCTGTGTGTTCTTTGTAGTGCCTTTATCACAGGCCTTTTTTTTTCTCTATTTGGGAATTTGTTTCTATTCATTATATAAAGATAGCTATGTTGCATTGACACGGATAGGACACGACACATAGGACATGACACAACAAGTACATGGCACCTACTTTGGTGTGTCCTAGTGTATTTTGGAGTATCCATGGTGTGTCCAATATGCGTCTGACACGACACGGCCCATATTTTTGGATTGTCCGTGCTTCCTAGCTTTGTTGCTGGGACACGTGTGCGACAGGACACAACACATACATGGTAGACAGAGACGCAACACATTTGGCATGTTCACATTGTATTTTGGAGTGACAATGATGGGTCCATTATGTGTCCACCGCGACACAACATCAAGTTTTGAGTGTCCGTACTTCATAGGTTTACAGTAGGTTGATTGTGTTTAGTAAATTATTAGTTGCCTCTAGCTCAAGATCAAGTGAAAGTTGTTTGTAGAGAAAGCTAAAAGTTTTCGTGTTCTTTTTGGGCAATATGGTTTTGAAATTTATTTGTAATTGCTATACAAGAATGCTAGAAAGTGTCGGTGCAGTAGATTGATTATATTATTGAAAGCATTAGTTGATTTACTTTACTTCAAGTTCAAGTGGGCAGTTGTTTATAGAAAGTTTTGACAAAGACAGGTTGGCCACAGTGACTGTTGGCTTAAGAGCTTGAGCCAATCATCATCCTTTTACTTGTGTAGTATCTTTGATGCCCTTCTGTTGAATCTAAATCCTGACGCAGAATATTCAGTTTCAATAGTAAAATTTGAACTGTAGCCGGGATGAATAGTTATTTGCAACTTTCAAATTGTTGGAATGGGCAGATTGTCTGAATAAGAATTGGGAAATTATTGGTCTATGTAAAACTGATGGCAGCGAGTACTGTCATTTTCTAGGATTCTATGTTGTATCTTGTGGGTTGTCCAATGGAGTTTGGGTATCCCTGGATGCACATAAATTGTGATATTTACTACTCTTGTTCTTGCGGTCTTGATGGTTATCTACTTTTAAAGTAGATAGAAGCTTGTTACTTTGGGGTTCTAAACAGAAAGTAGCTTGATATTTTTATAACATCAAGCTTAAAAAATTTTGTAGGAATCATTGAAGACCAAGCATCCTCAGCTTCACTATGAATCAAAATTGTATATGCTTCTTCAGGGTGGAAGTAAGTTATGAATTTATGAATACCAATTAGTTAGTGCTGGTTTGTGATTATTTTGTTCTCTGTATTTGAAAAGCTGGAATTCCCCATCTAAAGTGGTTTGGGGTCGAGGGAGAGTACAGTATCATGGTAATCGATCTTCTTGGACCGAGCTTGGAAGACTTGTTCAACTATTGCAATCGGAAATTTACACTTAAAACAGTACTTATGCTGGCTGATCAGATGGTATTACATTATTATTCAATCTTTTCCCTTTTAATTTTGTTCCAATGATATTATAGCTACATAAAGAGGAATACTACTATAAGGTTCTCTTGCTTATTGAACAATTTGTAACCAGTGAATTTTGATTGTAACGACTCTTTGGTCGTGTGACAGATTAATCGAGTTGAATACATGCACGCAAGGGGCTTTGTTCACCGTGATATTAAGCCGGACAACTTTCTCATGGGTTTGGGTCGTAGAGCAAATCAAGTATGTAGATAAGCTTTCTATGCTTTACTGAGTATGAACTGCACTGTGTTCTTTTAGCAGGTTTGGTCAAATTTAGCATTTCTTCTTCTCCTGTTTGAATGCTAGTTTAGAGGAGAATGTTCTATTCAAAAAATTGATATTCCCAAACAACTACGTGTTGAAAATCTCTTATGTTGTGCTTACTGACAAAATCGATCTTTGAATCCCATGATCTGCTAAGATGTCTAGCTATTAACTATTTCTTAGCATCTGCTGTACATTGTCATGATGGCTTCTTTACTTGTCACCTTTAGGCTACATTTTGTTTACCCAGTTACTCATTTGTGTGGGAAGGACTGTCGCTGTCCTCGAGTTTTTTTTTTTTTGGGTTTGTTGTTTTTATAGAGAGGTGTGAAACATGAATGTCAGTTCAGGAGGAAGGAGGACAGTGCCGATGGACGTGTTTATTTTATATCCTTAAGCCAGTTTTAGTAGCTTCTTTGAAAGTAGAGACTTGAGAGTTGTGAGATATGATTTGAAGCCCTTAAAGGCCTTTCAAGAATTAAGGACAATGTGTTGTAGTATAGTGCCACTTTTAGGATTTGGAGTTGATATTGTTCAGAGGGTGTCGCTTGGTATGATGTAAGGCTTGTTTCTTATATCGTGGAGGATGTGGGTGGGGTCACTGAAACAACCTCTCCATATATTACTTAATGACCTTTCCCAGCTGCATAAACGGGAGCCTCGTGACACTAGGAGAGTGGACTGACACATTTTTAGTTTTTTATCTGCACAAAGGATATATTACCTGCTAAGAGATTTAGTTTTGAGTTCTGCTCTGATTCGATTCAAGTGATGAACAATACATTTGTAATTAATATTATGTGTCATTGAGTATTACTGAACCTTTGTTGATCTTCTGATGATATGCTCTTACTGGCAGGTTTACGTCATTGATTATGGGCTCGCTAAGAATTATAGAGACCTTCAAACTCATAAACACGTTCCGTACAGGTGAACTTTATGGTGATAGTTGGTGCTGAATAAGCTTTGTAATTAGCTTTAGGAATACTGAGTGACTTGAACTTGAACATGTACATTCTATCGAACGGTTAATTTTTTATGTTATTTTTCATGTTGTATAAAAGATAAAAAGAATTGCATTCAAGTCTTAGTATATTTCTAGATCACTAGATTATAAATGACATAAGGTAAAGTGAGATTCCAATACATTAAACTCTTATCAACATTTCTTAGCATTGGAATGGGGGCACATAGTAAATTTCTTGACTTAAGACCACAGGGTTTCCATTGACCTGGCCTGTAATAGGTATACTAGTTCCCACCAAAATCAACCGTTGATATTTAATCCTTAGAGAGGAAGCCTTATACTCGCTCAAACCCATTACAGGTTTTGACAGTAGAGCACAAGTTCGAACTTTGCAATAAGCAGTGCACTAGTTTGAACCCATAAGAAAAGAAAATTGCACATTGTTAACACTTATACTCACTCAATTCGTAGAGCACCAATTCGAACCTTGCAATAAGCAATGCATTATTTTCATTTTCTAGGATTGCCATTCCTTCACTCTTTGGCAATGTGTCATGGAGATGAAAGCAACTCCCTATAGCAAATTGTATCATCTTACCTCACATCTTCATCTAGGGAAACATGGAGGGTGTTCGTTGGTTGCATGAACTTAAACTCCAATCCAAAAGGTAGGCCTATCTACGTGCCAATTGGCAACCTAGTTTTTGTGGCATGACTCTCTCATGCTCATAGCTACCTTAGTTAGGAATTTGGCACCAACAAAGAGGGTTGACGTTAGGTCGACGGCCTTTCATAAAACTTTGTCAAATCTTGTATGGAGCTTTCTTGTGCGTCATAGCCGACAACATTCTATTAGGAGAAGGCTTGGTTGATAATGATGATGAGAGGAAGCCATATACTTTAATTGTTTGAGAAAGCTGAGATACATGTTTATGATCTCTTTCCACTGATACTTGATAAATCAGCTAAGATGTAATTGCGTGCAATACTTTTACAGGTTTTGAGAGCCCCAAACAATAGTCTCCAAAACTCTAGAACAAATCTAGCCATGAAAGATGGGTTCTTATCATACCCCATCTTACGCGCTGCTGTTAAGCATCTCATGTCGAGTCCTTTAGAATGTTCATTTTGAGCCCTCGGCTTATTAGGACTGCATGCCTGCCTTCTGCATTTCAAACCAATAGTTTATGAGGGCATTTCACATTTATCACTATCACCTATGCCTGAAAGTTGATTCACAGGTTTTCTATATCACATATATGTTCCAACAATCTAGCAGATTTGTACACTTTTATAAAACCTGCCTGATTGTAAAATGCTTATTTAGACCCAAATGGATTTACTAAGAATTCCATAAAACCAAGGTTGGTATATAGTGGATAGTTCCCCAACGTAGCGGTTCGAGGCACTATAACTGATAGCGGATATTGGACAATATACAGGGTGTTACCAGGGAATACATGCATAGCGGCATCAATTTATTGTTTAATCAAATAATTTGTTTTACAATGAACTTGTTATCGATTCAAAAATTCTGGGAAAACTACGAAACAAAAGAATTATTTCATGGAAGAATTGTTATTGATATTTTCAACTGCTAAATATGGGTTATAGTGCCATGCCCATATATAGGCAAGGTTCTAAACGGCTGTAGGCGGGTGCACAGTGCGGCCTAGGCCGCCTCGGTGCTTGATACATTTTGGACATTTTTTCACTATTTTACCACTCTTTTTTGCATAGTATGCATATTTTAAGGGATAATAAGAATCTGTAAATATGACAAAATGCACACAAGGCCAATGTTCTAAATGGCGGTTTAGGTGGAAACATGGGAATGCTTATTGGGGCTTATGAAGATTGCATTATTTTTACTTCCCCTTTTAGGTTTGGTGGAATCCTGTCCACCTCTTAGTTTGACCACCAATCTTTTAGATGCAATACACCAACCATTCAGGTTGATTGTCATTTAAAATGTAAGATGCATATATCTACTGGGTGCCTATAAGATGAAAAGATTATAATTAGAGACTACTTTCTTAGGTGACCTGTTATACTATCGGCCTAGGCGGCCTTGTGGGCTTCTGTCTAATGAAGATAGTAATCTTTTCAGATTCTTATATACACCAACCATTCAGGCGTTGTGTGCATTTTGTCCTATTTACAGAAAAGAAATAGTAATCTTTTCAGATTCTTATATATACCAGTGTTCTAAATGCCTCGGCCTAGGCGGCCTTGTGGGCTTCTGTCTAATGAAGATAATTCAAACCCCTTTTTCACAGGGAGAATAAGAATCTCACAGGAACAGCACGATATGCAACTTCTAATACTCATCTTGGAGTTGGTATGTTTTTACCAATTGCCGCCTTGGAGTCATGGCCAATATGAAATTCCTTATGTCTCCCATATCTACTTATATGTAATTTCTCTTTTGTATGCAGAGCAAAGCAGAAGGGATGATTTGGAATCTCTTGGATATGTGCTCATGTATTTTCTGAGAGGAAGGTTAGAGTTTGCTTAGAAGATTCTCTTTGTTTTCTTTGGCTTCTTCTATGGTGGAGAATGCATAAATTCCCAACCCCCCCCCCCCCCCCCCCCCCCCCCCTCCTCCTACTTTGTGTTAGCCTTCCCTGCAAGGCCTGAAAGCTGGCACTAAGAAGCAGAAATATGATAAAATTAGTGAAAAGAAAATGCTCACTCCAGTAGAGGTATATATAGCAAATGCTCTAAACCCATGCTTGTTACTAATCCAAATGTGAATTTTACATGTATTTGCATGTTGGTTAGGTGAATAACATTACTCCCAACATTGTCAATTAGGTACTTTGCAAATCTCACCCATCAGAGTTTATATCCTACTTCCACTATTGTCGATCCCTTCGATTCGAAGATAAACCAGATTACTCTTATTTGAAGAGGCTTTTCCGTGATCTTTTCATTCGAGAAGGTAAACTTTAAGCTTGCGCTTCTGAGTTCCTTTTTTTCCGACTTGAGGTGGATATTGATATGTAATATAGGTTTATCATATTAGATTTGATGTCATTCCATATCCATGTTCTTGATCTTATTTTACTGGAGGCTATCAGTTTGATTACGTCTTTGACTGGACTGTATTAAAGTATCCTCAGATTGGGGCTAATGCTAGAACAAGAGTATGCTTCTATATTCTGTAGACTTGGCTCCACCATATAAATGCAATTTTCTGTTTTATTACCACTATTTGTCTGTTTCTTGCAGCCTACTGGAAGAACAAGTGGAAATGTTGGGCCATCAGTGGAAAGAGCAGAAAGAACATCGGGTTTGTTCCATCTTGTGAAGTTTGTTCTCCAGATCTGCTAGTGAATTAATATCTTATATACTTGCTTCATTTTGTAGTAAGTCAAGATGTTCGTGATAGACTTGCTGGCGCAGTTGAAGCATTTGCCAGGAGGAATAGTCCCAGTAACCATCATTATGGAGACCATTCAAGGCACAGAAAGCTGGAAGAATCACCTTCGTCGTCCAAGGAAGTTGTAAGTCAATACTGCTGTAGTTCATTTAGTTTGTGTATTTTCTGCATCTCTGATTCTATCATAATTTGGATCAAGTTGTCTTAACAGTTGGTTATCATAGTGATTTTTTTCCGTCATGGTTCACCAATAGCAAATTTGATATATACTATTATATCTATTGGATAAACTATGCATATCATCCTTCTTTGGATACAAGGAAACTCTGTGCCAATTGTTCGCTGACAAGAATAAAAACAGTGTTTGGTGACCCTTCAATTTCCGAAGTTTGGTTTGTAAATTTTCTTGGTTGAACTAAGCAAGTATTCGCTGGAAGTGTTTGGAAAGGGGATGCAACCCTCTTACCAGTTACCACAACTGTTGAAACATTTTGCTTCCATCTGAATTCTAAAGAATAAAAAAAGAGGAGGAACTAAAAAATGATCTTCTAAAGAATGGAGAGAAATGATTGATAATTAAATCTCCAGGGGTATTTGCTCCTGATGGTCGCATGATGAGCCCAATAAACAATAGGGTATTAGGGGGTTGGCAAATGTGAATGATGAGATTTGGAACACCAGTGTTTTTTTTGCAGAAATTGGAACAAATTTGATTGGTGGTTTTGATTATGTTTTGATTCTTGACCTTCTGTATTGTTCATCTTTTCAGGTTATTGATTCCGATAGAACCCGTGGATCCTCTTCCTGCAATGGAAGCAACTCAAAGCGGGCTGTTGCTTCAAGCAGCCGCCCAAGTTCTTCCATAGAACCCAGTGACCTGCAGCACGGTCGCACAAGCTGGCTGGTCTCTAGTAGCCGCCCTGCTGTAGTCCAAAGGGTTCATCAGTCTGGTCTTGAACCCAGGTCCTCATCCCTCTCTAGAACTGCAGCAAGAAGAGACTCCCGTGATGAACCTCCTGCCTCCTGCCCGAAGTTTTGAGCTTCTGTCAATCAGTGCCGATAAGAGGAAGTAATGGGAAAGCAACTCGAGGTTGTGAAATCTCGATTTACTCGAGCTTCAGTGACTACTATTCCATGCCCCTGCAAAATTCTGTTCATATTGCTATTCCATCTTGGTTACACATTAAAAGTAAACCATCCCCTGCTCCGTATATAACGAGGAAGGGTTAGAGCAATAAAGTATCTTTTGCTCGTTCACATGTATCAGAAACCTTTAAACAAGACAATATTTTGATCACATTATTGATGCTTCTCTGGTATGTTGCCAGGATAATACAAGTAAAGAAGAATTCCTCTGGGATAATTGTTTATATGAGACTTGTACTTGTAATAAAGAAGTGTTTGTTCAACATGATTTTGTACCATACAGTGTATCTTTTGGGACTCAGCCTTCATAAAGGTGCAGTTGATTTTGATATTGGTATATTTGTCCAAGTGAAATAAACAGTTCATGCTTTATGCTTTCTGATGCCCAGGAGGAGGACTGTATCATTGAATCATAGCAAATGTACCCAGCTAGAAAGGGACCAGGTCAACTGTACTAAGCAAAGCATACTTACTGTATGTGCCTTGTGGTGAGTGGGCATGAAGGCAACTCTATATATCCTGGTTGTAGTAGTATAATTTCATGTTTGCTTGTAACCATTTGACAAGTAACAAGTGGTTCAGAATCCCACCCAAAATAACTATTGGACTAATTGTGCTGTTCATTACAACACATTAGATGTGTTTATTTGTGAGATAAGACTTACTGCAGTAACCCACGTTTCTTTATCAAATAAACAGTTTGCTGCTGCTTTTTTCTTCTTCCTAACGCGCACTCATAAAAGCCAAAGGACCAATTGTTGGTCCTAATTTTGAATTTGAGGCAGCTTAATATTGATCTGCTCAACCTATAAGCTTAATCTCTACGATGTGCTTTATTATTACACATATTAACTTTTATTTGTATAGATGAATTAAATAATGACACAAACTGATCTATAAACTATACTGAACACATGGTTTCTAAAATTACATATTTACTTTTGCATTAGTATACTGTCAATTTAACTTCCCATTGACTGAAAAGGGAATATTTCCATATACAGTTCAAATTATCATCAGAACCTTGGACTATGCCGCTGTACTACTTCTAATTCAATTATTTAAGAAAATATGAAAGAATCATCAGATTATGGTCCTTTACGTATCCAAATTCTTATCTTCTCTAAAATGGCTTTAGAAAACTACATATTGGGGGATTAGTGCTCAGTTAAATTTTAAGTAAATGTTTATGAAAACTGTTTCCAGCATATAGGCTTTTTAGGAAAACTGTTAAAATTAGTTGATTATTTTATTGATTGTCTCATTGGCATTATATAGCCTTACAGTCATTGATACAATGATCTCAATCATTATGACAATAATCTCATAATGGAATATCCTGTGACATATTCTGGCATCCCAAATATGTCCTCAGGATATTCCCATGTGCTTATACTATACTTAAATATGACACCCAACATACCATATCAACACTCCCCCTCAAGATGGGTGAAAGATATTCACTAAGCCCATCTTGTCACATCCTCTAATCATGCTCACTGAGGCGAGTCCCTTGGTTAGTTCATCTGCTACTTGATCCCTGGTTGGAACATGGCCAAGCTCCAGTAATCCACTATCCAACTTCTCTTTGATGTAGAATCTATCAATCTCGATGTGTTTGGTCCTGTCAAGCTGTACTGGATTGTTGGCGATACTAATAGCTGACTGATTGTCACACCACAGCTTCATCTTGGCTCCTTGATCCAGCTTCAGCTCCACCAGCATATTCTTCAACCATAGCAGCTCTGCAACTCCCAAGGCCATAGCTCTGTACTCTGTTTCAGCTGTCGATCTGGCCACCACATACTGCTTCTTACTCCTCCAGGAGACCAAGTTACCTCCTACAAATATACAATATCCCGAGGTAGACCTCCTGTCATCAGCACAACTAGTCCAGTCAGAATCACAGTAGCCCTCGATGCTCACGTGATTGTTCTTCCTGAATATTAGTCCCTTCCCGGGAGCACCTTTCAAGTACCTCAGAATCTGGTACACTGCATCCATATGACCCTTCCGTGGGTCATGCATGTAGCGGCTCACCACACTTACTGCAAAGCAGATATCAGGACGTGTGTGGCTCAAATAGATCAACTTGCCAACCAGTCTCTGGTATCTGTCCCGATCAACTGGTTCTCCAGCCTCAGCATCAATCTTGAACCTCTGATCTATTGGTGTCGCTGCAGGTTTGCACCCCAACATCTCAGTTTCTGTGAGAAGGTCCAGTGCATACTTCCTTTGAGAGAGACCAATCCTCTCTGCTTCTCGAGCAATCTCAATTCCAAGGAAGTACCGAAGAAGGTCGAGATCCTTCACCTCGAATTCCTTGCCAAGCTTTCCTTTGAGTTAGGCGATCTCCTGCTCATCATCTCCTGTGATAATCATATCGTCCACATACACCGCAAGCATGGTGATGTGGCCTCCACTCCGACGGAAGAACACAGTATGATCAGCATTGATCTGCTGATATCCCATCCCTATCATCGCCCTTCTGAATCTGTCAAACCACGCTCGAGGAGACTGCTTCAGTCCATAGAGGGACTTCTTCAACCTGCAGACCTTGCCTACTGTCTGATTGGTGCCAAATCCTGGTGGTATCTCCATGTACACCTCCTCCACTAGATCTCCGTGAAGAAACGCATTCTTCACATCCAGTTGGTGTAGCTTCCATCCACCATTCGCTGCCAGAGAAATCAGAGTCCTGACAGTGCTCATCTTTGCAACTGGTGCAAAGGTCTCGTCATAGTCGATGTCGTACGTCTGATTGTATCCTTTGGCTACTAGTCGAGCTTTGTAGCGCTCAACATGTCCATCTGGGTTCTGCTTCACGGTAAAGACCCACTTGCATCCAACTGCTCTCTTCCCCTCTGGCAGTCTCACAAGCTCCCAAGTGTGGTTCTTCTCCAGAGCTCCCAACTCCTCGTGCATTGCCGCTTTCCACTTTGGATCGTTCTTGGCAACCTGCCAATTGTTAGGTACAGTAATACTATCCAAAAATGCTATAAATGCTCCATGAGAAGAAGGGATATGGTCATAAGAAATAAACTGAGCAATATCCCAACCATATCTGTTTGGAGGATTTCTTGCATTGCTGCGAGTGGTCCTCCGTACAGATAGTGGTGTGGGAGGAGTAGAAGTAGCAGGAATGATATCTTGTGAAGGAGGGGGTATCACCTGAAGGGGGGTTGGTGTCGGTGCCTCAGGAGTTGGGACGAACGCAGACAAGGGACTTTGCACTGGCACTGTCGGTACTGGTCCTACAGTTTGCTTCTCTCTCCTGCTGTAGGTAAGTAACTCTCCCTGAGCCGTAGGCCTAACACCTTCACCTTCTTGTCCCTTCTCCGTGCCTCCATGCCAAACTTCTAAATCGGTTACCACCAAGTTCTCCATCTCCCCCTCTCGCCTAATGTCACGCCCCAGTCCCAAAAATACGTAGGACTAGGACACGTAAGCATGCCAGCCGCATGGATATGGCAACTCCAATATATGGAAACCAAATCCATACGTACGCTGTAATATGAATGTAAAATCCACAAGTGGTATAAAATGTAATACAAGTCACAGGGTAAAATCTAAATCTCATCCACCAAAATCATATAGAAATAAATAACCAGTATCTATGAAACTAGATCTCAATAAGAAGTATCTAAGGATGATAGTTGGATGGAAACAAATCCACTACCAACTCGAATATAAGAGCAAATACAATATGAGTACAATACCACAACACAATATAAGAATACCAACTATCCATCACAGCTCGAAGAGAAGACATCCTCGGATCACATGTAACCATCCAAATCTGCGCTCCTGCAAATACTCAAGAACAGATACACCTGGCAGCGGACCAGGTCCTCAGAGGGACGTAACAAGATACAGAAAATACGAGCCAATTTGAATACAGTAAACATGCATATTATTTGAAAATAGATAAGTACGCTGTACAGGACAATCTATATAAATGCAAATGAGAACAACTTTTCGACGTATGGGCAAGGGTAGTCTACTCGATCTAAGCCTCACAACTCACACACCCGTCTAGAACATCAGAAATCGACATACCTCTGGGGTAGCGACCAGCGCGACTCTACAGAAATCGACATACCTCTGGGGTAGCGACCAGCGCGACACACGCCCGTAGTGCGAACTATATACTACGGTTTACCAGAGTGGTTAAAAGCCCATACGCCTAATAATTGTCCTCTAATGATACTAGGTGCTATGTGTGTGTCAACATATCTAATAAATAGTAATGACTGGAAAAAAACTACACATGCAAGAACTATACAGAAATGCAATATAAACAGAAATATACTAAGCATGTAAAATACTGTAAACAATTTGGCAAGGTATCTTGCCTGGGGTCCTGCTGCTGGTATGAATCAGAGTTCAAGTCACAGTCCAAATAGCCTATGTATTACAAATTTATCACGTCAAAAGATAATTTATTTTAATTTATTTAATTCTGGAATAATTACTCTAAAATCCTATTTTAATCTTATTATTCTTATTTTTATGTTAATTCCTAAATTTTGTCCAAAGAAACTGAATTTTATCAACTCGAGTCTCATGGCACGCAAATCGAGGCGATCTGTTGACCAAAAAGTCAACTGACACAAACTCAACTTTCATGCATGATTTCTTGTAGATTTCAGCGTCAAAAATATGCTGGAATTTACAGCTCGTCCGAATTCAAATTCGTTTGGGAATTATGGCACATACAAATTTTGTATTGTGCACCGATGGTTAAATTCTAACCTAGAAGTTCTACAGAATTAACAGTATGTAAATAATTCGAATTAAATTCTGGGAAAAATTTATGTCGATGATCTTGACATTAGCTTTCTGAAACTTTAAACGGTTCGTGATTCTGACTCCTGGTTCTCCCGGAATCACGAAAACATCGAAACACGTCTATTTTCGGATATGCTGTGCTCTACGAATTTTACAGAATTTAATACTCATAATTTAGAAAAACAATTTATATAATCAGAAATCTAACCTCATTATCGTTCTAACAAAAAAAACTGGAGCGTGTTTGGAGTCCGGAGCTAGGAGATATCATCTTTTTAATTCGTCATAACTAGTGAAAAATGAGGCTGAATTTATGACGAATTTTGACTATTTTTTTGGACGAAAAAGAGAGGAATTTGGGGAAGAAAAATATGAAGGATGAGGTATTTATAATGGTGGACACTACTTAATTAAATAGGAATATGATTGGTTAATTTGGATAGGATTATGATGAATTTAAATAAGGATAGGATATGTATGAAGTTGATTTTCTAGTAGGTTCATGATTTGAATTAATTTAAAATAGAGTTTGAATTTATCTCAATAATTTATAATCTTAAATATAATTAAAGATAATACAAATAATTTATAAAATCTTATTAATATCTATTAACACTAAATTAGCATCTATCTAATATTAAGACTATATATATCCAAATAAATCCTAAATAATTTTAAAATCTAAATAAATTTCTTAAAATTCTAAATAAATTACAAAAATATATAATTAAATATTTTAAACTAAAATAAATATTTGGTAGGAACGACATGCAAGTATGGTCGTATAGTAAATCATAGAAGTCCTAGAAATTTATGTTTTCTAAGTTTTAATTACCAAAAATTCTAGAAAAATCTCCAAAAATCTAAAATAACCTAAAATAATTCTAAATGAATATTTATATAAGTAAATATACTAAAGAAATAATTATTTTCTAATTAACTAAGAGAATACTCTAAATAAATTCAACATCTATAATAAATATATTAATATAAAATATACATAAATACCTATTTTGGGTGAGGGAGTTTACACCTAATACTGGCAGTATTAGGCGTGTTGTGTGAAGTTCCGTCCTGGCGGTAGTATGGCTCATGCTTCCGAAAGTGGACATCCATACTGACAAACTTCTGCTTCTCTACTGGACTCCAGCACACATACCCCTTCTGGGTCGCCGAGTAGCCTACGAAGATGCATTTGACCGCTCTAGGGTCAAGTTTCCCAACTGATGGCATGTTGTCCTTCACAAAACACACACACCCAAACACCTTCAGTGGGAGTATCCCACTATTATTGTCTTGCAATACCTCACATGGGGACTTCCATCCGAGGACCTTCGAGGGCATCCTGTTGATGAGTTGAGCTGCTGTCAACACTGCATGCCCCCACAGACTCTGTGGGACATTCATGTCGATCATCATACTTCTTGCGACCTCCAGAAGGTGTCTGTTTTTCCTTTTTGCAACTCCATTTTGTGCTGATGTGTATGCACAGGTGGTCTGATGCTGTATTCCGTGTGCTGACAGGTATTCTGCAAGCGTCCTGTTGGTATACTCCGTTCCATTGTCAGACCTCAGTACCTTCACAACTGCTTTGTACTGAGTCTGGACATGCTTATGGAAATCCCGAAAACAAGCAGGTACATCATACTTATTTTTCATCAAATATAACCAGGTAACACGAGAGGCACACTCAATGAAAGAAACAAAGTACTTATAACCATTCATAGTGTTAGTAGCACATGGACCCCAGACATCAGAATGTACTACCTCAAAAGCAAAAGTGCTCCTATGACCCGTGCTAACATATGAGCTCCTAGTAAGTTTTCCTAACTCGCACGCATCACATACTAATTTCTCTTTATTTATTTTTGCATAAATCTCTGGATACAACTGACTTAGAGTATCAAAGGAAGAATGTCCCATCCTCCGATGATGGAGTATCAAGGTATCCTCAGTCCTCTGCTGCAGTCCTTCTATGCCAGCCTTCTCTGCCATAGATACCAATGCTGAGTCCAGTCCTTCTCGATCTAGGTACCACAGTCCCTCATGCCAAGTGCCTGTCCCAAGTCTTCGTCATGTCCCTTTCTCCTGGAAGGTCACCTTAGGAATATCAAAAGAAACAATGCATTTAAGTTGGAGGATTATAGAACTAATGGACAAGAGACTGACTGAAAATGATGGAGCATGTAAAACATTGGATAATCTTACTGAACCTGTACAATTAACAATACCCTTACCGACCACTGGCTGGAAAGTGCCATCAGCTGTCTGAATGCTGTCTGTTGATGCTAGGTGAGTGTAGGAAGAAAACTCACTAGCATTCCCCGTCACATGCCGAGATGCTCCCGAGTCGATAATCCAGTCTGATGATTTAAGGGAAGAGATAGACGCAAGGGCAAGTGATTCGTCAGTACCTTCTGATGGATGGGTGTAATCCCCCTGATTTTTTTCAAGAAATTATAATTTGGATTTTTCACAATTTTCTGGAATTTTCCGGGATTTTTCTGAAATTAAAACCTAGGTAATTGGTAATTAAAGGATTTTTAATTGCTGTTAAATAATATTAAAATATTATGAAAATAATATTTTATGGTGTAAAATTAAAAACTGGACATAGGGTAATTTTTTGGGAATTTATTGGACTCCGGAAGCATTTTTAAAGCCCTAAAAACTATTAAAAATTAAACCAATTTAAACCCTGAAATAAACCCGGTCCAATTGAACCAAGCCAACCCAGACCCGGTTCAGTTGAACCGAACCCAGCCCTATCGGGTCGGGTCGGATCTAAACCCGACCCGAAACCCGCAAGCCCAAACCCGCACTTAAACGTAGCGGATCGGGCCGGATTCCTATTGAACCCGACCCGTTAACCCGAACCCAAACCCGATACCCAATCCTATTCCAAACCCTAGTCGGAATACTATTCCGACCAGGTTGAGCCGCCTAGCTCCGCCTATTTAACCCCCTGCCGTGCCGGAACCCTAAGTATTTCTCCTCCGCCGTATTCGCCTGAGCCCGTCACCAACTCTTCCTCTCCCCCTCGGCCCGCCGGAACCCTAGCCTCCTTCCACCGTCTTCCTCGACGACTCATCTGCCCAGCCGCCGCCGACCTAGCCACCCTAGCTCTCCCTCTCTCCGGCGCTGCATCCAACTCCTCCGCCTAACCCCGCTCCGCCCCGCTCGACTCGTCCCCAGAACCTCCCCGCTGCCCGCCCTAGTCGAATCTCCCCGGCCGCCGCACGACTCCGCCACGCCTCAGCGAGCCCCTCTCCTTCCCAGAACCCTCCTCCCTCTTCAGCCCGCAGCAGCCCCTCGACACCACCGCCCTCCAGCCACGAGCACCCTCCGCCCAGCTTCCCCTTGCCATCCCTCTTCCTCCCCGACCTCGACGACCTCCCCATTCCCCTCACCGTGTCTCCGCCACCCTTCGCAGCAGCAGCCGCCGCACCAGCCGAGCCGCCTCCGCCTGTCAACCCATCCCCAGTCGTCTCCGGTGAAGCCACGGCCATAGCCGGCCGCCCCAGCCACAGAAACCCTAACCCTAACCCTAGAACCTAAACGCAGCACAGGACACGGACACAGGACTCCGACACGACTCGGACACGTGAGAAACGGTCTTCGCGGAGCCCTGTTCAGGTACTAGTAACTTTCTGTTCGTGACCCCGTTTTCAATTCCGTCAGTTGCGTGCGTAGCCTGTATGACCCCCTCGGTACCCGTGCAACCCGCTCGGGGCATCGCGTCCTGTGGTGATCGCACACCGCGATCCAAAAACAGGAAAAACAACGACCCTGTTTCACCCCGGAACTGAGTACGCCCCGCCAAACGGGACGACTTGGTCGCGCGCGGTCTTCACAGAAACGTGCGCGTCGTCGATACGGACGTGTGGGATTTCGCAGAAGTCAATTCGGGTGTGCGTGCGCACCGGAATCAACGCGTATCCGCGGACAACGCCCCGTATCCGACTTTTCTGAATCATGCCCTAACTTTGTGTACACACGTCGGATTGAAACAAAACTTGCGCCATCGGACTCGTAGCGATACGCTGGTCCTGTGACCCAAGTTTGGTTCGATTCTGAGAACGTTGACGAAATCGCGTGTCGTGGGCCCCACCGGCCCCACTTGACGGGCGATTTTGTGATCGGCTTATCGGAATCCAATTCTGGAAGTTCCGTTGGGTTCGTATCATCGTTCCTGACTTGTTGACACTAAGTTGGACGAATTTGGAGACCGTTGACCCTAGCACGCTTTTCGGTGCGAGGTGGCCCACATGTGGACCCCGCTTTAATCCGAAAATGTCGTTTTTGCCCCTGTGTCCAAATTGGACTCAAGGACAGGCGTTTCTAGCTATTTGATATTTTCTGGATATGATGGTGATGTTTATTTCAGCAACCGGAGTAGTACCTGCAGATCACACAGAGACCAGAGCCACAGTTGGAGCCAGGATCCCAGGCAAGTGTACCTTGCCAAACTCTGCAGTATTGTTACATATTTTTCTTGCTTCATTATATTGCTGTGCATGCTTAATCTAGGACCGTGTGACGTACTTAGCGTCCGATTATTAGTCGGGTGCCAACACCGTACGCGGTGTTGGGTACGGTCATCTAGAGATGGACATTCGTGACACTTTATATTCTCGTACTTGTCTTATCAAGTACCATACGACCCAGGACACTTGACACTGTTCATGAGACAGGATATTCCCGAGATATTCGTGGTGATTCTGTATAGGATACAGGACTTGACAGAGATACTATATGCTTAGATTTTATCCAGACTTGTTGCATTAGATATGATCCTGCGTGTCATGGACATGAGACGTGAGATTACATGGGGTGGGGAGAGATTTACCATACAAAAGGCTGATTATATATATATAATAATTTAATGGAAGTGCCTTAGTCTCTGGCGACAGAACTATGATACCGTACTGGCCCTCGAGAGAATACTGCTATGGGTTTCTCCGACACTGATCCTGTAGTAGCCTCAGCCCGAGTATGACTAGAACTCTCAACTTGCATATCACTTAGCTGGTTACATATTTACCCTATTGTTTTATTTATTGCTGCACTGATATTACTTTGGCATGAGCTTTCTTGTACCTTGCTATGTCCCCTGAGGACCTGGATCCGGATTATGTCCCCAGGATTAGCTGACGAGATCTACCCCGAGGTATACGGGACCGGAGCAGTAGCATTAGCAGAAGCAGGAGCAGGTGCCTACATTGGAGCAGAACCAGGATCTGAGGACGAGATCGTACCAGAGGACTTCTCTTGAGTATTGGCTTGAGATACTCATTTATTTCAGTTTATAGATATTTCATTTTCAGTCTATTTCATTGATGTACCAGACTTGTTCTCGGATTGTTCTCCGAGACACTTTTATTGAGATTTGATTAGTTTATTTTATTTGCATTTATTCTGGCATTGGATCTGTGATTATCTGTTGTGGATGAGATTAGTATAGACTGTGACTAGTACCACTGGATCTACTTATTGTTATATTACAGCTTAAGTATGTCCTGATGGATCCATTAAATTGGGTTGTCCATCGGTGCGTACTGTTGGCCATTGCCACGTGTCCGGTCCCACGATATTTTGGGACTGGGGCGTGACAATGGGCATACATGACAGCGTTGTCCCTAACAAAGAATGAGGTGGACGCCTCCTCTGTTCTACTCCTCATGTCTCCCAGTGCCTGGTCCTCCACAGTAAAGGTGCCATCAGCTTCTCCGTTCCCTTCTGATATCAGGAGGTTCGCCCGATAACCTCCTCGGCCGCCTCGTCTACCCCCTCGACCACGACCACGACCACGTCCTCCATTATATCCTCGTCCGCCGAACGGTCCTCGTCCACCACCTGAATCTCCCTTCCTAGGTGGTTTGGTACAAGCATACCGATGATGACCCATCTCCCCACAGTTGTAGCACTGCCGGTTATGCTGCCAGGGCTCTCCCTTAGATCCTGTGTTTCCTGAGCTGGTGATCGCTAGTGCTGACTTTGCTTCGGGGGGACCACCTGTCCCGGCTTGCAGCCTGATGCGTGTCTCCTCCTGGATCATGGCTGAGATAGCCTCCTCAAGGCTAGGGATCTTTGGTTGGGCTAGAAGTAGGGTCGTCCTCTGTGCGAAAGCTGCAGTCAGCCCTTTGAGGAACTTCATCGTCCTCTCCTGCAGACACACATGTCTCTCCTTACACTTAGGGTCCCCGCAGCTCGCCCGATCTGAGGAGTGATCACAATCCAACCACAGACGCTCCAACTCCGTGGCATACTCCTGCACCGTCTTCTCTCCCTGTACGGTGTCATCAATCTCCCTCTTTATTTGGAAGACCCGTAAGTTGTTCCCCACATCATCATAGGTCCTTCTCAACTTCTCCCACACATCTTTCACCATCTCGATACCGTCTACTGTGGCGGCAATAGACTGGACTAAGGAGTTGAGAAGCCAGATGTAGATCACCATATGAGTGGACTTTCACTCATCGCGTCCTGTCGAGCCCTCGTCCGGCTCTGTCGCCTCGTCCGTCAGGAACCCCTCCATGTTTTTTCCTGCGAGGGTTCTTCTCACCCGCCGTGACCAACTAAGATAGGTGGCTGGTCCATCTAATTTCAGGTCGATGGAGGGAAGCTTCAACTGCGGCGACGTTCGTGTCGTGTTCTCACTAGCCGACATCGTCAACAACTTCATCAACGTCGCCACCTCTGCTGAATCTAGCTTCTTGATGATCTCCTCCATCGATGCGTCGTCTATCCAATCACGTCACGTCCGCTCCATGACTCACGCTCGTCCTCGTCGTCCGCTCCTAGATCCGAACATGTTCCCCCTTTTTTCAGATCTAGGCATCCCTATTAGGCGTTGTTTCGTGCTGGTGCGGAGGAGGCGGCAGCACGCATGTCACAGCCACCGTCGCAGCAGCAGTCGCAGCAGCCGCAGCAGCAGTAGTAGCCGCAGCAGTAGCGGGACGGGGCAGCAACAGCGAAGGGCGGCCTGCGAAGGGCGGAGAAGGGAAGAAGGGGGGGACGTGGAAGAGTTCGGTGGAGGAGATCTAGGAAATCCTCCTGTGGGTTTGTGGAAGCTTGGTGACGGCTAGGGTTTGTGGAAACTTGGCTCTGATACCATGTTGAAATTAGTTGATGATTTTATTGATTGTCTCATTGGCATTATATAGCCTTACAGTCATTGGTACAATGATCTCAATCATTATGACAATAATCTCATAATGGAATATCCTGTGACATATTCTGGCATCCCAAATATGTCCTCAGGATATTCCCATGTGTATTTGAAATTGGTAATTCATGAACACTCCCAACGGAAATCGACCACAGCCTTTTGCAGGTCTTATGTCTCAGAATCTCAGACACTTGAGCTACACATCTTATATATATATATATATATATATATATATATATATATATATATATATATATATATATATATATATATATATATATACTCCTAACTCAAGTGCCAAGGAGGTGGAGACATGAGTCCCCAAGCTGGACGGGTTCGATCCCAGGGGGAGGCATACTTTTTGAGAAATTTTCAAGACATGCCCGTGTGGATTCTTGTTGGGAGTAGGTGGGTCATGGGCTGTCGTGAGCCGCCTACATCGTATAAATAGTATAGTTAAATTGGAAGTTGCAGACCCCAGTACGAACGAAAACAAGGATTTCAAAGAAGGAAGTGCCTTAATCAGCTCCGTTGATATATCAAAATTTTGATCACATTCTTGTAACATATGATATATGCCATCACATTGTACTTTACAAAGGTTTAAAACATAAGGCTAATTTGCACCTAATTATCATCAACTTTAAGTTTCTGCAACTTGCTACCATAAACTATTTGAATTAGCACTCGCTACCATGAATTATTTTTGGCAGTTTGTTAAGGTGATACCATTACGAAAAAGGTGAAAAATACCATTTTGCTAATGTGCTTACTCATTGCCTATGTTGCACGGGACACCAAAAAATTGTGTCATTTGTACCTATATCCATGTCTGTATTTGTACAACATTGGTAATTATGTGTTGTACCTATATGAAAATGGTGATGTCTCCATACCTCTATCCATGGCTGCATTCATACAACATTGGTAGCAAGTTTCAATAGTTCAAACTTCATGGTAGTTATGTGCAAGTTTCAACAGTTCAAACTTCATGGTAGTTACTTGTCAAAAAAAAATATTCAGGTAGCAAGTTGCAAAACCCTGGAAGTAAAGTTGACGGTATTTAAGTGTGAATTTGCCAAAATAGAAGGCATGTGCCATGCATGCATGCGTGCATGTACACTGAAATGTCTTCTGTTGAGGAAAAGAATGGAAGTAAAAGGAAAGGACTAAATTATACCTGTGCTGATAGCAACCTAAGACTTCCATGACTAACTGGAGCTGCATGGTGTACTCGCCAAGGCATATAAATCTGCTCATTGTTGGATGGGCGTACTAACGTGGAACCTGACTCAGGAGCATCTCTGGATGGATAGACATTGACTGGATGCAAGTTCAGTGGATTCTGATAAATATGACCTTGTAATTGAGCACAATGGCCATAACTCTGAACTTGCACGGTCTGTATAAGTGGCAAACGTTGATCAAAATCAGGCATAGGCGTGGGATTGAAGAGAAGTGCAGAATTTGAGCTTGATGAGGCACTATTGCATGCATGGATACCCATATTGATCATCTCAAAACCTCCTGAGCCAAGACAATTACCTGAAAACAGCATGACATCGTTTAAGTTCCCAACCATCCATAATAATCTAAGGTCCAGCTGAAACAAGCAAGAATAACCCTATCATTTGAAAGAAAGTTTTAATTGTGCTTCATCAATTGGTCCAAATTGTTGTTAGATAATAGTTTTCCAAGTTTCCCCCATACCTATAATATAGAGGAATTTCTGAATAGTTTCCTATAATAATTTACTCTAAGCAAACGTTGGTAACTAAAAGTCAAGAAAAGAACTACAGCATCATGTGATAGGTCAAGTGCCTACCATGCAGACTTGGATCAGGATAGTTCCAACTGGAATGACCAATGTAGTTCCCAATATGAAACTGTGACGACCACATACTGCCATCTACTTGCAAGGGCTGGCCCCTATGAATCCCTCGAAGCACATAATTATGATGAGGAAAGCTTGCAGGCCCTGGCTGAAGGCCAATGGCACTGGATCTGCACCCTGCACTTCTATGAGACCCATCTGTATTTTGTATAATCTCTCTACCTTGGTACTCAGGAGGAGCATTTTTTGTGGCATCCACCAAATTGGATCCCAATACATTTTTTGTGGCAACAGAGAGTTCGAGGGAAAAAATAAATGCGGTGAACTAGAGCTTCTTATCCCAATCATATTGAAATGGTTTTCTTCTGGTGCTTCTGCATTCTTTCTTTTGCTAGATACTGTGGTATCAATAGATTGGTTATTCCTGCCAAACTCATCCATAGTAATTCCTCTCTCTCTTTGATTGTAGGATGACGGCAAGCAGTCAATAGATTCATTGTTCCAAGGGATTGGGAAATTTCTGCTTGGTGATGTAGGAACCATATAAGGATAAATAAAGTTGGAAGTAGCAGGAGCAGCTGGTCCGAGATTCCGGATAGGATGGAAGTTTTGACTACTATTATAGTGGTTTCCGTAGAACATACCGCTATCATGATAGTCCTTAAACTGGAGACCAAGGTCTGAAGCATTCGCTGCAGCTGACAACACTGGTTGTATAGTTTGGTTTGGGTATAGATTTGCATAATCAGCTAGGTTTCCTGGAAAAATGTATTGATCACGATGATGATGACTAAGGCCTTGTGCTGGTTGCAAATCAAGCATTTGATGAGTACACAATGTGTTTCTCTGTTCCATGCTGTAACTGGAATTATGTTATTCCAGAGCACAGTGATACTCTTGTTAACCTAGATACTCGTCACTGGTCCATGTCTGTGGTAAGACAAATGAAACAGCTGTTAACACGTATATATAGTACAGGTTTAACAAAATCAACAAGATACAAATTAAACTGAGATCAGTACAACATTGACTTAGTAGCAGTGCTAAATAATAACTACAAATGAGGCTCACCTCAAGGCATTTCGAGGGTAATCATTCAGAGATGTTTCTACCTGACTTTTGGCTTCAAGAGGCATATGTTTCAAACATTGGTGGCGTTTGGATGAATGTTTGGTATTCCTAAGAATCCACTTTCCATTGCTTTTCCATGGAAAATGAATTCAACATTCACATACCCATGTTTGGTTAGGTTGAGAATATTCAGTCTTAACTAAATTTTCCCATTTCCATATTTGGTCAAGACAGGAATGTGAATCTTAATTTGTTTAATTTTCCGCAAACACCCTTTCATTAATTTCATGATGCTAATGTTAAACTTAACTGGTGTCATTGAGGGTATTACCGTCCAAAAAAAATTGTAATTAATGAACCCTACCAACATTTCCAGGAAAAAAATTCCCAAGGGGGCTTGGGTTACTTTCCCATAGCTGTGGGTAACTGAAGCCCCCCATATTCAACCAACCCATCACACACACACACACACACATTCTCAATCCCAGACTTACCAAACATAGGTAAGGAACTCAAAATCCATTCCCAAGCCTCCAAAATTTCAACCAAAGAACACCTGGCTTAGTTTGGATTACAGTTTGGGAGATGCACGTTTTCTCAAACACCCATTTCTAGAATGCTCATTGGGCTAGCTTTCCGGTCTTTCCAGAAATGCCCACTTGAGACCCGAAATGAATGGCACGTCTCAGGAAAAAAAAAGGTCCATCCAGAATAGAAACCATTCGGCTCGCCCCTTGCGTTTGGCACCAAATGGAGTCCCAGACGAAATATAACTGCTATCCAAACTACCTGTACATTCAAGCTCCGTAAAACGCCTTTTAGGTGAGAAAAGTGTCCCATAAACTTAAGAGAGAATACTTCATAATTTCTAATGGCAAAGTCAAAAAGGTAAGCATTGTACTAATTTCTTTTGGTTATGGTTATGGCTTTCCACTATGGTATACAGTTTACAAACTCATAATTTGCTTTGGGTGTATGGTATAAGATGTACTACAGAAAGTTGTTTGACTGCAGTATAATGATGTTCTATTTAAGTTAATTTCCCTACTTTCTTTATAAATTTGCAGTTCTTGAAACTAAATAAGAAAAAATTACAAGGCTTACGATTACATCACTAAGAAGTCCAGTGCTTCACCTCATGCCTTCCCCCTTTTGAGAAATACTAACTAGTGGAATGAAGCATACAAACTCCATCAATGTACATACAGTATAAATAGAAGCCATTGTATTTGAAGAAAGAACTGGGTCCCTCCCCTCAACCCCAACACCCCCGCCCGACCCACACTCCTCCCCACAACAGTTTGGTTTCTGACATAACTGTAGAATATTTTGGAGTTCTTGTTGAAATTAGTTGATGATTTTATTGATTGTCTCATTGGCATTATATAGCCTTACAGTCATTAATACAATGATCTCAATCATTATGACAATAATCTCATAATGGAATATCCTGTGACATATTCTGGCATCCCAAATATGTCCTCGGGATATTCCCATGTGCTTATACTATACTTAACTATGACACCCAACATACCATATCAACATATATCAACCTAATGTATCATATAAGGTAAACCAATACATAACAAAATGGTAATATATCGTATGATAAGATACATATAAGATACAAAACCCACAGTATCAGTTAACCTTCAGCAACAATAATCGGGTCTAAGATACTTTCTTGGATCCATAGATAGATAAGAAATCTCAAAGCATTGGCATGTGACTTGAGAAATTAGTAGAAAGTATTGATGACTCAAAGGTTTGACAGGAAGATGCTAAATAGATCACAAGAAAATTTATTAACAGGTACTGATATGAAGAGAACTTAAAGGCACAGCTTAAACTACTTGATCTGCGATGTGCAACTTTCTAAAGCACCAAAAACGATATCTTAAGGAATTCCACACTGCAACTTGACCAGAACTGAATGGCTACAGAATGTGTAGCTCATCGTCAGCACAATGAATGAAGAAAAAGGTGGAATGATGCACCCTTGTAGTCAGTCATGCACACAAGATCATTGTCTATCACAAATAAATGAAATCAACATGAATAATAAAGCAGCAAAGATTTTTCAAAGTAATAAGCAGGAGGAGGATTTTTACAATTGATTCATCCTCACCCAAGTTGTTCATTTCGACTCAAAAAGAATCTACACTAGCTAGGGGCGAACCTCTTGATAAGAACTCTCTCGAATATTTCTCTCCTCAGATCTCTCGAGAACTGGTGTTCTGAAGAGGAGGAAGACATCATAAAGATAGCAATATGGTTGTTACCTTAATATATTTGACCTTTTTCTAGAGAGAGAGAGAGTAGTTAAGTATTTAACCTGGATTATCAGGCCAACAAATCAACCAAATTTGAGTTTTTTTAAAAGGCAAAGGGAATAGTTGAATGACTGATCATTAAGAAATAGCTTGCACAGCATGCATGTGATTACATATTTCTTAGGCTAAAAAAAATGTCAACCTTTACTTATAAGTTTAGGATTTGATCGATTCATATATTTATCTGATATTTTTGAATGACATATTATATATATTCTCTATATAGGATTAAACTCAGCATAACTTCAGAAAGGATGAAATGATGCTAACCTGAATTTAAGACAAAAAATGAGAGTATCATAACCATCTGAAATTTGTGACCACTTATTTCAAAATACGCATTACTCACTTTTTATAATTAGAAGTTATGTGTTAGAAAATGGTAGAAATCTAGTGACATTTAAACCATCATTCATTTTTCATTTGTAACTTGTATTCTCACATTTCCAGTAATTATCTTGACTAACACCTCTCTTTTTTTCTTTTCTTTTTCTGTTTAGGCCAAAGCCTATCACAATTAACCTAATCCTTGCTTGTGCTGACCAAAGCCGACATGATTACATCTACGGTTAGGGCAAAAAAGTTAAAAAGAATACCTCCAATGAAAGATAGGAAACAAAAATATACACTCCAAGAACAATTCATCACAAGCTTCCAACTGATATATAACCTTGAGAAATTCAACTTGTACCATTCAAGAAACTTTCTACAGCCTATGAAAAAGAAAATGGAATGATTTTAAGGAAATAATCTCTCTGGATGTTTACTGTTGTATCACCAGTAAATGCCCTTGCATGGTCCAGGTACAGGTGTACAGCGCCATCATCGAATCTTTCTATGACAAAACAGAACACAAAAGCCTATCTGAGAATGATCAACTGGCAAAAGTATTTAACATAAATAAAGGTGGAAAATATCTTAAGAGTGTTCCTCCTATACCTTCTTGACCTAACCTCGCCCTTTTGAAACACAGAAACTAGGTAGCACACCTATTACAGTCAGGTTTGTTATTTTGCACATAGATATGAGAAACTGTACACAGTACATAAACTCGGGCATAATTTGTTGGAAATCGAACACGTTCTGCAAGCGTTCCAACATCGTGTCTGAGAGTGCCCGCAGCGGAAACTTTAGGCCAACCCACCTGAGATAACCAACCCCTATCTAACGAACACAACGCACAAATAAAGACAAGTATATGGCGGTGACTACGTCACCTGGACAAATCCTAACCTTTATAACTCAGGTGAAATTATAAGATTGACAACATCAATGTTGAACAATTTGTCCTAATTGATTCAACCCCCTCCCCCCCCCCCCCCCCCCCCCCCCACCCACCACACTCAAGAAGAAAAGAAAAAGATTACAATTGAAACCACTCACCAAACCGTAGCAATCTTCCTGAGCGAAGGCGACGACTCCTCGATCAGATCTTTCTTCCTTCTGTCTTGGATGACGAAGTCCTAAGAGAAAAGTACGGACTTCCTCTTAGATTTTGTGGACGAGCACCCCGAATCTCCAACTTGTGCTATATTTTGTGCCTCCACCCTCCTCCTATATTTATAGGATGAGAAATCATATTTTAGGTCGAAGTTCTAAGTGCAAAGCACATACTTTCTCTTAGATTTTCTGTGGACGAGCACCCTGAATCTCCAACTTGTGCTATATTTTGTGCCTCCACCTTCCTCCTATATTTATAG
This sequence comes from Iris macrosiphon, assembly GCA_036927795.1. Classification (NCBI taxonomy): domain Eukaryota; kingdom Viridiplantae; phylum Streptophyta; class Magnoliopsida; order Asparagales; family Iridaceae; genus Iris; species Iris macrosiphon. Next base: position 208,235,573 of record JAYESA010000002.1, on the reverse strand, counting down.
GACGAAAAATCATATTTTAGGTCATAATAGGATTTTCTAAATAGAAAACCTTAAATAAAAATCATATTCCACCTAAATAGCCCAACACCAATTATGGATGTCCAAATATGGTCAAATTAAATATTTAATACAAATTTGAAATCTAATCAAATCTTACATTTAATATAGATTTTCAAGTTATATCAAATCAAATCTTTGATCATATTTGGGCTCCAAAATTTACCAAATCCAAACTGGACCCCAAAAATCTTTCCCTCCAGTCTGATGAGAGGGTGATGACCCCATGGCTTCTCAACTAGACTTAATGCATGTCGTCCCGCGACAGAGTTTATGCTCCCCTATGCCACCGATCTCCCGAGTTGCTTTGCATCTTCCTTCGTCTCCAGCTTCTCGACCGTCACGTCGATGCTAGATGCCATGCGTAGCACCTTCTGTACCACTGGGATCATGCCGACATCAATGACACGGCTGAGACCATAGTCCCTGACTATCAGCCTCACCGTGAGTCTTGGCTGCTTGTCCCCGACTTCCGTTTTTCACCGAAACATGTTAACGTTCCGACGAGCTTCTTCACCCTTGGTTGGCCAAACCAAGCGGACGGTGCAATTCTCTCAAAATTCGAACTCCTAAATTTGCCCACCTTTGTGTCCGAACTTAAAGCTCCCCCATACACATGCGTCCTCGAGCAGAATATCACGCACTGTACATGTCGTCGATGACTCACAGCTCTTCCGGAACTGTGTGAATGGTGACGCTCCCGCCTCAGATTGAGTTTGAAGCAAACCTTGATCTCCTTCCTGGCCTCGAACTGCTGAAACCAATGTCGCTCCGTAAAGCTTTGGCAAACCACCCGTCGCCAAAACTGGATCCTGAAGCAACCCCCACCTGGAGGCCGACCAGCTGTCATTGGACCGACATACTGACTCTCAATCTTTGGCTCATCACCATTCGTCGCTGTCTTGACGAACCGAATCCTCCGTAATCCTCAAAGTATCTCGAAGTCCCTCCTCAGCAAGTTTTCGACGATCCAACTCATGTCGAATATCCCTCGAGCCTCCATCCGATGTTTGTGGTCTGCCTGTACAACTCAACGACTTGAGCCTGTACATGCAATAACATAAATCTCCTCGAGCCAGCTGTTGGGAACCCTTCGTAAGCATCCAATCTTTGTCCCCAAATAAACTGCGACAGCCATCATCCTCCAGCCTCCCCAACGAAACCAAGTTGTAGCGCAAACTCGGTACTTGTCGCACATGCTTGAGAACGAGCTTCTCACCAAGCTCCATTGTCAAGTGCACATCACCGATGCCTACAACTGCAGTCGTTTCCTTGTTGCCCATCTTCACACGACCAAGCATGCCGTCGTGGTATGACGTGAAGATCCTCCTATATGGAGTGGCGTGATACGACGCCCCCATGTCCATGACCCAATCGCCATCATGACAGATGCCACAATGTTCCTCTGCGTCGGTTGCTGCGATGATGAGATCTCCCGTAGTCATGAGATCATCCCGATCGTCCTTGCCTTTGGCCTTCTCAGCTTTGAGCTTTATGCAGTTCCTCTTGATATGACTCATTTTACCACAGTGATAGCAACCCTCCTTGTGGTCCACAATCGCAAGATCCCGATAACTCTCCTTTGTCCTCGTATGTGACTTGGGTCTTCCCTTCCCGTAGGAAGCCACCAGAGCGGACTACTGCGACGATTTCACTTGCTTACGCCGGATCCCCTCGCTCAAAAAGCCGCTTTTGACTGCCTCTATCGTGACAACTTCACCAGGCGCGGAGTTACTCACCGACACCACCAACGTCTTCCAGCTTTCCAGCAGAGAACTCAAAAGAAAAGGGGCCTGAAGCTCATCATAAATCACCATCTTCATCGCAGACAGCTGATTGGTGTTGTGTCACTGGGCCACCCTCCGTGTACTTCGAGTTGATAAGTTGGCGAATCAGAAACGCCTTCTTGCCAGTCGTCTTCCTTTCGTACAACGAATGCAGCTTCTCCCATAATGCTTTTACCGAACTCTCCATGGACACGTGGTGAAACAACGAGTCGTCCAACCATTGGCGGATAAATCCAACGGCCTTCCGATCCAGTCATTTCCAGTCTTCAGCAGCTTTGTCCGATGGCTTAGCGTTGTCGTCCTCCAACTGACCATGCAAGTTCTTGCACCAGAGTAAATCCTCCATCATTTGCTTTCAAATAGCCCAATTTCCTCCTGTGAGGGTGATCATACGAGCGTTCATCTGCTCCGTAGACATAGTTGCCAGAACCAAAACCAGTAGCTCTGATACCAGATGTTGGAAAGCGGACACGCCTTGCAAGCGTTCCAACATCGTGTCTGAGAGTGCCCGCAGTGAAAACTTTAGGCTAACCCACCTGAGATAACCAACCCCTGTCTAACGAACACCAAGCACAGATAAAGACAAGTATATGACGGTGACTACGTCACCTGGACAAATCTCAACCTTTATAACTCAGGTGAAATTACAAAATTGACAAAATCAATGTTGAATCCTTTGCCCTAATAGATTCAACCCCTTCACCACACTCAAGAAGAAAAAAATAGATTACAATTGAAATCACTCACCAACCCGTAGCAATCTTCCTGAGCGAAGACGACGACTCCTCGATCAGATATTTCTTCCTTCTGTCTTGGATGACGAAGTCCTAAGAGTAAAGCACGAACTTTCTCTTAGATTTTCTGTAGACGAGTACCCCGAACCTCCAACTTGTGCTATAATTTGTGCCTCCACCCTCCTCCTATATTTATAGGATGAGAAATCATATTTTAGGTCATAATAGGATTTCCTAAATAGAAAATCTTAAAATAAGAATCATATTCCACCTAAAATAGCCCAACACCAATTATGGATGTCCAAATATGATCAAATTAAATATTTGATACAAATTTAAAATCTAATTAAATCTTACATTTAATGTAGATTTTCAAATTATATCAAATCAAATCTTTGACTATATTTAGGCTCCAAAATTCACCAAATCCAGACTGGACCCCAACATAATTGTGCCCTACCCTAAGCCTAACTTTAGAACATCTGTGACTCATTCAAATGAGTACAGATGCAAAGATGCAAACTTATTGAGCCCGGTGCATTTTTCAGTTAAAGATGCAGGAAACAGATGAATATTTCATCAGGATTCATCATCATCATGAAAGTTGACCGGGTTTAAAATCGACATACAATTCAGGGTTTAATATCAATTTATCCTGTAAAAATCCACAGCTAATTAAGAAGTATCAGCTTTGACTTAAGAACACAAAACATCTGTTTATTCAAACAACAAAAACACAAGGATATAAGGATAACACAATAACGATGTTATCCTGCTTATTGGCAAATCTAACTTATGGCATTATTTCATTGCTCACCTGCTCTTCTATTCCGTGCTTACATGCTCCCCATGATCAACTGCAAGCAAATTCCTGAGATATAAGTTTGGAACTATCAGACTATACCGTCTCAACTCTGAAACATATTGTTGCAATTTGTTTTCCCATGACAGGAGATTTGGTATTCTAATAAGTTCACAAGCATCTAGTAATATACATTAAAGTGGAGTTAAAGAGTTTCAGTACTCGCAAAACCAAATAAAGCAGACAAAACTCGTGTTCCAAAATTCGCACATCACACCACCCTAGTAAATCACAAGTATCATAACTACGACATGGGAATGATCACCCTTGAGCTTTCTATTCAACAAGATCTCTGAGCATAAGTTTCTTGTTCTGGCATTGAATAATCTTCTTTATCTTCTAGACCTGTAAAGCCACTCGAACTCGGAAATGGATAGTTGACTCGTTTTGAATGTTATAGTCCCCCAGAGTTCTGTCCAACCCAAGGGACTTTCCAGCATATTCAAGATAATCAATCCCAAGGGCGTAACCCATCTTCTTTCTGATCTTCTCCTTTACCACTTCAATAGTATCGTTGTGATTCACCACAAGTGTCATAGTATTCCCATTCCAAGGCTTGACAAATATTTGCATTTGCACTTGTAGTTGAAGAACTGATTTATCGATGAGTTTGCATGCTGACAGTGTTAGGTCATCCTCAAGGTCTTTTCCGTCATAGACCAGCCTCTGTAGAAAAGCATAGTTACCCTCAATACTTTCTATCATTATCTTCACATCCTTTACAGTAAACCAAGTCTTCACTTGGAGTCCTATTGTTCTTCCACATGATAGGATGACATTTACGTGAAGGTCGTCGACCACAATAGGACGTAATACCAATTGAACAACCGAGTCCTTCCTTATATTGCAAGTCTTCAACATATGTTGATCCTCAAGTGGTCGACCCAAGTAGAACAGTGCCTGTTGTTCTGGTAGGATCCCCTCCTTATCCTGAATCATAGCCTTGACCCTCTTAATGGTGTCCCAACTGTCCACATAGAGCATTATCGTTTTCCCACTTGGGATCTTTATGGAAATTCGCATTCCATCTCCAATGTGGACATTAATAGTGGCATTTTCAGGAATGCTGTAGTCTGCAAGAGTTCTTGTAGTGTCACTAAGGTGATGCCCAGCAAAAAATAGTATTTGCTGGTTCATGCCAGTTCCCTCCACCTTACATAGCTTAGCTTTGATGTCATCAATGGTATCGGAGGAATTTGCATCAAGGGCAACAGTCTTCATGAGCCTCAGAAAGATCTTCATCTGTAAATGGAAAAGAGAGCAATTCATTATATAGATCTATATATTAACCTAAAATTTTATAGTTTAGACTAAGCCTAGTTGTTAGATTTGCCAAACCCTGCTTTTCTCACCAAAATTGGACAATTGTTTCACCCAAACTTCAGCTAGGGCGTGTTTAGAAGTTTTATTTTAGAATTCATGTTCCTTGGTTGCATATGAATGATTTTTTTTTCTTTATTTTCTTAGAAGATTATCATAAATACTTATGGGCCACAAGAAACACATCCATCACATTCTAGGAATTGGTTTCCACGGGGTTCATTAGATTCCAATGGAAGCGGCACAGTCAACTTCCCTGAAACCAAAGTGAGGATACTACCGAATGTATAGGAGTGACACGATACTAATTGAAAGACCTTCAGAACTAGGTTTATGTCTAAATATGTTTTTTTTATGTGAGAGATCAAATGTAGTGTAGAACGTTTAGAAGAATTCCATGCATATCAGGTTCTTCTTATGCCATTGATGGAAGGAAGGTGAAACATCACTTTTATGCTATCATAACAATGTTATATGATATAGCGATACAGTCCCAAATGTATCAGTGAATCCAGCTCAGCAACAACTAACCGCCAAGCTTGCCCTGAAAGGAAACTCCTCCAAATAGCTATAAATAGAGGAAGGGAGAAGTGGAAGGGGACCGAAGAATTTGTATGTTCGTTTTCTAGTTTCTGTTAGAGTAACTCTTCTACTTCTTCTCTTTCATTCCTGTATTCTGCATCTTTACATTCCAAGTTTCTTTGTATTCCCCTTTCCCACCAATTCCAATTTTAAATACACATAGATGTGGTTCTTCCCCAATCATCTCTGTCATTGAATTTCTTTTTCAGTTTGTTTCAAAATGTCAAATTACTTCAACTATCATCAAGTTTCAGATGGATCCCAATTTGGATCCTATCAATTGGTATCAGAGCCCTCGAATCCTTGGAGCCATGACGTCCGACGAAGCTCGCCGGAGGAGCAGCGACGTCCGGTTGGAAATTTCTCGGATGGATGGGGATCTCAGCTGCAATCATCTACTTCATCACCGCAATGTCAGCAACCGCATCCGTACTCGACTCCGTTCTGTTTTCCTCCGCCGCAACAACCACCAAGTTCGACATTGAGCTCACAATTAGGGTTCCCGGAGGATCCTCGTGAACAAATCGTGGAGGAGAGTTTTCGATCTCTCCAAGGTACGCTGCAAAACCTAGATCACAGATTAACAATTTTGGATAATTGGATGGACTATAGGAGAGTAGTATATCCCGCGTACTTTCCGGCCATGGAGCCACCGCCTCCACCACCACCACCCGCGTCGGACCTCTACGGCTATGATACGCCACCGCAGCAGCAGTACGAGACCCCACCGTACCTTCCTCAACCACCACAGAAACAATATCGGAGTATGCAACAGCAAGAAGAGATTGAACCGAAGGTGTTTGATGAGGTGCCCGTGAGGAAGCTTGGAAGCATGAGTTGGTGTCGCAGGTGCAAAATTGAGTGTATAACCATGGAGGGATTGGTCCTCCACTCACTGACAAGTGAGCATCAAAACAGGACCATAGCTTCTGTCCGGAGCATCAAGCAAAACATGCCATCAACCACAAGACACATTAGCCATGGTGATGTTCTGACAGTAAAAAAGTCTTTACCAGAGGTGAATCAAACATCCGACTCTATTGAGCTTCAGACTTCAATTTATGCAAAGCAACAATGCACGAGTACTGATGCATATGATTCTTCGACTTCTGGGCTTGCAAGCAAACCTTCTTTTGTTGAACCCTCTGAAGCTGCACTATTTGTTGATTCTGTTGCTGCAAGTGAATCTGTAGATCCTGCTCTACGCATTGGAAATTCTGGTCTAATTCCTTCAATCGATTTATCTGTTACTGGGAAGATTGATGATGCAGGAGGAATTGGTCTGCCATTGTCTCTCCTAATCAAGATGAAACCACTTGCTTCAACCTTGAACCTTTATGATATTGCTAATGTGAAAGGAATTGCTGCTGATTTTAGCTACTGCAATATCTCTTCCCAGGTTTTGGACCTCACTTGCCAAGATCAGTGGGCCAATTGCTTGAAGGGTGTAGATGCGGTTGTCATTCTGTCAGTAGTTCCAAGGAAGCCAGATATGGAGACTGAGGAGACTATCAGAACCTTTCTACAAGGATTTCAGTTGTCTGGTAAAGCACAAAAGATTGATCATATCATGGAGAAATTTGCTGAGCGTCTAGTTGATTGGGATCCAGGTATACATATTCCTTTAGTTCCTACATTTGCTAGCATTACATTACCGGAAGAAACTTTTCGAGAAAGACTAACTATTGGATTTCCCATTATTCTCTCTGTTCATCATCACCTAGCCGAGATCCCTTTTCATCATGTTCAATCTCTTGTCCTGAAGCTTGTTTGCAGCTGCATTTCGAAGAGTCCAGGACTCGTAGCAATATCTCAAGTTGAAGAGATAGTTCTTGTCATGACAGAAATTTTAATCAGGCATACAACTGGGAAAATGGGAATACTTATTGAAACCTTCACCTTGTCATGTTTAACATTTATAGAAATTTTGATGTCACCATCTCCTATAGGCATGCCAAAAGTAGCAGCACTAGTCAAGAAGGCTTCAGGGAATATGGTATTGTTGTCTCTCTCTGTGCCTGCACACATTCCCAATCTTCTAATGATATATTCTCTCTACCTACTGAAAGAAGCACCCATATATAGTCTTCAAGTAAACTCCAATACAAACCATGACAACTTTGAACCGGAGAAAAACATTATTGAAACCTGTGAGACCTATCTCTTGCATTGGCTTGAAAAGGATAGTGAAGAAAGGGAGCAGGAGGGAGTAATACTTGCTGGTGATACCTTTCTATTCAGTTCACCCAAAGAGGCGGCCTTGCTTGAGTGGGAGCAAGCATGTTTCTTCAAGTATGCTGGGGTGCTCGACAAGTTTAAGACTGAGCTCTGGAAAATTGAAACGACCAAGGAGGAGTATGCTTCCTTCTACAAGAGCCTTACCAATGACTGGGGGAAACATCTGTCAGTGAAGCACTTCTCAGTTGAAAGTTTAAAGAAATCAGAAGAAGTTGCTTCTACCACTGTAAGAAAAGTGGACTATATGGCTGTTTACACTTCTGATCTTGTAGAAGCAGCTCGCAAAGCTACTGGGAATCTTGAGGAGCCATTGGAAGGATTTCATATAGTTGTTGATGCAGGAAATGGAGCAGGTGGATTCTTTTGGGGAAAGGTACTTGAACCTCTTGGTGCAATTATATCTTGCAGCCAATTCTTGGAACTTGATGGTATGTTTCCCAACCATATTTCCAATCCTGAAGACAAAACTGCAATGAAAACGATAAACCAGGCAGTACCAGAGACTAAAGCTGATTTAGGCCTCATATTTGACAAGGATATTGACAGATCAGCTGCTGTAGATTCTAGTGGGTGTGAATTCAACCGCAATCGACCAATTGCTTTAATGTCTGCTATTGCCCTTGAACAACATCCAGGAATCCAACTTCTCATTATCAGTCACTCTCAGATTTCAATTAAAATGATTCCTGCTGCTACTAACCTCGAAGAAGCTTTAAATGAAACATTGACAATTAGACCTTTTCCTCTTGGGACATCATTCAGTAGCAAGATGGAGACACAATGTACTCATTTTTTGGGTGAAATAATTGCATCAAATGAGGAAGTGAAGTCAAGGCTTGAGAAATTTTGGCTTGAAGAAATGGGTGTTCCTGGTATCTCTTCATTCCAAAGATGGCTTGAGATTAGTGTTGTTCCTTGGCAAACATTGGTTATTCACGGAGAAGGTGGCCAAGTCATTCCAACAACAAGAAGAAACCTTTATGCTTTCAAGTTGACTGCCAAGCCTAGTCTTGAGCCAATTTCAAGTAAGCATGCAACTGTTATTCCCTGCCTTGATGAACCAGATGCACACAAGCAAATGACTAAACTGAGGATGGTATGTGTCACGACCCGCACCCGAAAAATTGGGCATGAGTCGTGGGTACGTCCAGCCTACGCCGCAGCATCGGCGGTAGAACGCTGTCTAGGTCAACTATCTAGATAATAATCTCACACAAAAATCGGACATGACCTCTCCAAAAGAAGGGCAACCACACAAACAATATATATAAATCTGCCAAGATCTCAACTCCAAACGGAGGAGCAATATCAAATGATAATCTCAAGTACTCAATCACGAATCTAAGCACGATAGATAACAAAGAAGACTAACAACTATAAAGTCTAACCACCTCCAACTACTACAACAACCACAACATCCATAATAATACAACAATATCCAAAATAATATACAAACAAGGTCTCAATCCAAAACCGGAGACAAATCCGTTGCTAAAAGCTAATAAAAACAACAACAAAGTCTCAGTGATCCCGGCTACCAACTCGGAAATCACCCCTAAGCTAGAGGGTCCCTGTCTGCACCATCGACAGGCTCAGGTCCATAAAACGTCGGACACCAATCCTCCGGATACTCTGGAAAAAATATGTCCAGTCAGGACTGGAGCAAGTACACCTCTAACAGCAGTTCCATTTAAATGATAAAAACTATAAAACAGTTATAGCAAGTAGCAAGAAGAATGGAGCAAGTATAAACAAGAAATATATATGTCACTGGTGCATAAATGTAAAGATGCAGGAATATCAGAAACAAGATAGTAATGGCTGCAAGATACAAGAAATCTACACTAAGAGTAAGTCCGTGCACATGAACGTGTAGTGAGTCCAGCATGAAATACATGTAGTGAGTCAAGTCCAGAAACATGTAAGTGAGACAAGTCAAGAAATGCATGAGAGTCCAGACTATAAAGAATGAACTCGGTGTCTTTGAAATACTTGTTTCGACATGTAAACGGCTAGGGGTAAGTACGGCTCACCGCGCACTGGGTGCACGGCTGCTATCATTCCAGATTAGACCAGAGGGAGTGATTCCTGATGATGCCAGATAGGAATGTTTACATGTCTACTCGAGTATTTCCCCGCCCCGACTAATACAAGTGGATCCAAGACCCGACACGCAAATCAAGATGAGTCCAGCCTGTACATGAATGATGCCTGTAGGTGATGCCAGTAGTGATTCCAGAATAGAGGCCAGAAACATGAAATGTACGTGTCGCAAGTAAATGAATCCAGAAATATCAATCAGTATCTCGTGTTGTGCCAGAATAATCATATGATACTATACTAGAAGCTGAATCATAATAATCATCAGATAATAAAAACTATCAGAGAATGTACTCGCCTGACGTCCTGAGCAACTGGCGATCCGAACCGGTGTCGCAAGGACCTAATGCGAAAAGCAAGGTTAAACAGGGTTTCTAATAAGTTAAACAGATATAAAATAACTAAAAATAGGCTTCTAGGGTCGTTCTAGGTCAAACGGGTCAAACCGGTGAAATCTGGGTCAAAAAGTCAACTCTGGGTCCAAAAAGTCAACTCTGGGTCAAAACTAGGTCAAAAGTTGACTTTGACGGTCAACCGAGTCAACTACGGTCAAGTCTAGGTCAAACTAGGGTGCTCCTGAAATTCTAGGTCAAACCGAGCTCATTAAGCTAGAAAACTCTCAAACTCGCCTCCTTGAGATACCGGGATACCCTCGGTATCCGATACCTCACCCTACGCTACGCATCCCGCCTAAACCCGCTAAAACCTATGCTAGCACGCGTAAATATATACACATAAGCATATAAAAATCACTCCAATACTATTCCTAGGCTATTGCTCAAATACCCCGCTCGAAACCCAATACCTTGGATATCTCAAGGTATTGAGATACCTCGGTATCTCAAGGTATTGAGATACCGCTCTAAACTCAACCCGACTACCCCTCTAGCTAACTAACTATGCATAAACATATATATCTAGCTATAATTTAGGCTAAAATACATATATCTAATACATATATGCATATACCTAGGTATCTACGTACCTTACCTTACCTTACCTTACCCTCCTTATAAATATATGTTATACCTAGATATATAAACTATCTACCTAGCTATATGTGTATATCTATCTATCTTTCTATTACCTATCTATCTATATGTCTATCTATCAATTTACCTATCTAGTATATATCTAACTATCTATTAAACTATCTATCAATATATATATCAATCTATTTATATTATAGATCTCTAAATCTATCTAACTAACTGTCCATCTATTTATCTAACTGTCCATAGATATCTATCCATTAACTATCATCTAATATCCATCTATCTATCTATCTATCCTTAACTAACTATCTAGATATATGTATCTATATATAGGTCTATCTATATATTTAACTATCTATCTAACTATCTATCTAACTATATGTATTTATCTATATAGCTATCTATATCTAACTATAGGGTATTTATATCTAACTATCTAGGCATCTATTTACCTATGTATCTATAGTTATATCTATCTATGTAACTATCTACCTAATATCTATCCACCTATTTAACTATCTAACTATCTATTTATATATCTATCTCATATATCTATCTACCAATCTAACTATCTATCCATCTAGATATATCTAACTATCTCTCTATCAATCTCTCTCTCTCTATCCTATCCCTCGCTACGCCTCGCTGCTACTCAAACCTGCTGCTGCTGCTGCTCTCAAACCTGCTGCTGCTGCTGCTAGCTTTTGCTGCTGCCGCGCTTGCTATTTGCTGCTGCTGTGGTGGCTGCTGCCCCACAAGCAGCAGCTGCTGCCACTGCTCGCTGTTTCCAGTCCCCCCCCCCCCCCCCCCCCCCCCCCTCTCTCAAACACACACACACACATAAATACACACACACATATACACAAACACATATCTCTATATATATATAAACACACATCTACATATATACTCACATATACCTATATATATATATACACTAATATATATATATCTATACATCTACACACACACACACACTAACATATATACTAATATCTATATACCAACACACTCTAACATATATTTACACACACATATACACTCACATATCTATATATACATATATCTACACACATATATCAATATATATATACACACACTAATATATATATATGCATATAAACACTCACACACTCAAACATATATATATATATCCTCACACACTCTCACACAACCTCACACACACACTCTCAAACACACACTCTCACACACACTAACACACACACTCACTAACACTCACTAATGCACAACTACACACACAAACACTCATACATATATATATATATATAAATATATATACATAAACACATATACACACATACATATACTCCTATATATATATCTATAAACACTCACTCACACTCACACACACACTCACCTACACACACACACTAGCACCAACACACTCACACAAGCACTCACTAACACACTCACACAAGCACTCACTAGCACACTCACAAACACATAAAAACACATATATATATAAATATATATATATAAAAAACACACACACAAATATATATATACATATATATATATAAAAACACAACACACACACAACACACAACACAACGCACACAACGCCCACAACGCTCACCAACGCACGCCCAACGGTCCCGACACGCACAAACACCTATAAATATATAAAATATAATCCGAGAACTCTATCACACACTCCCCGATGCTAACCCAACGCGCGCACAAGCCCGAAACTAGAAAAGCACGCCGAAATGGCCGTTCGGTCATTTCGACGAACACGTGGTGCGCGGCTCGGAAAACCTCCTGAAACGCACACCAAACGAACTAGGAATCGGCCCAAAATTTACCCACGCGTCCTAAACGATGTCTAGATCCTAGAAAATGCGCTCCCGCATCGATTCTAGGTCCGTGGCGGAAACGCACACGCACTTAGAATCGGCGACGACGAAAAAGCCCCAATTTCGCCCGAAACGCCCGTTTCTCCGCGACGCAGCTTCCCGTGTCCGAACGGAGACACACACTCACCCTCTAGACACCCGACAACGTCTACCTAGGTCCATCTAACCTAGGGCATCACCCAAAATTGGGCCAAATTCGGATTCCACCCGAAATTGACAAAAAACCTAGTGTTAAAGTCTCTAAACCTAACCAAACTAGTTCCAACTTCCTCCTACGGGTAGCCTAAGGGTCTAGAAAGGTTCTAAACTATTAATTACACTATATAAAAATAATTACAAGGGGAAAAATTAAGGTTTACCTCTTGGGAGTTGGAATCCCAAGCCAAAATCTCCAAATCTCTCCAAATTCACCTCCTACAAGCTCCAAGCCTCAAATCCAAGCTCCAACACCAAATCTAGGCTCTACCCACCTAGGTTAGGGAAAGATCTAGGGTTAGGGTTAACACAGGTAGAAGAAATGGAAAGAGGAGGGAAGAAAAATGGACTTACTTGAAGTAGGAAGGAGAAAGGAAGAAGAAAAATGAGTGGAGAAGAAGAAGAAGTGAAGAAGAAGAGGAGAATGGGAGAAGAGGCTGCTGTGGTTCACGAAAATGGGCTGGGAATAGGCCGGTCACACATAATAAAGGGGTTTCACAAGTTGGAGAAATTACCAAAATGCCCTCCTAACAAAGGTTTTGGGTTTCGGGGTTCCAAAAGCACTCAAACTAACTCCAAATCTCTCCAACTAACCCACTAAAAATATAATAAATATTCTAAAACCCAAAAATAATTCTCACAAGGGTGTGGGCTGGGTCGGACATGGGTCCACTAGGGTCTGACATGGGTCCAGGCTAGCCAAAATCCTAAAACAATCAATATAAAAATAATACAATCAATAATTAATTATAAATACAATTAATTAAAAATAATGCACAATTAACTAAATTAAAAATAAAACAAAAAAATATCCGGCTCTGGAAATGGGGTGGTGACAGTATGGGATCCAGGGATCAATATTATTTCCTCCTTGACCTTGAGACAAGGTCAATTTTAAGAGGAGGGTATTGATACAGTCCCAAATGTATCAGTGAATCCAGCTCAGCAACAACTAACCGCCAAGCTTGCCCTGAAAGGAAACTCCTCCAAATAGCTATAAATAGAGGAAGGGAGAAGTGGAAGGGGACCGAAGAATTTGTATGTTCGTTTTCTAGTTTCTGTTAGAGTAACTCTTCTACTTCTTCTCTTTCATTCCTGTATTCTGCATCTTTACATTCCAAGTTTCTTTGTATTCCCCTTTCCCACCAATTCCAATTTTAAATACACATAGATGTGGTTCTTCCCCAATCATCTCTGTCATTGAATTTCTTTTTCAGTTTGTTTCAAAATGTCAAATTACTTCAACTATCATCAAGTTTCAGATGGATCCCAATTTGGATCCTATCATATAGCAACAAGGAAACAGGTGGCACATATCAGAAACAGCCATATCGATCAAACATAATTGTGCATTTATCATGAGCTAACAAAGATTGGTGAACTAGGAAGTCTTTTTGTTATATATACAACTGTCTAGGAAGAAGGAACCAGAGAGTTGATTAAGATGCTATAAGAAAGAATACCAAAATATAAAAAAATACTGCACTTTACAGTGTTTTAAAAATCCGTTGCAACCATTTGACCAGTCCACAATTCTATGGGTACGACCTTGAGGAAATGTCGCTTGCTGGCTAGAGTCTATACTTCATTCATCAAATGAAAACTAACAAAAATGTTGTTCTCTTTACTTCTAATGAGTTGGACTTACACACTTAGTGACAACAATAAGAGAATCTTTGCCCCAATTTCTTTGAGACGGCAATTTAGATCAATTTCTTTGATTCAGTTCTTTGAAGGGTTACATACCAAACATTATAAAAATATCATATCCTTTGTTATAGTCTCAGTCCAAACTTTTTTTAGGTCTATCCCTAGTTCTAGTAGCTCCTTTAACTAAATAGTTCAAAGCTCAATATTAACAATTCTGGTATTTTATGTCCTACTGGCAAGAAAGGAATAGTAGAATTTTGTATCATAAGTATTGTAACTACAGTCATCTTATTTTTAAAAGTATTAATTTGGCTAATTCTTGGTTGAGTGTATTCTTAGAAAAGAAAAAGGCCCAATGTTGCAGGCTTAGCAAGGAAGGTTTCTCTTGCAGATCAGGGTCAACTCATAAATGGCGGAATTTTGAAGATGGCATCTCAGCTAGTAATGGAAAATAGTTTTATTTTGTCAGAGAAGTTCTGTATTAGAGTTAATCTTGAAGAAAGATGTTTTTACTTTCTGCAATGAGTTCTACTTGGAACTGCTCAACTTAATGTTTTTTTTGCTAATATTATAGTTGTTAGTAGTTGGTGGGTTATTATTATCAATGAAAAATTGCCAGTGGGGTTTGATGAGATTCTCTGTCACCTTAGGGCTGTGTCGACTTGCTTTGACTTAAATGTGGCGCGGTCTAGATCAATTTTATTTGGATTTGAAACCTAACCGAGTCACAATAACTTAAAGTAGAAAGCTGCTGGTCATAAACCACAAGCTTCGATCAACTAACCTACTGCACTCCTAATTTTAGTATTGAGGTTCCCATGGACGGTAGACCTGTTAAGTGGGCCAGGCCGGGCCTTGGGCCGGGCTCATCAAGCCCACGTATTCTTGTGGGCCAGGTCGGGCCGGGCCTAGGGTGAAAAATCTAAGTCCAGCCCGGCACGTGGCCCAAGGCACGGTGGACTTCGGGCCGGGCCGAGCTGTGCCTGGGTCGGGATGGACATGTGGGCCAAGCGGGCTTATCAAAATATAATTCCTTCAAAATACAATTTCTTCAACATAGTTCAATTCTGCTAGTTACTCCAAATACATACTATTCTGCAGTTGCTTTTTCAAAATACTACTTAAGATACAAGAACCACATAGTACAATGTCTTCAAAATAGTTCAATTATGATAATTATTACTCCACAAGTCCACATACATACTATTCTGCAGTTGATCTACAAAATACTATTTCAAATACATACAATTTCTTTAAACTAAAATAAGCACAGCACTTACATGGAAAAAAGAGGTTTAAGTGTTGATCTTCAAACAACTAACAAGAACAAAAAATAATAATAAAAAGAATCATATCTTTCTTCATCTCCAGTATCGAAATTGAGCTGGAACCTGGCACCACCCATGTGTTAGTCCCAAAGTCAGATCAAAGTAGAGGAGATCCACAAAGTAGAGACTAACACAAGAGTTCCTCTACAAAAGTTGGTGCACTGAGATTCACACAAGAGTTCCTCTTCAGTGACACACAACTCCACAGAAGCACTGAACCAGGAACAGGTTACAAACTGACAACCTAAAGAAAATGCAAATACAACAAGAATCAGAAAATTGTTCTTCTCTTTACGTTCGCAGATGCTACACCGAGAAAAACGGGAACAAGAACATAAATACAAAGAAGGGAACTCCTGCTGGGGTGATCAAAACCACCAGAGCTCAAGGCAAGATTCGCCCTACACGACGATCTGCCCCCAGGATCCAGCAAGTTCACACGAGAACTTCTGGAACGCTTTAAGTCACATTCGGAACACTCAGAACTCTTTTGGAAGGATGTTAACTGTTGCCGCAGGTCCTACTGATGCTCTCGGTTTTTCTCTCTCAATTTTTTCCAACCGCCTAAAATAAAAGAGAGCCTCTATTTAAAGAGGATTTCAGCTCCAATACGGCCTGAGAAAAAAACCATGCCGCCTGCGCCGCTATACTGCACAGAGCAGACAACGTCGTCAGATGCCGAAAGCTGCAGCCGCGTGACACAGAGAGCCACAAGCCGCCTGAGCGTTGTACTGCACAGAGTAGACAGCACCGCCAGACGCCGAAAGCTTTAGCCGTGTGGCACAAAGAACCATGCGCCGCCTGCACCGCACCGAACCACCAACAGTAGTCCATGTCCCCTCCACACTCGACTCGCTCAAGCTAACTTGCTGGCCGCATAGCGCATGGGCGCATAGCTCCAGACCACATAGCTCCAGGCCGTAAGGCACCTGGCCGCATGGGCACCTGGCCGCATGGGTACCGGGCCGCATGTGCTCCTGGCCGCATGTGCTCTAGACCGCATAGCGTCAGGCAGCATAGATCCACGAAGCATGCGTCCGAGCAAGCAACTGTGCATATAACTCGCGTATAAAAGGATCGCACGAGCGCCATACGACGATGCTGACGTGCTAAGTGCAAAGTGCGCCAACAAAGCACCACTTTGCGCTCTTGAGCCTGAGTCCGAGTCCGAATACGAGTACGAGTCGCTAAGCCCCTTTGGCGCTATGCGGCCTTAGCTCCTAAGAAAAACTTCCCAAAGGTGGTGACAAAATAAATATTGTCATAATGGGGTTCACACTTAATCCCTCTAGAAAAGTCAACCCACATAGGCCACCACCCCATGTGCATATATCAATACTAAGCAAAGCTATATATTGAGATATACACATTGGTGGTTTTCTAATGTGGGACTAAAACTCCCAAAGCAAAGTGAAAAGCACCAACAATCCCCCACATATATCACAATATATGGTCAAGCGTTTCTCACAGTGACTGTCATCATGCATTAGGATAGATGTCGCCCATGACTTGAATCTTTTCGCATGAGTCAAACAACAGTACGATACAAGAATGGAGTACGCCTTGAATTCTGAACCATAGTTGTTGTTCTTCCCACTCGCACAATGACATCAGTTGTGCCTCCGGTCACAAATTAAAGGCCCTGTGCTAACCTGGTATCGATGTATGTTTCTTGGGTGTCTACAAATTTACCCTTAAGAGACGGCATATATCTCTGTCCATACACTTAGGTGAGTTCTTTTAAGAGAGAACTTTTTCCAGCATGAAGCTTTGCGCTTCTGTGCGGTGCTACGTCGGTGTGACATGGCTCACGGCCGAGGTTAACTACCTCTTGTAGTGTCACCCACTGTAGCATGAGGTCACTAGCCTCTTAGTAGTGATGTACTACATCCCAGCATGAAACCTTATGCTCCCGTGCGGTGCTATGCCGCTGTGACATGGCTCGCAGCCGAGGTTAACTACCTCATGTGGTGTCACCCACTGTAGCATGAGGTCACCGGCCTCTTAGTAGTGCTATGCTACAACTCTCAATCTTTTCAGCATTAGGCTACCTGTCTATTTGCGGTACTACTGCTGCTGTGACATGGCTTGTAGTCGAGACTTTACATCTTTTACCTCATCGTGGTGTCAC
Organism: Iris macrosiphon; assembly: GCA_036927795.1. Lineage (NCBI taxonomy): Eukaryota > Viridiplantae > Streptophyta > Magnoliopsida > Asparagales > Iridaceae > Iris > Iris macrosiphon. The sequence continues at coordinate 208,217,717 of JAYESA010000002.1, read as the reverse complement.
ACCACTATAGCATGGGATACAAGTCTCTTATAGTGTTGAACCACATGTACTTCCTGCAGCGCACACCGGACATTCACTCTGTCCGAGAACTCATTAAGGCATCGAAGCCAACCTTATACAGAAATTGTTCTATAGAACAAAATAGTAGACTACAGTGGTTCCGAGTACGTATCCCACATTGTCCATAAGGACTACCCACTGTACCTGATATTTTTTCAGTCAGTGGTCCTCCCTTGAACCAAAAGCTAGATACCTAGTAGATTTCTCTTTGAACTAATATCATAAAACTTAATGGTAGGATTACAAAGACACAATATCAGAGGTCCTTCAAGCCCATTTTACCTGTTGTGTCTTCGGCTAGCTGGCGCCTGAGACCTTTAGTGAACGGATCCGCCAGGTTCTCCTGACTCCGAACATCCACCACTACAATGACACCAGTCTTGATGAGATTGTTCAGTGTTCTGTGTCGAAGTCGCACAGTCCTCTTCTTACCATTGAAGAGATTGTTAGATGCTACTGCTGCAGCTGCCTGGTTGTCACAGTATATCGGTACAGACGGAATCTGTGCACCAACCATTGGAAGATCGTACATGAGCTCCCGAAGCCATTCTGCTTCATCTGCTGCAGCTACAAGTGCATAGAAAACATATTCCATTGATGAGCGTGAGAGCATTGTCTATTTCTTCGACTTTCACGATATAGCAGCTCCACCTATTGAGAAAACATATCCTCCTGTGGATCACTCGATCTCTTCTTCTGAGCACCAGCTAGCATCACTGAAGCCTTCTACCACTGCTCGATCTCCGATGTAGTAAAGTGTAAACTTCTGAGTCTTCTTGAGGTATATCATTACCCTCTTCACAGCTTTCCAGTATTCAATACCTAGGTTACTCGTAAATCTACTCAACATTCCCACAGCAAAAGTAGAGGAGATCCACAAAGTAGAGACTCACACAAGTGTTCCTCTACAAAAGTTGGTGCACTAATATTCACACAAGAGTTCCTCTTCAGTGACACACAACTCCACAGAAGCACTGAACCAAGAACATGGTACAAACTGACAACCCAAAGAAAATACAAATACAGCAAGAATCAGAAAACCGTTCTTCTCTTTACGCTCGCAGACGCTACACCGAGAAGTGTCACGCCCCGATCTCCCGCAGGTAATCGGTCGTCCCCGCTAGGCACGAATCACCGCGCCAGCGCTCCCACAGGACAATCTTTCCCCATCTGGACGTGATGCCGCACGAGCGTAAGCCGTGCCCGTGCAAGGCCATAATCCGAACACGCGGTAAGAGGTCTAAGACACAGAGTCCACAGATTGTCCGAGTGCAGCGGAATAAGAAACGCACAGGCAATTGGTAACAAGTTCACAGAGTCGTCAATATCGGAAGCATTAACACAAGTATAGAAGTAAAACAAGCTCTTTATGGATATTAAACAAGTGTTACAAGTGGCGCTAGGCCGAGATTACAAGTCGCTCAAGCCTCTCTCTCTCTAAAACAGTAAAAGCATGTCAAGTGGCTACATTTGTGGAATGATACATCAGCGATGTTCCAATATTATGTCTTGTATATATGCTTCAGTTCCAGACGCAACAATCCAAGGCTTCAGAGTGAACTCCACGCCTTAGCACGGACGAAGGAGGCATTCGCACCGAACGAGGTTCTCCCGCTCCCTGCAAGCAATCTGGTGAGTTATCAGTATATGAATGCACTGGTGGGGAGGCTTCTCGCCCGCTCGACAAATCCAAATACGTTATATATGTTCCGTGCACCATCTATTTAGTTATCTTTCTAGTCTTGCCTTAGGATCAGTTTCATGGCAATGATGTAAAGTCTAACTCGTGTGGTAGTGCGTCGTGCGATATAAAGGAACACGGCGAGACTTACCAACTTACCATTTCGTCATTCCATGTCCAAGGCAAACCAAGTTAAATCAAGCACGAGCATTTATAATAAAATCCAGGGGCAATACCATATGCGAGGTACTCTTTCGGAGGCACGAGTTATACGGATTATCAGGTGTGTTGCAGAAGATGTTCAAGTGTTCTATATGTACAAGTGTGTTATACTCATGATCGTTCAGGTGTTTTCGATTTCTGGATGCGATGCAATGACTCGCACGCGGATTGCCGCTAAGCGAGGATGGCTTATCTATATGAACAGGAGGGTCGCTGGCGGTACAAGCCATTTGGACGAGTCTCTTGACGGAGATGGGTATAGCGCTAGAAACTCGAGGCGCGCACCATCCCGCCGTAACAGGAGAGACCCGGACTCTTCCGACGGTGATGGTGTAGCGCTAAAAACTCGAGGCACAGACACCATCCCGCCGAAGCTCGAGGAGTCCCTATATGATTTCTCCCAGGCCGGCACGATCCCGGTGTCCCGGCGATCGTCCGAGAAATCCACGATACCTCGTGCACGAGTTGTCCGCGACCATGCAAGTCTTAGATTTCAGATTCACGGGAGTCATGACATGACATGACATGTTAATTCTCGATTCACTTAGCCATTGGATGATGCGTAGTCTCTTGGGTGGAGATGGATGTAGCAATAAGGGCGCATACAGTATCTCGCCCGCTCGAAAGAGACAACCAAGGATTCGAATACCTGAATGAGTCTTGCTCCATGAGCTGTGATTCTTGTTTTACTTGACATGATGTAACCTCCTAGTTCGAGAATTGCCTTAGCGACCTAACGGTCCCGTATACTTTCAGGTTCATACTTGCACGGAACGACTATTAGATAGCCTTCCAGTGAATTGGAATGAATGCAAGGCAAGATAGTGTTTACTTGATTGTGGCATGCAATTATGTGACAAGCATTTAAACGAGGCAACGAGTACAAACTACAGTAAGCAGGCAAGCATGCATTTATATGAAACATAAACATTCACGTTTGGTATGGGTCTAAGGGTAAAGCGGGGAGTGAAACCGTAAAGGGACATATCGAGCGACATAATGTATGGGCGTGCAGTGTAAGCAAGTGAAACATTGCACTTCGAAGAGTATACAACGATCTACTCGAGGCATAGCGGGGTCTAACTTGCACAAGACAAAGGTAGCATGTGAGGGTCTATTTATAAGCAAAGTTTCATTTTCATGTTCTAACACAAGCAATAAAAGTTGAGATTTTTCCCTTCGGTGCGTTGTATTCTTTATTAGCATGCAGGGGATGATTCACCTAGCGACTAGCATGTATCGTCCATATTTTAAATGTGCTGGCTAAGCAAAGACAAGTTCATCGTAGCCACTCACCTTAGCGATGATTCGCCTCGGTCAAGCGATACTCCGAGCGAGCCTTTGAAAGTCTAAGTCTGAACTCCTGAAGGGCCAAGTCTGGAAATCTCTTGCCTCAAACGAGTATTCTCGCTGAGCAAAGCAGGTCGGATCGTTGCACTTGTGCCGTTTGAATCGGCTGTCCGCTTGAACGGAACGGATCGTCACAAGAAGAACAGGAACAAGAACATAAATACAAAGAATGGAACTCCTGCTGGGGTGATTAAAATCACCAGAGCTCAAGGCAAGATTCGCCTTACACGACGACCTACCCCCAGGATGTCACGCCCCGATCTCCCGCAGGATAATCGGTCGTCCCCGCTGGGAACGAATCACCGTTCCAGCGCTCCCGCGGGACGATCGCTTGACCTATCTGGACGTGATGCCGCACCAGCGTAGGCCGTGCCCGAGCAAGGCCGTGATCCATGCTGGCGGTAAGAGGTCTAAGCCACAGAGTCGCACAGATTGTCCGAGTGCAGCGGAATTATAATCGCATAGGCGATTGGTAACAAGTTCACAGAGTCGTCAATAGCGGAAGCATTGAATAACACAAGTATTGAAGTAAAGCACACGATCCAAGACTTAATGATATGTGGAACTCGAGTGCAGAGATTTCGCTATCGCTGAGTCGGTTGACATGCATATGTTTGAGGGGCACTTCGAATATGTGCACGATCCAGACTCGCGGTATGGTGATCTCTTATGCTAGTGCAAGTGAATATCCGCATGGACAAGTATAACGACTTGTATAAGTTTGTCTCGGCCCTAGATCATCATTCAAGATTGATTGTAACGTATTCCGCGTTAAGCGAAATATGTTCCGCGCTAAGGCGCAAATGAGACTGACTCAGCATACACACGACACGGCGTAAGGAATGAGTAGGAGATCCGTTCGAACAAATTCAGATTTAGTGGTACTGATTGCTACGCTTGGGATAGATTCGATAATACAATAGAACGGCCTGCGCTCAGGAAGTCTCGAGGACGAGACTTTTTCTGAGTGGTAAATAATGTAACGACCCGTTCCGCACAAGCGGACTGCCGATTCAAAAGGCAAAAGTGCAACGTCCCTACCCGCTTTGCTCAACGAAAATACTCGTTTGAGGCAAAAGAATTTCCAGACTTGGCCCTTCAGGAGTTCCGGCTTAGGCTTTCGAAGGCTCGCTCGGAGTATCGCTCGACCGAGGCGAATCATCGCTAAGGTGGGTGGCTACGATGAACTTGTCTTTGCTCAGCCAACACACTTAAAATATGGACGCTTCATGCTAGTCGCTAGGTGAATCACCCTTTGTATGCTAATAAGAATACAACGCACCCAGCTAAGGGAATAATTCCAACTTGTATTGCTTATGTTAGAACATGTAAATAAAATATTGCTTATATATGTGGACCTTCGCCTGCTACCTTTGCCTTATGCAACGAGACCTCGCTATGTCTCGAGTAGAATGATATATGTATGCTCTGTAGTGCGTTGCTTTACTTGTTACACTGCACGACCCTAAATTATGTCGCTCGCTAAGTCCCTTTACGGTTTTACTCCTCGGCTTACCCCCCGGCCTGAGCCAACGTAAATGCGTAAGTTTCCTTATGAGTGCAAATGCTTGCCTGCTTATATGTTAACTTGTAATATTGTCTCGACTCAATGTTTGCCACACGAGACTTATGCCACAATCAAGTAACACTATTGCGTATCGTGCATGCATCTTGTTAGTCCGAAGGCTATCAAATAGTTCTTCTGTGCAATATGAACATGCAAGTATTCGGGACCGTTAGGTCGCCAAGGCAGTTTTCGAACCAGGAGAATGCATCAAGTCAAGTTAACTCTGAACGGGAATCATATTAAGTAAAGCATAAATCACAGCTCGTGGAGCAATGTTCGTTCAGCAAAAGAATCAGAATTATTATGTCATGTTGTGAATCTGGAATGACCCAAGACTTGCATGATCACGGACAACTCGTGCACGAGGTATGTGGTTCCTCGGACGATCAGCGGGACACCGGGATCGTACCGGCCTAGGAGGAACGTATGGTGTATTGCAGGGCAAAGTCGGTTATGGTATGCGACGCCGGCTTTGGGTCGGACAATACACGATATTCGGGCCTTGGTAGGGCATACTATCTTGGACTAGCCGTCTACCTATGATAGTTGTTTGTATCGACGGGACGGTGTGCAATGGCTCTTCAGTATTCTATGTTCGCTTGTGAGTTGCTCGTTTTGTATCAAGCATTGCACCCCGTTCCATCATGAGACTATAGATCTTGTCCTTTATGGCTAATGCCAGTGACCTTCTGTTCATATAGATAAGTCATTCTCGCTTAGCGGCAATCTGCGTACGAGTCATTGCATCGCGTCCAATAATTCGAAACAGCTGAACGATATAAATACGAGACACTTGTGAGTAATAGAAACATTTGAACATCCAGAGCAACACTTTCGGATAATCTGTGTAACTCGTGCACCCGAAACACAATCTCGCTCACTACACTTGTGTTTGCATATGCTATTGCCCCTGCATTTGTCATATATATGCTCTGATACCAATATGTCACGCCTCGATCTATCCGATTAACCAACTAGCGTTCATCCGTTCGGGTCAAACATAGCGTAAAATACCGTTCCAAGTCTAACACTAAGTCTTGTTGTCCCAGTTCTATAGCTTGTTCAAGCAATACGATAAAGTCGGTCACACTGGTTCTTTTACTCGACACAGGGTCGTCTGCCTAATTGCTAGGTCAGTTCACAAGGTCATGAATACAAGTTCAAGCACACGATTCATCGTGCAAATTCGTCGCACGATGCTCGTCCCAATTTTCTAGGGACAAACCATTGTTCATTTGTACGGGGTATTCTACCCAAGCTCGTTTCACTCAAATTTCTAAACATCGAACACAGATTTTCCTACTCTCCATAACACGTTCGCTTGTATGGGATTCGATACCAATATGTCACGTCCCGATCTCCCGTAGGATAATCGGCCGTCCCCGCTGGGAACGAATCACCGTTCCAGCGCTCCTGCGGGACGATCGCTTGACCTATCTGGGCGTGATGCCGCATGAGCGTGAGCCGCGCCCGTGCAAGGCCGTGGTCCATGCTGGCGGTAAGAGGTCTAAGCCACAGTCGCACAGATTGTCCAAGTGCAGCAGAATTATAATGGCATAGGCGATTGGTAACAAGTTCACAGAGTCGTCAATAGCGGAAGCATTGAATAACACAAGTATTGAAGTAAAGCAAACTCTTTATTGATATTGAACAAGTGTTACAAGTGGCGCTAGGCCGAGATTACAAGTCGCTGAAGCCTCTCTCTTTCTCTTAAATAGTAAAAGCGTGCCAAGTGGCTACATTTGTGAAATGATACATAGGCGATGTTCCAACATTTCCGGATGCATCGCTCCAAGGTTCCAGAGTGTACTCCACGCCTTAGCACGCACGAAGGAGACATCCGCACCGAACGAGGTTCTCCCGCAACCTGCAAGCAATCTGGTGGATTATCAGTACATGAATGCACTGGTGGGGAGGCTACTCGCCCGCTCGACAAATCCAAACACGTTCAATAGGTTCCGTACATCATCTATTTGGTTATCTTTCTATTCTTGCCTTAGGATCAGTTTTATGGCAATGATGAATAGCTGAATTCGTGTGGCAGTGCGTCGTGCGACATAAGAGAAAACACGGCGAGACTTACCAACTTACCATTTGTCCTTTCCTGTCCAAGGCAAACCAAGTAAATTCAAGCACGAGCATATATATGGCAAATGCAGGGGCAATAGCATATGTAAACACAAGTGTAGTAAGCGAGATTGTGTTTCGGGTGCACGAGTTACACAGATTATTCGAAAGTGTTGCTCTGGATGTTCAAATGTTTCTATTACTCACACGTGTCTCATATTCATATCGTTCAGTTGTTTCGAATTATTGGACGCGATGCAATGACTCGCACGTGGATTGCCGCTAAGCGAGAATGAGTTATCTATATGAACAGAAGGTCACTAGCATTAACCATAAAGGACAAGATCTATAGTCTCATGACGGAACGGGGTGCAATGCTTGATACAAAACGAGTAACTCACAGGCGAACAAAGAATACTAAAGAGCCATTGCACACCGTTCCGCCGATACAAACGACTATCATGGGCAAACGGCTAGTCCAAGGTAGTATGTCCTACCATGGCCCGAATACCGTGTATTGCCCGACCCAAAGCCGGCGTCGCATACCATAACCGACTTTGCCCTGCAATACACCATACGTTCCTCCTAGGCCGGTACGATCCCGATGCCCCGCTGATCGTCCTAGGAACCACATACCTAGTGCACGAGTTTTTCGTGACCATGCAAGTCTTGAGTCATTCCAGATTCACAACATGACATAATAATTCTGATTCTTTTGTTGAACGAACATTGCTCCACGAGTTGTGATTTATGCTTTACTTAACATGATTTCCGTTCAGAGTTAACTTGACTTGATGCATTCCCCTGGTTCGAAAATTGCCTTGGTGACCTAACGGTCCCGGATACTTGCATGTTCATTTCGCACAGAAGAACTATTTGATAGTCTTCGGACTAACAAGATGCATGCACGATACGCAATAGTGTTACTTGATTGTAGCATAAGTCTCTTGTGGCAAACATTGAGTCGAGGCAACATTACAAGTTAACATATAAGCATGCAAGCATTTGCACTCATAAGAAAACTTACGCATTTACGTTGGCTCGGGTCCGAGGGTAAGCCGAAGAGTAAAACCGTAAAGGGATTTACCAAACGACATAATCTAGGGTCGTGCAGTGTAGCAAGTAAAGCAGCGCACTACAGAGCAAACATATATCATTCTACTCGAGGCATAACGGGGTCTCGTTGCACAAGGCAAAGGTAGCAGACGAGGGTCCACATATATAAGCAATATTTCATTTATATGTTCTAACACAAGCAATACAAGTTAGAATTATTCCTTAGCTAGGTGCGTTGTATTCTTATTAGCATGCAGGGGGTGATTCACCTAGTGACTAGCATGAAGCGTCCATATTTTAAGTGTGCTGGCTAAGCAAAGACAAGTTCATCGTAGTCACCCACCTTAGCGATGATTCGCCTCGATCGAGCGATACTCCGAGCGAGCCTCCGAAAGCCTAAGCCGGAACTCCTGAAGGGCCAAGTCTGAAAATTCTTTTGCCTCAAACGAGTATTTTCACTGCACAAAGCGGGTCGGAACGTTGCACTTTTGCAGTTTGAATTGGCAATCCGCTTGAGCGGAACAGGTCGTTACACAGGATCCAGCAAGTTCATACGAGAACTTCTGAAACGCTCTAAGTCACCTTCGGAACACTTGGAAAACTCTTTTGGAAGGATGTTAACTGCTACCGCAGGTCCTGCTGGTGCTCTCGGTTTTTCTCTCTCTCAATTTTTTCCAACCGCCTAAAATGAAAGAGGAGAGCCTCTATTTAAAGAGGATTCCGGCTCCCATGCGGCATGAGGAAAAAAATATGCCGCATGTGCCGCCTGCGCCGCTGTACTGCACAGAGCAGACAGCGCCGTCAAGCTGCAGCCACGTGGCACAGAGAGCCACGAGCCGCTTGCGCGCTGTACTGCACAGAGCAGACAGCGCCGCCAGGCGCCGAAAGCTGTAGCCGCGTGGCACAGAGAACCACACGCCACCTGCACCGCACCGAGCCGTCAACAGCAGTCCATGTCTCCTCCACACTCGACCCGCTCAAGATAACTTGCTGGCCGCATAGCACATGGCCGCATAGTTCCAGGCTGCAAGGCCCCTAGCGGCTAAGTACAAAGTGCGCCAACAAAACGCCACTTTGGGTCCTTGATCCTGAGTCCGAGTCGCTAAATCCCTTTGGGACTTAGCTCATAAGAAAAACTTTCCAAAGAGGATAACAAAATAAAAATTGTCATAATGGGGTTCTCACTTAATCCCTCTAGAAAAGTCAACCCACATAGACCATCACCTCATGTGCATATACCAATACTAAGCAAAGCTATATATTGAGATATACACATTGGTAGTTTTCCAATATGGGACTAAAAACTCCCAAAGCAAAGTGAAAAGCACTAACACCATGAAGAGAGAGAAATCTTCAACCATTTGAGGTTTGGATTTGGAATTTGACATAGGTGAGACTGTCGGGCTGAGTTTATAGAAAAGGACCAGCCAACAGTACTCAAAATGTTATTTTTAGAATTTTTTTTTTTTTTTTTTTTTTTTGAAACCACACCCCGGCACCCACCAAATTATAGCGCAGTTAAGGGTCAGTAAAACTAACATTTTTCTTTATTACAATAAAGATCTAACTTTGTTTCAACATAACCTATTTCATGTAATATCTTACCTGTCTCCTACTAACCACTTAGGCCAATTTCCTCTCAAACTTTTGCTTAGTGACAAGTTGAACCAAAAAACAAAAAAACAAAACAAAACAAAACTTTTGTCCTACTAATGCCAACAAACAAAACTGATAAAAGTAAACTTCAATGACCGGGCGAACTCATGGCGGTCCTACCCGCTTCGTAGCAGGCAGTAGGACACCTCGCTGAAAGACTCAATATACCTTACGTTAGAATTTTTTTTCTTTTTTTTTCCTTAAGCATCACAGAATATTATGAGCAACAAACCCTAACAAACTGCTCTAAGAAAAATTAGGGTATACCAAACAGTAATGATTTCACTGTAGTTTTTATATATTCTCAGAGAAAAAAGAAAACTATACTTAGTATTCTATTCAACTTGATTTTGACAAAAATAATAATAATAAAGAAGAAGAAGAGAGCAGTTTTTACAACTCTTGGTAGCCGGCAGCTGTTTTGATCGGTGTCCCTGACCAAGAAGATTGGACGAAGTTTAGGGAGAGGTGCTGTTCATATATATTCCAACAATATATATATATATATATATATATATATATATATATATATATATATATAACTGTTCATATTTCAAATAATATATATAATTTTTGGATGGGCTGACTGTTCATATCCTAAATAATATACATAATTTTTTGGTGAGTTGACTGTTCATATCCCAATAATATATAGAATTATTTGTATTTATCCTTAGTATATATGCACGTGTCTTGCACGTGTTGGAGTGGATGGAGGTTTCCACATATGTGGAGAATACTCCGGAATACGACAAGCGCTATCAGTGTGTCGAAAAAATTCGAAAAGTGCATTGAGCGCCGTGTAGTGGAACATTTATAATAAATAATATTATATTAGATTTTTATCTTTGACTTTAATTATATATTTATGATTGGATCTTTCATATATTAACTTTCCATATAATTAGATTTTTAATTTATGGTATAATTTATGTTTAATTTTCATTAAATATATGATTGAATGTAATTAGATTTTGTTCATTAATGGGCTAGTTCCAATCATGGACTATCCCTTAGTAAACTTTGTAGTGCCCTTATAAATTATATAAAAAAAAAGGTTAAATAAATAAATAAATAAATCAATCCATCAATCTTTCCCAACTTATCCGTTACTTTCCCCGCCACTTCTATCAACTGTCGATGGCTTCCTCCACTCTCCTCTCCGGATCCCAACGGCCTTCCCTCAAGTGCAGCTTTCTAAAACCATTTGGCGTCCACCAAAACCCCAACACTTACACTAGATTTCCTCCCAAATTCGTCATCTCCGCCTGTTCTTCCTCTGCCTGGGAGAGAGAGGAGCAGCGGTGGCTCCGCGAAGAGCAGCGGTGGCTCCGGGAGGAGTCCCGGTGGAGATCGGAGAGGGAGTCTCTGCTTGGCCAGATCGCCACCCTCCGCCACCGGATCGAGGCCAAGGAGCGGCAACGTCCGCCGGAGGCCGCCTCCGTGGCCCCGCCGCTGCTGGCGGAGGAGACGGAGTTGAAGGAGATGATTCTCGAAGTGGATAGGGTTAGGGTTTCGGAAGACGACGTGGAGAAGAAGACAATGTTGAGGATGGGATCGGAAGGGGAGAATGTCCGAGCGATGCAGGTCTGCGTTCCATCTATCTATCTATCATGTGATCATAATTTTGAGGCGACTCTGCTTTCTTTCTTGATTGGTTGATATTTAAATGCAGAAAAAAAAATGATTTTGTTGAAACCTTAACGTGTCGATTGATGATATTTTTTACACTTGACTATTTGATCACGCATCCGTAAATAGAAAATATAATGCAACATTTCTAAATATTTAAAAAAATACTTAGAAAGAAAAAGAAAAAAAGCTCCAAAAGGTCTATCAATATTTAAAATTACAATAGTAAAGCTTTAAAAATATCCTTAATGCTGGAACCGTAAATAGAAGAAGCATCATGTGCCTCTAATAGAAATAGACCTTGATAAAATTGAGAATTTTCTCTGGAATTCTCATCAGCACTGATTGCCCCAGACATGCTCTTTCCTGCTCTTGAAGAGTTAACTGGCTCGGGCCTCTTCTAGATAGTTCCACACCTTCACTTCCCTGTGTTAACAATAAAGAAGATTCTTCTGTTGATCTTCTCCTCATGTTCCTCAAAGTACTGAAGATGGTGATGTAGAGCTGAACTTTCTGGCAAGGCTACGGTAAAGTACTTCCTCTGCTACTGCTAGGATCCTGTGACGAGTGAAGCTACTACTCTAAGTTCTTATTACTACTATAGCTTACATGAATTTATATTCCATACACCGTTGGTGAAGTCCATGAACTCCAACATTGTGTTTAGAATCTTTAGATGGCTGACACATGTCCCACTAACAAGCAACCCACGCGCATGCCACCAAGCAATGGACACATGGCAACCATCCAGACATGCCAGTAGACGGTGTATGAAATAAGTATCGATATCTAGCTATGTTACTACATACATGGTGGGTGTTTGTCTTAATGTTTATTAAGAGCTATAAGCAATAGAAGGAATTAAAGGTGATCAATGATGGAGCGAAGATTTGATTTGGTGAAGAGCTTTTTTAGAGGGTTATAGAACTAAATTGTTTAAAGATTGGAACTTTGGAGAAATTGGGGGACCCAAAACTGTAGTTGGGCTGGATTTAAGAGAGAAAAACAATTTAATAGTGGGTTTTATCTCTTTTTCAGCTGGGAGCAAAGCATGCAATTTCAGCTGGACAACTTTTTCCCACTATGTCAGCTGGAGCCTTCACTCCAGCTCGGACCAATGTGGGTCTGCCCCTGTGTGTTATAATTATCGGAACGATCTGGCTGTAGTGATCAATGTAGAAAGGAATAGAAAGTGAAGAAGGGAAGAGGGAAGAGGGAAAGAGGAGGAGAAACTATAATTAGGCTGAAACTAATATGGCCACATAATGATCTTTCACCATGAATCTCATATCTTGCATTTGAATCACTGTCGACCCTCGGGTGTATCTGACCTGTTAAAAGTTTTCGCTTCATAAATTTATTTTGGTGGAGGCCACAAATTAGTGAAAATATCTAATGTAAAGTGAAAATGCTGAAGAAAGTGACAGTAAAAGTAGGGACACCAATGTAGTTTTGGAAAGATTATACTTGATATTGGATCATTGAAGCTATGGTAAATGGTGATTTTCAAAGAAACTTGTAGTGTAAGGAGTTATATTTGATATTGTTGAAGGTTTTCTCTGCAATGTTCATTTGCCCAAATTTAGTTTCAATGCTCGGTTATGCAGGAAGCTTTGCATAGGTTGGGATTTTATTCAGGCGAGGAGGATATCGAGTTCTCCAGCTTCTCTAGTGGGACTGAGCGTGCTGTCAAAACTTGGCAGGTGGGTTTCATGGAATTTATTTGGTTGAGTACATTATTTGTTATTTTTGTTTGTTTTGTTATTCCATTCACTTTCAGATCCTGCCATTATAAATGTTTCTCAACTCCCCCCTCCCCCTCCTCTGCTTTTCAGGCCTCATTAGGGGCTCCAGAAGACGGCATTATCACATCAGAGCTTCTGGAAAGGTTATTTTTTGGAGGAAGCTTGAAAGAGTATACAAAGCAGGGATCAGAATCTGTATCTGCAGCAAAAGTGGTATCTTCTAATATCACATTATTTTAATTCTTCTACAGTTTTATGCACAGAAATTCTAATTTTGCATTAGCATCTCCATCGTTAAATACAATTTTAAGTCTTAACATGTCTTCTGCATTTAGATGTTATGTTTATTAGTTTTCATTTTCAACCAGCACTGCCATTTCACAAGGCTGAAATCAGCTACTATTGGAACTAAGTTAGTTTTGAGATCAGAGTCTGTATGAATTTCTAATTTTTGCTTATTTTATGGAATCTAGACAGAGTTATATTGGTCGTTGTTTTTTATACTTGTTCGAAGTTTATCTTCTCGAAGAAAATCTTTCTGTTATTTTGTGGTGATTAACATTCATATTTCTAGCTAGATCATATGAAAGTTGATGTTGCTTTCTTAAGAGTTAGTGATGAGAATTATTCTACCTATGTGAATAAACAGCGATATATATGTAATGATCATGCAAGAGGTTGCTAATACATAATTTATAATTTGCACTCTGGAAAATGTGTGGATGAGTTATTTTCATGTTATATGTATGGATGTAAAGTTATTTGGTCATATCTGCGATGAAACAAAAAGTGTATGCTGCAGTGGTTTAACAGTTTAGTTTAGTGTCCGACTTTGGAAGTCTATTCATTACTTTTTTTCTCCAGTCCGAGATTAAAGCTTTAGCTTATTTAGTCCACTATTTTTGCATGTTTTTGAGTGTTTTAAGATTTAACTGTGTACAAAATTCAAACTGTCCCATATCTATCATTTATATACATAAAATAGCAGATGATTAAGGTTATGAATTCTTGTAGAGTGGTACAAATGGAGCACCAGGCCACCCTCTAACTAAAATCATTGAGATTCAGCAGACTGTCATAAAAGAAACTGGCGACGTGGAAGTTGAGCTGTCTGACAGTAAAGTTTTCCTTCTTGGGGAGAACCGGTGGGAAGAACCATCTAGACTTAGAAATAGGAATAAACCTGCTGGCGGAAGCAAGGCTGTGTCTGCTACTAAGTGCCTTACTTGCCGCGGAGAACGCCTGTTAAATTGCACAGGTACCTACTTAATATAACCCTTGCTTAAATTCAACTCGAGCAATGTATTAGAAAATGATTCTTCGTTTCCATGTGGATAATAAAGGTTGATGGAGTTAAAAACAAGTATCGTTAGAATATCCCATTTTAACGTCATTGCCGTTTTGCTTCAAGCTTCTCTTAAATGAATACTATTTGCCATAGCAAACTCAGCTTCCTTGCTGATTAGTATTATTTCCAGTGTTGGAGAATGTCTTGAGCGATGCTTTTTGATTGCATGAGATTAGATTGCAGATGGATGGCCTAGATACTGTCTTGGTGTACTTTCCGGTCTACACAGATCATCTGGCTTATTCCTTTCTAGCTCATATTGACCTTGTCATTTTGCCAAAGGTTTGGAGCTAATGCATGTAGGACCTAGCACCATGTTGACTGCCACTTAACAAGATGGCTAGGATGATATTAATGGAAGTGGAAGTCTTTATTAAGAGTGTCTATTGTTGAGAGCACATTTTGTGTTATTACTTCTAATATTGTTCAAATTTTAGGTAGCAAAATGTCTGCAGTGAAAAAGCTTCTTAGCCATTTGGAAGAATATTACTGACTGTTATTGTTATTTCTAATACTGGCGTTTACAGAATGTGATGGGAGCGGAGAACCAAACATAGAGCCACAGGTCAGATGGGGCTTGCTACCTGTTTACTGTCTTGCACTTTTACCTCAATCATTATTTCTTCATGCATATTCTGTCTTACTGAATTAATCAAGTGTTGTGCAGTTTATGGAGTGGCTTGGCGAGGACTCAAAATGTCCATATTGCGAAGGACTGGGCTACACCATTTGTGATGATTGTCAAGGGAAGAAAGCTACTGGACAGACCTAGCTGGAGCTGTGTATATAATAACACCATAAATATTTATTGTTGTCTGCATATCAAACTATGACATTGATGCAGATGTCAAAAATCATTTTGGGCCCGTTAGTGGATAAGGTCATGTCAGACGTTCAATCCACGGAAGTTTGTTAAAGCCATTTGTTTAGTAGGACTGCAGAAATAATGTAATCAATGAGGAAATGAACATCTTATCTCGAGTTAAAAATAAGTGAGGCAAATGAGGGTCAGCTATTTTGGTTATGTTACCTGTAATTATAAGGTTGTTAATGCTTTAAGTTGATAATTATGCGGCAGCATGCCATCAGTGTTGCTGCTGGGGTCTGTGCTGGATGTCCTGTCCTCGCCCAAAGTTTGCAGAATTATCCTCTCTTCATTGTGACTAGTTTTGGTCATAGTGAGACTTCCTGATTATTTTAGCTCTATTGTAGTCATGGATGACTTCAGCTTTCTAGATCACGCAGGTAAATAAATTTTTTTGACCGACTACAAACGTAAAATGGTGCTTTCTTAATTCTTATTGGAAACAGGACATATTAAAATTGTCAGTATATACACTTATTTCTCTGCTTGTTGAATTATCCTTGTACACCTTGCATCAAACTTTTCCACCCTGCCACTTTTTATCGGGGCATACTTGCTGTTTGGATTTCAAGAACATATTCCAAAATTAGCAGCTAGATGGTCCTACTGTGAACATCTATTATGATATGTATGTGATCAAAATCATGTAGCTTTTATAACTTTCTAGTTTGTGCAATGTGATTCTTGATTTACAATTATTGTTTTGCCATTACACAGATAGTATGTATGATTTGAGAACCAATCCAATCTAACATGGATAAGGAGAAGAGAGAGATTAGTGCCCCAAGAGAGGAGCTCATTCGGTAATGGCAGTAAGGGTCTTCTAGTAGGTATAGGCATTACAGGCAGTACGGTATTGTTGGAATGGTCATTAGAGTAGGGATAGGCAGTAAAGGTGGCCTAAATGGAATGGCTCTCTTGGTTACGCTGCGCCCCGACCCGAGTCCCCAAGTCCGCCTTTATCCTCCCGCAACCCGCTTTCTTTGCCAACACAACATTAGGGCCGTCCCCTTCATTCTATGCTGACCCCGGCCGGTAGCAAGCCCCATCTGACCTGTGGGAATTCTCCCGTTCCCTGGTAAGAAGTTGATTTCAAATTCTACCAATTGACTGATGATCTGCCATTTAGTCGGGAAATATAATGCACTATACCAGTACTCTTTGTTTCTACCTCAAAACTTAGAAAGTATTCCTCATACATGTGATAGATCATGAGTCATGACCCGACCCCCCCCCCCCCCCCCCCCTTCCCCTACACCCACCCACCCACTTAATTCAGTCCTATGAGATCTCTGGTGGTTGGTTCATGTCATTATATTACCAGGATGGCAGTAACCAAATCTTGATAGAGATATTTCACTATATCTTCAATGAATTGTCCCTCTTTTTCCTCAACAAAACTATAAGTAGCACCATCAGGAACAATATAATGGCAGCGTTGATCGGAATCAGTTCCCTCTTACCTTTCTTTTCGGTACTGCTACTTCCTCCTACCAGGTAAGTTAAAAATCTTAAATGAATTTAAATTGGTCTCTCTATTGGTTGGCCGTTCATCAAGTGCAGTTACATGTTTAAATTGTGCCCAAAATAAATCTTGAACTTTTACTCATTTGGGAATTGTATGAATATTTATTTTCTTAACACACCAGAGTATCTGTTAACTACCTTCAATGATGTTCAAAACTATTTATTTTCTCCCTTGAATTTGACCATCAGGCTCATTAATATATATGGTATCCTTATAAATAATAACATGGCTAGTGGAGAGGAGGATGGCTTTGAACTCCACAGAGGGTTCTCAACCTTCATGTATATAAGTGCTAGGTAATAAAATATAGGGGGTGAGTTGCAAATGTTAAGGAATTTAGTTTTTCTACTTTATCAGAATAAGCTTTCTCAAGAGTCAACACTAATCATACCTTCATAGGTTGCACATCCACTACATCTTGTTTAGTATTTTACAGTACTGTTTTCACGTTCAGATTGAAGGTGCAGTTAAAGATGGTAATGAAGCTGTAAGCAATTGGGACATTTTCAGACACTTGCCAGGTAAACTAGTCCACTTAATTTATAACACTGCTTAATAGATGGTTATGGCATCTAAATGTGGTGTGAATAATGAATTTGTTTCAAAAGTTTGATGGAAAATTTCAAAGTTCGATTTATAAATTCTCATCTGATCAGCTCTGCCCTCTGGAGTCTGGAATTAATATTGTCCCCTTTCATCAGGTAAGATAAGAGATGGCACCAATAGACTTTGCAGATCATCACTATCACCTCTATATGGTAAACATTTCAAAATTATCATATTTTTACCAATTAAAATATAATAGTCATATTTAACAATGAAGCAGATATTGTCTTTACGCAGGAAGATGCCGACTTGATGCAAAGTTCAGGTGTCAACTCCTACAGGTTCTCCATATCATGGTCCAGAGTTTTCCCAAGTAATCTCTATTCTCATGCATTCTACATTTATGCAATATTCTTCCCTGTGAAAAAATATATTCATAAACTTCCCAATTATACCCAGGAGGCAGATTTGGAGACATTAATCGAGATGGTATAACATTTTACAATAACCTCATCAGTTCTCTGTTGGCTAAGGGTAAATTATACAAAATTCCTATCTTGTACATATGTCGCGTAGCTATTTATGTTTTGAAATTAACTATGAATTAATTGATTTACCAACTCTACGTATCTCTTTCAATTGCAAAATAAATCTTCAACTCTTTACTAGTTTTCAACTTTTCATCAGGAATACAGCCATTTGTCACACTTAAGTCATTATGATGTCCCTCAAGAACTTGATCGACATGGTGCATGGTTGAGTCCCCAGATACAGTAATTTCTCTTTTAGAGTTTTCCCTCAACAATCAATCTTTCTTTTTTACTAAAATTCAGGGAAAAGAAAACTAGTACTGATTTATTTACATGTAATTTGTTCATTCAGGCAAGATTTTGCACTCTGTGCAGAAGTATGTTTTGATGAATTTGGAGACAAAAACTTTGGACCACATTTAATGAGCCAAATCTCATGGTCAAGTATAGTTATACCACTGGTATATACCCTCCTGCCCATTGTTCAGAACCTTAACGGAAATTGTACTTCTGTGGATTCTACATCTGAACCATATATTGGTGCTCGTAATATGATCCTGTCTCATGCCACTGCCATTGTCATCTACAAGGAACTATATCAGGTAAAAAAGTGATGCAACTAATGAATTTGGTGACATCTTTATCATTTCTAATGCCTTTATATGCAATTACTTTTTAGGATATAGGCATTATTTCCAAATCCTATGGTGTGTTCATACTTATGCTGAACTCGCTGCTACGTGGCAACCAAATCTCCCATGGTATGACCATCCTTATTACCAGCATAGTAGATAAGATCATTACCTTTTCATTCATGTATCTATGCAGGTGGACTGATCTGGTTCGGATAAGTGCACCATATATTTCTCCTCTCAAGCAAAAACAAGGAGTTTCAATCGGAATTTTAATTTTCACAAAGTGGATTTATCCCCCAAGGAACATTACACAAGATCGATTGGTGGCTCAACGCTCTATTGTTTGGAGTTGCATTGTAACATAATTTTCCTTCGAGAACAACACGGAAAATAGAATTTTGTATTTAAGATACTGCACAAAACTAGGTTTTTTGTGTCTCATTTGAGAATAAAAGGAAGCAATCTGAATTTTGAAGAGCAAGGAAAAAAGAAAAGGATTTATCTACCCGTTTTCTTTTATCTTTGGTGATTACCCACTTGAAATGTGCCAGATCCTAACATCAAGACTACCAAATTCACAGCAGAGGAGTGGAAAAGATTACAAAATAGTTTGGATTTTATTGGAATAAACCACTTATCATCATTCTACGTGAAGGACTGCATGTTTTCTCCATGCGAGTTGGATGATGTTGAAGGGAATGCAGTTGTATACAGCACTGGTGAAAGAAAAATGGCATACTAGTTGGACCACAATTAAGCAGCAGTTTTAACAGGAAAAGGAATGAGCCCTCTCTCTTTGAAATTATGTAAAAATTTGATTTGTTTCTTCTGCTTTAGGCTGAAGTGCCTTGTGCTTATGTGGTTCCACTTGGTTTGGATAAGATTGTTATATACACTATGGAAAGATACAACAATATGCCTATGTACATCACTGAAAATGGTAATTTTATCTAAAATTGCAGAGTTCTGCAAAATAACTCAAATAATTGTGATCCTTGAAAGTTTCAGAATATGCCTTCTACTTCCTCCCTAACTGATGTTATCCTCCTCTCACATATTGGTCATTTAAATAAAAGATTGGTTTTGATCATCATATGTTAGTTTTCACCTTGACATTTAAACCTCCATTCTCTTTGCCCAGGTTGTGGCCAAGTAAGCAATGGTGTCTTGCTCGAGGAAATAGTAAATGACACAGGAAGAATAGACTATCCAGAGTTACCTTACTGCACTGGTGTAAACAGGGCAAGTCGAATTCTTTTTCTGAAAAAAAAAAAACATCTATGACTTGGTCACTAGATTTCATTCTCAGTAGCCAAGTAAGCCAAATTGTTCTATTGCGCATTGCTTACTGACAAGTTAGCAACATCAACAACAACAACAAACCCTTTATCCCAAAATTCTTGGGTTGGCTATTTGAGTCCTTGTTTGACTTTAAAGGAATGTCAAGGACCATCACATCTCTAACATTAACAAAAACATATTATTTTTACCACTCGATCCAAGTTTTGCCACTGATACATTTATTGGTCTATATTGCAATGTATTGTCCAAATTACCTCAGGCTATTTTTACCTCCAACCAATTTTTTTTTTTTAGACTAGACGGTGGGAATAAAAAAATTCCATGTTCCATTAATAATTAATTAACGAACAAAGATACAAAGTACAAGTTTTTTGAAAAAATCAAAAGAAAAAACAGAAGATACCAACTGAAATCAAATCTAAAAAGGAACGATTTCTCGGCTTGTCACAAGAAAGCCGCTGGTAGAATCCATCACTTTTGTTGATACGAGTTGAGACAACCGACATGTTAACAGAAGATAAATAATTATATAACACCCTTGTACATCTAATTTTGTTTCCTTCTCTTCTCTTGTTCTTCACATCCTTGTTCATGCACACACTCAACTAAGAAAAAAAAAAGTGAAAATACTAATATGTTTTGTCCTGTGTATTTCTTGTGTGCTCCTTTGCAGGAAAGGGGTTATTTCCTATGGTCTCTCATAAATATACTTTGAATGGATATATATGGTTTCTCCCAACGATATGGCCTCTATCTCGTGTGAATTTGAAACACAGGAAATTAAGAACTCCTAAACTATCTGCACAATGGTACAAGAAGTTTTTTGGTGCCCGATGGCACACTACTCAAAGAACCCCAGCAACTTTGAAATCTGAGGTTGAACTTTCCAAGTAAACATGGGAATTCTTGGAATTTTTTCTCATTATTTTTTGTCGTTTCAATGAAAGCAACATTAGAATTGTTGGCGTTTGGTATTGGTGTATGTAGTGTACACAACAAAATGTTGTTGTGTAGTAAGAGACAGGATTTCTGTGACCATTTGTTAACCTATGGAACGATCCTTTCTGCAAGTTATGATGGGTCGTTCTCGGAAAGAAAACACAAAAACTGCCGATTATATTATAGCAGACAAGATCACTAGGAGGGCCATTCTCGCTGGCTGGCTGGCTGGCTTTTGGCGCGACGGTAAGGCTTGCTCAAATTTAATCCCAGCATATATATATGAGGTAAGACTAGGTACATCTTGACCTTGCGGAAACAAAAACTTCCTGACACTGTTATATACAGAAATAAAGATCACCAGGACAATACCAAGGTCCTCCTCTATCAGTTGAATTCTGTTAAATAGTATTATTCAACTGATTCTCTATTTATGATTCATAATACACATCAAACCTAACGGTTTCTTATTTTGTTCCAAACAAATATAACACCATGAGTAGCAACTCAGATTCTTTCAGCGGCTGGACTGGGAGAAAGATAAGTATGTTGCAGCAATCCTCTTTTTTTTTTCCCATTTACTTAATATATGAGAAGTTCACATGTCATAATCTACCTTACACAAGACCAATGGAGTAAATAAGCAGAAGGATATGCGCACTCCTTCATGATTTCAAGTAGATTCAAACGGAGGGACCGTTGAACCATAATTTTCAAAGCAAATAGAAAAAAAACGAGAATTTCCAACTGATATTAGTAACATGGAGTACATCGCCAAGAAAAGACTTCCCCAGAAAAAAATACTTGTGCAAGAATCTTGCAATTACCATCAAGAGGCGAGAGGCCTTGAAGAGGGACGGCCAATACGGTTCTATTTAGAATAAAACTAGCATATATCGGCCACTCTTAAAATAAAACATTTGTTGCTTGCATATTAGATGTCTTTTAGTTCATTCTTGTTGTTGTTGGCAACAATATCTTTTTAAATTTAGTTTTAAAGTTGCTTAATTTTTTTTACAGAATGTATGGGGATCTCATTTTTGAAGTTCGTCTCAGGCTCCCATGAGCTCAGGGCAGACCTTGGCCTTGAACCATAAGAGGTTAATCTACGTCTCCATAGATTGCTTAGTAGCTCCACAATCTAATACCGCCCAGTCCTACCCTGTCTGCAACCATGGTTATTTCAGGCACTACAACAACAACAACTATATTTCCCTCCACCAAGTCTGCCTTCCATTTGGAAGTAGCATCCAAATGGATTGAGGCGCATAGTGTCCTAACTTCCACAAACATAACATTTTCCTTATCTTTCTTGAACCATCTGATAAAGAACTTTTCTAATTATTCTCCATGTTTACAAACCCAAAAAATACACATTAAGTTGGGAGCTTATTTCCAAGTTATGGTACAACTGGCTACACAAATAGCATTATTTTTGTAACATACATCACATGGGCGCATCCAGTAGATAGATGAGAATGTAAAATATAACTAACCAACAGGGAGAGTATATAGGATATCCGGTTTCACAATGCCGACCAAAGGCAAGGTAATCGACAAGAAAAATATGATGTAACAAGGCCGACTTGTGAGTTATCTCCTTGAAAAGCTATGTGACTTGCCATCAGTCAATCTTCACATTGGAGTAAAGAAGGGAGTCCCTCGTAAGCGGCATATTAAGTAGCAAGTACACCTATAAGAACAAAGCTATCACATGTCAATGTCTATGCAAGAAGTAAAAGCTATGGAACTTCAACAGAATTCATCAAGTGGAAATTTTCTTTATTTAAAAAGATGCTGTGATGATTATTAAATAAGCTCAGTAAATCTTATACAGGAACAAAACTTTGATATATATATATATATATATATATATGGAAATTTCCTCAACCGAGTTCTTTTCTTTTGATATGGTTAAATGGATCAGCAACACAGAATCTTGGGCATGTATACACGTTGGTCTAGGTAAGCACGCAGCATGCATGACCATGCCTCGATGTGAAGTATGAATATACAGTTTCCATGTGTTAAAAACAAAATGTTTCGGACATTCTAGTGAGCTTAAAAGGATATATATGAAAAGCTACCAACTGCTTCCTGCCAATTCAAGTTCTCTCAACTCTGAATCAAAGCTGAAGGAGATTATAAACAGTTGAATAGCTCCAAATCTTTCAAACACGCATTTAAAAGAGAGAGAAAGAGAGAGAGTATATTAATTCCATTTCCCATATACAGGGATCTACTACTGCTGGCTTATGGCATATAACTTTAGACAATAAAGAGGTAAACAGCTATATATTAAACAGATTGAAAGACTTCAATGCCGCACCCATTCTGAAAAAAGAATTACTCAGTAACTGTAACTTCAACATTCAAAACATAAAAACTACTAGTAACTTCTCAAATTGCCTTCGTCAACTATGTCCTCTATACAAGCCCCTATTAAGAATCTAAGTTCCCTTTTTCAACAAATAAAAATATTCAAATTCACAGTTTATACTGACCCATCAAAGAGACTGATCTTTCTACATCAAAAGAAAAGAAAACATAGAACATAAAGCCCCTAAAAAAGTGAAGTATTACCAAAGTTCTAATTCTTATGCAATTCTAGGAGGGGCCATGCACTCTCTCATTCTCTTTCTGATAGGGAGTTCATTGATAATGATAAGAAAAAATTGGTTGAACCCGAAATGAAGATTAAGCCTTTTTTTAGCACTACAAGTTCACTTTCTTGGTTAAGCTCTTATTTTTCTACAATTTCAGGTTACTAAGTGAACTTTCCTATTTAGTTTTAATGTGGAGTCTATTGAAATGAGCGAAGAACAAATAATATGAACACCAGATGGAGATCAAGTTTTATTGAGATCTCCAAAAGTTCTGATTTCCATGTGACCCTTTTTTCTATGAAAAGCTCCAATTCAAATGAACATGGTTCGATTTAGAATTCCCTCCACTTTTGTCCAAAACAGCTCATTTTCTTGCACAATAGAAAACTGTAATCACTTGAGCTAGATTAGTTTTTCAACTACCAGCCTATTCAAAACAATTATACTGCCACTTAAACTTCCCAATTACTGAGCCCTATCAGAATATAGATAAAATCCCTCATTATGGACCAAAGAAACCGAACTGTTTAGCACTTAGCATAGCCATATGAAATGTCAAGGTAACAGTGATCGAAACGCAGTGATCAGTTCACATCCATCTTCTTGGTAATTTGCCTCTGTTGAAATTAGTATTACAAAGAAGCTCTATATACAGAAAATCCTGGATATGGAGTTTTGACACTTCCCTACCATTATTGCGTAATTGAACATTTTGTCAACAACAAATTGTTAAAGGAACAAGAACAATTCCCTTTTTTCCATTCAAAGAGCTCCTGGCAACTACCAGCACCAAAAGTAATGTTGGTTCAACATTTAGAATGATGTTTTGCATTGTATGATCCCCAGCCAATATGGGAGAAAGAATGGGCAGTTTACCCTGTCATTAACTTTGTCAATTCCAAGTCCCCCAAAAGTAGCAACTGTGAAATTCTGCTCAGTTTAAGAGAAAAAGTGGTGCATGCTATTACGTGGATTCTTCTACTTATCATTGTAAAAAAAAAAGCAAATATATTTCATGAAATAAGTAATTCACTTTCTGCAGTACTTGTTCCTATTTAAGGACAAAGCTTACAAATACAAGAAGCCTTCAGAAAGGAAGAATATAAATTGAAATTTATAATATAAAGATGACCAAAAAAAAAAGATAAAACTTAATTTAATGACAATATCAACAACTATGCTAAATGGGTTGTGTGGATAAATTAATTAGCATTATCCATATAAGTATAAAATTGATATTTCCAAGAAAGTAACCTCTCAACTGAAAGCCATACCAGTTACGACATGTTCGTTCACAGGACTCGTTTATAGGTTCCATCTGTCATTAATTCTGGGTTTCATTTCAGAGGTTACTAACCAGCAACATTTGTGCTCTAGTATAAGAAAGATGTCAAAATCATAGAAGAGCAGACAGTAATGTAGATAGTTCAGTGAAATGTATAACAAAGTTCTGAAAGGTCCTCACCCCAATGAGAGTAGAGACCAGAAGAATAATGCCCGTTATCCAAGCCAAACTCCGCCTAACCAATATCACCTCTGCAATTATAGTTGCATTAGGTAGTTTTGCTTCTTCTAACCACCGGGATGCGCGAGCTGAAAATTTAACATCTATCATTGCTCCCAATTCTGGATACGGTTTGCTGTTTGATAAGAGGACTCCAACAAGTTTGCCTGCAACATTGAAACATAAATGAAGTTACGAGAAAGAAAAATACTTGCCATAACCACAAGCAATCGATAGTTCCTCTGTAACTCAGTTTATAAATAGCCTTCAATCTACAAAAGAAACATTGCTGAAAATCTGATATCAATATCATTTGACAAGAAAATACACGATAAATGTAAGATATTTTTTAGGAAAATAAATTCAATAATTATAAGATTGATGTGGAGGAACAATCTACAAGTCCAGATTTTTTTTTTAATTGTGTTATATCAGAATCAAACCCAAAATCCAACACACACTACATTGAAGTAAAGCTGTCCTATATAAATCACCTGTGAAGCGGCTGAATGATAATAAAAAAAAGTTTCATCGGTTTGTCAATTATAAAATGCAAGTATTTAGCACTCAGGACGTCCTGTTTAGCCTCTCTTATTTTACATCTTCAATTAATATTGTGCATAAATGAAATTCCATTCAGTAAACCTTGTCGTTTTCCTTACATTTTAGAGTCCTGTCTCAGCATATGAAATCTTTGGAGCTATTCTTCAGTTGCATGAGTTGGACAGTACGACCAATATCGTGTACACTACAGAATCTAGGTCGCCATACCACCAACAGGCCTTCTAGCCTATAGGTTTTGTTACAGAGTGAGAGAGGGGTTGCCGCCATGTTGAGAAGTCCCAAAATTCTCCAATTCAACTACCACATACACAAATTAAGAGGACTGACTCTGGGAAGCTCAGACTAAATAAGGGTGACAAATTTCAATGTATTAGAATGTTCAAGCTTCCAACATGACACAAAATACAACTTTTACCCTGTTCTATTATATTATTAAGTAGGAGATGGCACAATTGCATATATATGAAAAAATTGTCTCGGGTGGATGTAGGAGCAATAAGGTATCAGTTAAAGGAGCTGCTAGAACTAAGGGTAATGAACTTAGATTGGGGTCGTAAAGAAGGGTATGGTTTTTGTTAGTGTTACAGTGGACATGGCCCTTAACAGAGCTGATGGAACAAAAGGATTCAAATAGCCCATGGGAAGCTGTGACCAAGGACATAAGGCTGACCAGTTTCAATGCATTAGCATGTTCAAACTTCTAACTTGACACAGAACTAAAAATTTACCCATTTTATTATATAATTAAGAGGAGATGGCGCCAACTTAGGACAAGATGAGAGAAATTTGTCTCAGGTGGATGTAAGGTTAGGAGCAATAAGATGAGTTAAACGAGCTGCTAGAACTAGGGCTAAGCCTAAAGGAACTCAGATTGAGGTTGTAAAGAAGGGTATCGTTTTTGTTAGTGTTACAGAGGACATGGCCTTTAAGAGAGCTAAATGGAAAAGAAAAGGATTCAAATAGACGAACTCAAAAAAATTGCTACAAAGGCTTTGATATTGTTGTTGTTGTCATCGCCGTTTATTATATTACAAACAGCCATTGGAGTAAAAGTCGTTATGCATTTTCATAGTGCGATGAAATATTGCACATGAATATATCAAAATTGCTACTACATCAAAAAATAAAGTAGTGCATGAGGATTGAATAATGATGCAACGTTGGGTTACCTCCATGAGATTTCTGCAGTAGTTCAAATGACTTGGTTAGTGTTGCCTTAAGCAGCTCCATTCCCTGTTGAACAGTGTGCCCTGGACCATATTCCTCTTTCAAGGCCTGGATACATTAATGAAATCAGGATGCCAGTATACTAACGTTCATTCTTAGGCATCACAAATATGAAATGTGCAGCAAAATAAAACTGAAATTAACTAAAGCTTCTCAGTTGTATAGAGATATCTCTAACAACATTATACCAAAGGTATGAATTATCTCTACCTTCTATCTTTGTCCCTCTTCTTTTAATAGTCTTATTCTTGTACCAAGAACACATATACACCTAAATGTAAATTGCAATCGTACAAGAAAACTTAACCACAAGGATGCCAATCCAAAGCATTCCATACTTGGAAACCAAGCCCACAAAAGAAATCCCATAAATTCCAACAGGGGCGCTCCTAAATATTGCTTGAAATCAAATGAAAATCAACCCCAAATATTGTTGAAATCGAGCTCCAAAAAGAAAGACAAAGATAAACAAAATCCTTCAAATAACTTAATTAGGATCTGACGTTAACCTCAGAAAAAGAGTAGGAGATTCTTTTGGATTGTATTAAGGGTTTGAGGAATCTAGTAAAGTATTTAAGATTCTCCATGGAGAAGAATCCAGAAGAATCTTAGGAGCGCAGATAGTAGAAAAGTAGAACTAGTGTCTGAAACTGCCCAATACTTGGTAGACTGCTGGCTAAAGAATCAAGATAACGCAGAAGTAAAAGTTAAAACCTAAAGAGAATAAATACTTGCATGTGAACTAGGACTAGGAGTATCATGCAGATGTTTTATGATAGAAAACATTTTAAGAAATGACTCAATAGTAGAATTCTGAGATCGAGCTTCAGGGAAGTGCACATGAAAGTTAATGAGAAGCCAGTAATACACTCTTCACCTAACTATGAGTAACCTTGAAGAGAATGAAAACAACTAATATAAACAGTAAGAGAATGAAAACAACTAATATTAGCAATAAGTGTACTGCAAATAGACCCCAAAAAAGATGACCACTATGATATGACAAAGATTTATACTCCAACTCTTTTAGGATGTAGAAACAAATAGATGCGGAAAAGGGCAAAAAGCTAACTTCCAATAAACTGTCAGATTCAGGAAAACAGCTAATATTAATAAACTATGAAGAAACAACGTAATCACCTCAATGCCTGTGAATTGGCCTATCAATAGTTCTGCAGCGCTCATGCTATTCCCAGCAAAATCTTCATTAAACTCTACTGCTTTTTTGATATTTTTCACGAGGGCTATTAGACTTAATGCAAAATGACGGTCAGATTCCTGCAATAAATATGCATGTTAATCATTAAAGAGAAGAGCAAGGTCGACCGAATGCATATTGACCGAACCTAAAAGGACCACACGTGTGATAAAAACATCTCTTATGACCTTAATGAGGTTATTTTGTACTTCTAGCATTATAACTGTCTCAAAAAAACTACTCAATTATATGAAATTTCCATATGCTCAACATAGAATATGCACATGCACTTCCTATTTCTAACATATCACACACACACACACACACACACACACAGAGAGAGAGACCTTAGACATTTGCAAGTTAAAAGAGGAATCACTAGAGAAGCTCAGCTTCCCATCAAGAGAATCTGGAGAGCCAATATATGTTCCTTCCAACCACTGTGCCTGCATACAGTGAATCCCTCTTACTCACCAACTCATTAGATGGCAAAGCATAACCAGAGAAGCTAAAATAAATTTATAGTGGAATAACAAGTTTACAAGGTCATTGAGTTCTTTCTCAACACAAGCAGCATCACATTTATCACCTAAAGGTCCATCTAAATGAGTAACGGAAACCTCATCCTCGTCTGCATAAGAGGAGAATTAGACACTAATGTATTAACTGCAACAACAATCTAAAAGTAATAGTATATGACATGAGTGCTCCAAAGAGACAGAAGACAAATTAAGAAACGACTGCAAACCTGTTAGCTGTATACTGGCTGTATTTGAATTAAGAACACTACTACTGAATGTACTACCAACTTTGCCATTTGAGTAGGCAATAGGAAATAGTGGATCTGCAAAAGTAGAAAGTCCAGATAACCATTACCCACCACATTAATCTCCGCGCTGACAGAGATAAAAGTGATCAGCTATGTTGCGCAGACAGATAGGACACGACACGGTAAGGACATGGCGACACCGCACTTATTTTGGTGTGTCCTATAGTACTTTAAAGTGCACGTGCCTCTGTGGTGTGTCTGATACACATCCGATGCGACACGAATCAGATATTTTTGAGTGTTCTAGGTGATCAGTTGATAAAAAATTAGTCAATGTATGAAAATACTGACCGCTTATTCCTACTAGTTCCAGTAAGAAGACAGCACGAGACCTGTCAAATGGATTGGGGAATAGAATCTCATTTAGCTGCAAGCAAAAGGCACTAGCATGTCAGGTTTTACCAGCAATATATGTATTTATAAAGAGAGATTGGCACATAACCTTGGATGAAGAATCAGCAGAAAGTGAGGCAGGTGGTGCAAAACCTAGTAAAACCGAAATAGTAGCAGCAATTACATTTGTTGACAGTGGTTTTGCCTGTAAAGGAAGGAAATTGTGTCATTACGTTATGTGTACATACCCGTGAAGAAAGAACATCAACACAAATATGCATAGGATGGAAATTTATCCCAAACAATTATACAGCTTACACTATGTCGTTTAATAGCACAATTGGAGTGCTAGCAGAAGGAGAGAAAAAAAAGGTGAAAAGACGTCAAACAAACAATAATTGCATCCTTCATTGAATAAAAGAAGGGGGTCCAAGTAATGCTCCCTCTGATGAAGTGTCAGAAGAGGGTCAAGATGTATGTATCTTAAGTTCTTGCCCCCATTTTATGGAGAAGTTGTTCCCATTACTCAAACCCGCATCCTCCGGGATGGCGGGAATCGTCAAGGCTTATTACCATCCTAAGGAATGCTCCATGGCACTTTCTGTTTATAACCACTGACAAGAAATCTATGTTTAATATAGAGTCATAGAAACATTCAACTTCTTCTTTTTGTTGATTTTGTTGTCATAAACCATCAAACCATATACTAAATCAGGGCTCGATGAAAGTAAGAGAAAGTGTTGTGGTACTTTGTCCTTCCCTGAAATGGAACTTGAATATCTTCTTGCTCCAACATTCAAGTCGATCTATTAGGCCCAAACCCAACGTGTAGGGGTGAGCATTCGTTTTATTCGGTTTCAACCGAACCGAAATTAGCCAAAACCAAAACCGAACCGAACCGAATAAGCTTTCGGTTTATTCGGTTGGACTATTGCTATTGTTTAATTGATCGAACTCAAAGTTGTGATCGTGGTTAAATTATATTAAAGAATATAATTTTATACACACATTTGTTGTATTTCAAAGTTGTGCACAAAACTGGGCTTCAAAACATATACATAGAATTGTTGTTTTCAATATATATATATATATATATATATATATATATATATATATATATAATCACAAAATATGAATAGAATTAGGGTATTTACATAATTGCATAAATCTTATTCGGTTTTCGGTTTAGGACCAAAACCCAAAACCGAATAAGAAATTTTAGTATTTTTAAAACCGAAACCGAACCGAATCTCTTATTCGGTTCGGTTCAGTTTTCGGTCCAAAACCAAATAATGCTCACCCCTACCAATGTGGTTGGTTATGTTTCATTTTATTCATGTTACACATACATGAACATGATATGAGTCATATGACACAATCAAACATGTGGACAAGGACACCGCATGGATGTTGGTGCGTCCTAGTGTATTATGGTTTTGTAGTGTCTAGGTTGTGTTGGATACGTGTCCGAGACGATGTGACATGGTATACATCACTGGTTTTTGGAGTGTGTGCCTACTTCTTGAGTAACATATCACTAAATTCAAATTCTTAAATAACATCAATAGTTTAGAGGGAAAAAGACTAATGGTGTTAAGGTTTTCTATAATTAATATAAATATCACTAAGTATGTGATATTTGGACTTGGGAAAGGATTGAACATGGAAACAAAGAACCCCGTAATCGTATTAATGTTTTCTATAATTAATATAAATATCACTAAATTCTAGTTCTTTAGTAATATCATCATCATCGAGTATAGATTCTAAGCCGTAATAAGATTTATATGACTCATATTTTTCTTGGTATGTAAACTCAATAAACATCAAGATCTTCTATACTAATAAATTTCTACTTGGTCATAGAATCCATCATCCAAAGTCAACGCATTCAAATATTTTTGTCAGAAAAAACAAAAAGGTATATCAGTCTGCCAAAGCAGTCACAGTCGCCTCTGTGTAATATTAAAAGACCCAAGGATCAGATAGCTATTGTCAAGTACCAAAGCCTCATATCAGACAACTACTTAAAATAGCATGCTTTACTGTAAAAAAATAAAAATTGTAAATGTTCCCTACTTCTGCAATCATGTGTTCACTCAATAAATATGTAATCTTTCCGACGCAATATATTCGAACAATGACCTAAGTTACCGCAATATTCAAACTTTATCATCAATATCAACAAATTTCTACAGAATGAGACTAAATTGCAAATGTGATGTGCGAAATTACTTCTCTGTCGATCTCCGATGGGCGGCTGCGGATGAAGGACTGGCCCGGGGCATCGAGGAATACGACCGAGCCGCTGATCTCCGCCTGTGGAGAAAACGTCAGATCCAACAAGACCTCGATTGTGGGGAGAAAGGGAGGAGGAGACGAACCCTAGAATGGAAAACGAGAATAGAGAGCAGTATGAGAAGATTGAGCTTAATAGCCATGGCGTTGGATCGATAATATAAGCGAATTTTAGGGTTTCTGTGGAGAAAATCCCTGATGCCAAGGAAAGAGAGAGAGAGAGAGAGAGAGAGAGAGAGGACGAAGCTTTCATAGATTTGAAAGTTTGGTTTGCAGAAAAAGTAGGAGGATATGTACGGACTGGGTCGGGTTAACTTTGCATCCATATTCCTAAGTTCCTAACCCAATAAGCTATTTACATATAGGTCCCGTAAATTAAAGGGATTTGTAGTATTAACACACATAAAGAGAGAAGGATATCCATGTTATATGTCTATCTCTACCCCCTCTCTCTCTCTCTCTCTCTCTCTCTGTGTATATATCTCTACATGCAACGCATGTAAAAATTTGCCTTGCACATAAAAAATTTTTTTAATATTATTAAAAAAATAGATAGAAATTTAAATTATATTAGATTTTTTAATATAATTTAAATATATTTAAATTATATTGTTATAAATATATTTTTAAAACTTTGGATTATCTTTCATCTTCTAGTATATAACATGGCTTAAAAACCGCTCAAAAGTGAGATGTCTAAGACGTATGTATATATATCATCAATTGATTATTTTAAAAAATTTAATATTACATAAAAAATTATTGAAAAAAATTTAATATGTTATAAATAACACTACATGAATTTGAACTCAGTTAACCAGGAAAAATACCTCGTACCTTAACCACATGAGTTACAATAGATTTTTGTTTATAATTAGATAATATTACGTAGCTAACTGTTTTCAAGACTCTTTATGAAAAGTTGAAATATAATTATAACTAATTATAACTAAAATATAGTCAAATATATAACAAATTTTAATTAAAATATAATAAATCTAATACATTTTAAATTAAATATATTTTAAAAAAATAATATTAATATAAGAAGGAAAAAAATAATTTCACGTGAATTTACTAGTACTATTATAATACGACTTAGAAACAGCTAAAAAAAACAATTTTTTAACTGTCTAAGACGTATATATACCATCATTTATTAATTTTTAAAAAATTATAAATAAATTATACGTTACTTTATCAAAAAAAATTCCATGATATTATTGAAAAGTTAGATAGAAATGTAAATTATATTAGAATATTTCATTTATTTTTTAATTATGATTTATAAATATATTTTTAGAATTTTGGATATGTGTTTACGTAGATAATATCAAATTTTTTTTGTTTAAATCTTATTTAAATATTGAATATATTTTATGATTTGTTATATGTTCAGTTAATTGGAAGAATTTTAGGTTTTTAAATTTTTTTCAACTACTTGAGGGCAAAACTACGATAGTTAAAAATAATTAATTTTTGAAAATTAGAAAGGTACGAGTTTCCGACTAGCTCATTTTCTTTGTTATTGAATTAACTGTTGTTTTCATGTGCATGTGACCGTCACATCCTTGTTGAAAGAAAGTTTTCGGTAATTGTTTAAAATGATGATATACATACGGCTTAAACGACTAAAAAAAAATTTATCCGTTTATAAGCCACATTATAATAGTAGTATCTACTATTATAATACGGCTTAGAAATGACTCAAAAATATATTTTTTCAGCCGTCTAGGACGTATGTATATTATCGTTTATTAACTTTCAAAAAAATAAAAAATTATAAATTATGTGTTACTTTTACGTGCATTGCACGTAAGAAAAATAAAATAAATTCTATGATATTCTTGAAAAGTTAGATAGAAATATAAATTATATTAGAATATTTTAAATATATTTTTAATTCTGATTTATAAATTTTTTTATTTGTATATGTTTTTAGTTAGATAATATCATTTACTTAGTTTAAATATAATTTAAATATTTAATATATTTTATGTTTTTTTATATGTTCATTTAATTAGAAACATTTTAGGTTTTTTTTTCAACTACAACATTAAGAGGGAACTATGATAGTTAAAAAAAATTAATTTGTAAAATTAATAAATTATTATATACATACAGCTTAGACGGCTCATTTTTTAGTTGTTTCTAAGTCGCATTATAATAGTAGAGATAATAGATATAGAGATAAATGATGATATACATATGACTTAAATGACTCATTTTTTTCCGTCAAAGCCATATGTATATCATCAATTAATTATTTTAAATTTTTAAATATTACATAAAAAATATTGAAATATTAAAAAAAAATTACTACAAGGATTCGAACTAAGCCAACCAGAGAGAATACCTCACACCTTAACCACATGAGTTAGAAGATAAATTTGTTTATAATTAAATAATATTACGTAGATAACCGTTTTAAATACTCTTCATGAAAAGTAAAAATATATCCACAACTAATTATAATTAAAATATAATCAAAAATATAATAAATTCTAATAAAAAAATATATAATAAATTTTAATTTTGTCTGTATATTTAAACATTTGTATATTAATATAAAAAAATTATTCTTTTGCATGCAACGCACGTTACTAGTAAATTCGCGTGCGTTGCATGCAAAAGAATAATTTTTTTATATTAATATACAAATGTTTAAATATACAGACAAAATTAAAATTTATTATATATTTTTTTATTAGATTTTATTATATTTTTGATTATATTTTAATTATAATTAGTTGTGGATATATTTTTACTTTTCATGAACCGATAAAAACCGAACACAACCGAATGGATTTAGAACGGTTCAGTTTTCGGTCGGTTCGGTTTGCACGCATGAAGCAAGGATATCAGAGACGAAGAAGAAGAAAGACCAAGGGACTCACCGGAGTGGCTTGAACTCGTCGTAGTCGAGATCGATTAGATCAACGAGGCAACCGAAGCTCTAGTTCGTCGACCGTCTTGAGTTATTGTCGACCGCCTCGGCCCAGGTGGAGATTCGTCGACGGTCTGCTAACTCGAGGAGGGAGATGACGACGCCGGATCCGCGCGGTGGAGAACAAATCGATGGAGGAAGGACTCGAGGTGGGATTGTTCTCGCCGGATCCGCGCGGTGGAGAAACGGACCATCGGAGAGAACTCGAGGCGGGAGCGGACGGCACCGACGGTCTGCGGAGGCGGAATCCGAGACCGGAGAGGAGGAGAGGACTTGGAGGGGGAGGGGGAGGGGGAGGGCGGTGAGTTGGAAGAAGAGGATATGGTGAATAAGAGGCCCTCCTCTCCGATTATGGCTAGTTTTTTGTGAGGAGTCGGCGAAGAATTTGTGAGGAGAGAGAAATATTAGGATTTTTTTTTTTTATATATATAAATGAAGTGAGGGGTATACATATAAAAACCACATATATTGGATTCAATTTTGGGTTCGGATTTAAAATGGAAGCCCAAAATCGTATCCAAACTGAAAAAATTGTTTTATTATAAATTTGAATCCGTAACCCGATCCGATAGTTTTAAATCCGACCGGGGTCGGTTTGGATCGATTTCGGACCCAAAACCGAAATATGCACACCCCTAGAAGGCATCATTAATTTCAGTCCCAAATGAGTGTTTTCCGACGCTACCCAACATCTTATTCCGGAAATGGCAATTGAGCAAACCAGGTCCTGTACGACCGGCCCGGCCTAATAACAAGAAACCCTAATTATCCTTAAATATTAGGCCCACATAGCCAGACCAGCCCACACAGGTTCCACCAGCTCTCTTCTTCAATCGATTCTTAAACCCTAAAGCCCCCTCTTCCATTTTCTCTCTTTCGGAAACCATACGTTTTCACCAATCTACCCATCCAAAAATCCCTGTCAATCGAAGAAGGTAGGATCCCAAAATCAATTTGTTTAATAATATTTACTCTCTACTTAGGTATTGGGAGTTTCTTCTATTGGATTTCTCACATTCGTGTTTTTTTTTCTTACCAGATTTGGTTCAGTAACGAGCAAAAATGGTTAAGAAGAGCAAAAGTAAGTTTTTTTTCCCGAGAAATTTTGCTTTAAATTTATATTTTTTTAGAATAATTTGATGGTCATGACGAATTATTTGGCTTAAATTTGCCTTTTTTTGGGGGGGCGGGGCGGGTTGGGGGGGGGGGGGGGGGGGGGGAGAGAGAGAGAGAGAGCAAAGTAAGTTTATTGGGATAAAATTTGCACTAGATTCATATTTATACCGTAATTTCTGGTTACGGTTGATAAATTTTCATAAATTTCGGTTTTTTAGAGAGTAGGAGGAAACGTGAGTTTTTTTTCGGAGAAATTATAGTCCAAGCGTCATTTTAGTTATCTTGTCTTATTTTAAAAAAAATTTTGGTTCAGAGAGTAAGAGCAAGAGGATTTCTCTTAAAAAGAAGCACAAGATCATAAGGAAGGTGAAGGAGCACCATAAGAAGAAGGCGAAGGAAGCGAAGAAGCTCGGCGTGAACAACAAGAGAAAGGTTGAGAAGGACCCAGGCATCCCAAATGACTGGCCCTTCAAGGAGCAGGAGCTCAAGGCATTGGAGGCTCGTCGGGCCCGTGCTCTGGAGGAGTTGGAACAGAAGAAGGCTGCTAGAAAAGAGAGGGTAAACTCTTCTTTCGAACCATATTATTGCATTTCTGAGATCTAGGGTTAATTAGTTCAGAGATAATATTGATTTGCGTCCAACTGTTAACATGGCTTTTAGTGAAATTTGTGTTGAAGTTGCTTAGAGATGGATAGAGTATTTTGGGCTAGATAAGGTTTTTACTGGAATTATTGATGCCCAAAGATGGATCAAGTACGTCCCAACTGAGATGGTTTTCTCTTATAGTTTCCTCAATGGAGTGGTTGGAGATGGCATCAAAATTAAGGACAAGATGAGAGAAAATCATCTCAGACGGGTTGGACATGTACAACATAGAACAATAGATGCACCAATTAGGTGTAGCAATAAGATGTTAGTTGAAGAAGTTGCCTAAAGATATTTAGATTACAGAGAAAGATATTGCATTTGTTAGTGTTACATAGGGGGTGACCCTCGAGAGTGCTGACTGGAAGAAAAGGACTGATAGCTGACCCATACATTTGGGATAAAGGCATTGTTGCTGTTACATTATTCAAAATATGGGTAATCTCCCATATATGTGAATCAGTCTCAGAAGGAAAGATTTTCCTATCATGATTTTGCTGTTATTTATTCATTTTGCAGAATGTAATAAGCAATTGTTTTGGACTATAAATTTGCTCCCCTTTATATTTGGCATGGTGATTACGACTATTGATACTGATTATTGAGTATCTTTGAGTTAGACTTATAGGTGAAGAGGTGCTTGGGGTTTTGATAGCCTATACTATTTACCTCGATGGTTTACTTTGCCTGCATTTGTATATAGGTGATGTAATATGTTATGTACTAATATTTTTTGTTGGGATTGTCATTCCTTCCACACTTTGGCTTGATGTATCATAGATGAATGCAATTTCCAATAGCAAATTGTATCATCTTACCTATATGCAAGCCTCTTTATAGTTTAGGGGAACCTGGGGGTGCTCCTTGGTAACATGAGCTTAAATTGCATATCGAAAAGGTAGGTCTAGCTGTCCGCTCTCATGCTCATAGTTATGTTGGCTATGAATTTGGCACCAACATGGGGGGGGGGGGGGGGGGGGGTAGATGTCAGGTCGACAGCTAGTCACAAAACTTCGTCAAATTCTTTATGGAGCTTTTCTTATGCTCAATTGCCGACCCCATTATAATGATTGAAGGCTTGGATGATAATGACTAATTTTTTTGGTTCCTAAGCTCAAACATATAATTTCATTTCGAATAAAAAGTGGCTTCTTTTTATTGTGCTGTACTAATTTTATTTGGGAACGATTTTCATTAGTGTATAATGGATTGTGCTATCGCAGGCTCAAAAACGGAAGTTGGGTTTACTGGGGAATGATGACATAGGGCAACTGGCTTCTGCAGCATCTTCCAAAGATAATGAGTTTGCAAATAGAAATATAGAGGAAGACACTTCAGCTGTAGCTAAAGGCCATGGTACATACTTACATGATAGGAATTCAACTTAATTATGTTTTTATGTCCTTTTTTACCTTTTGGACTGGCAAGAAGGACAATATGAGATGGAAGTTTGACAAAAATGTTGGAACTTATAACAGATCACTCTGAAAGAACTTTCTACAAGGAACTGGTAAAAGTCATAGAAGCATCAGATGTTATTTTGGAGGTGCTTGATGCACGAGATCCACTTGGTACGCGCTGCGTTGATATGGAAAGGATGATATTTAAGTCGGATCCAAATAAGCGCCTGGTACTCCTTTTGAACAAGATAGGTAATATGGTTTGATTGTTTAACCTTCATAATTAATATAGCATTCAAAAGGGCCATCTTGAAAATTCTTTATTTAGCTCTCTGATGTGGTGTATGTTCTAGGTTTGAGTTACATTTAGGCTGGGTTTGGGATTGCTGCCGCTTTTCATAAACTTGGCAGCAAAAGCAGCTTT
Source organism: Iris macrosiphon (assembly GCA_036927795.1). Lineage (NCBI taxonomy): Eukaryota > Viridiplantae > Streptophyta > Magnoliopsida > Asparagales > Iridaceae > Iris > Iris macrosiphon. The sequence continues at coordinate 208,179,897 of JAYESA010000002.1, read as the reverse complement.
TGACAGCAGGTGGGAGGCTGCATCAAAAGCTGTCCCCAAATTGAACCGACTTTTGGAAAGTTTTTTGATAAGATGTTGTTACCAAACAGCCTTGGGCCACTTGCCAAGAAAAATAAGTAGAAGTAGCCTCCAATAAGCAACCCTGAACCCAACCTTAGTATGTGCGTATATGTTGTTTTAAGGTGTTGTATATCACTAATTATGCTAACTTGTACTTGTTGAATATAACAGACTTGGTACCTCGAGAGGCAGTGGAGAAATGGCTCAATTATCTTAGGGGAGAGCTACCTGTTGTTGCCTTCAAGTGTAGCACCCAAGAGCAAAGGTCAAACTTGGGGTGGAAATCTGCTTCTAAGGCCAACAAAACTAGCAACATTCTGCAAACAAGTGATTGTCTTGGTGCTGAAACACTCATCAAATTGTTAAAGAACTATTCTAGAAGTCGTGAGGTATTTATGTTATTCATCATCTCCCACTTAAACTGTTAAATAGTAAAAGTCATTGTAGCAAGTTTGTACATCTTTGTAGAGCAATAAGATTTCAACAGAATGTGAAATAGTATTGTAAAAGTATTTTAAAAGTCATTATTCCACTACAGATTTTTCTGTTATTTCGCTACAGTTTTTGTACGAAATATATTGGTCTTCCCTGTTATTGGCTTGTCATATGAAACATTATTTTTCTCCAGTTTGATATGGGCCCATTTTCTATTGTTAGTTTCTTAATTTATGTATGCGTACATTGTATATTTGCTTTAGTAGTTTCTCGGTGTATGTGTTTGCTAGCTAGAACCCTAGATTCAGGGTAATCCTGAGCCTTTGACTCATCTGAGCAGTAGGTGTGCCAATATGAACCTTCTTGACAAAAAAGAAAATTGCAGGCAGATTAATCTTAACTACAGATCTAAACTGGGTATTGTAAATAACAGACACAGAAGTTTGGAGTAGAAAATAAAATAAAACAAATGTTTAGGCTTTTTTTGTTATGCTAGAAAGAGGAAAGGATTAGTAAAACTGATCACGTAGAAACAGGAATCTATGTTTATTGTTTACCCGTTCTATTTTTCTTTCACTTCCTTCACCTCACTTTCTTTGCAACCAATGACTTTAATTTTACTTTATATATGCCTTAGTCTTCATCATTCACTCAAAACAGTTATGTTCGAGAGAAAAAAGTCCATGCTTAATGAATGTTCCTGTTGGACAACTGTGCTTTCTTATTGCTACCTTTCTTGGTTATGAATATGTTGTCTTGCACCAAAGTTTGATGCCATCTGTAAGTATTTAGCTGGCTCGCATGAGAAGTCCTAGTTTGTCGATGTGGCAAAAATTTGAACTATGGAGTTTTATCAAACATTTAGTTCATTGGTCACCAGTGTTTAGAAGTAAAATAAAATAATTTCACATATCCGCACTATTAATTAATTTTTGTCCTCTTTCATTTCAAGGTTTAGTTAAGCACTGAGGTTGCCATTTTTATTAGGCACTCTATTGTATGAATTACCTTTCGTGCCTGTGTTACTATTCAGGCACTAAGATATCTCTGCTTGTTTTGGTATTTTGGCAGCTTAAAGTGTCAGTTACTGTGGGGATTGTTGGTCTTCCTAATGTTGGTAAGAGTAGTCTGATCAATAGCTTGAAGAGATCTCATGTAGTCAATGTTGGTGCTACTCCGGGTCTTACAAGATCGATGCAAGAAATTCACTTGGATAAGCATGTTAAGCTACTGGACTGCCCTGGAGTTGTGATGGTCAAGTCTGGTGACAGTGATGCATCTATAGTGCTCCGCAACTGCAAAAGAATTGAGAAGCTAGATGATCCAGTCAGTCCAGGTACCTCTACTAGTATCCAGTGTTCGTGTTTCTTCATCAAAGGATTGTCTAGTTAATGTTGTTGGTTATTGCAAATTTAGAAAAGACATTACTGAGTATAGGAACTGAAATTTGGATGTAATTTTCAATCATTGCTGGTTTGGAATTACTTCTCTGATTTTGAGTAAAGTATTATAATGAATTTATTCGCGAATGACTTCAAACTACATGGTTTATCAATGTGGATTTATGCATCTCTCAGCCACGAGAGAAATTTAGATGGCTGATGGGATTTGCTATTTCCATTGTTGCTCCGTGAGCAAGATATTAGTGGTAGGCTAAATTCTAGAAATTGCACAGTTAATATTTCTTAAGTCATTTTGTGAGATTGACTGCAATTGGATTCTGATTACTCAAACAGTCGATGTTAATTTGTTGCATAACAAACCCTCGCAGTGAAGGAGATCCTCAAGCTTTGTCCCGCTGAGAGGCTAATATCACTTTATAAGTTGCCCAGCTTTAGTACAGTTGATGATTTTCTTCAGAAAGTGGCTTCTATCAGGGGCAAGCTGAAAAAGGGTGGCATAGTGGACACCGAAGCTGCCGCTAGAATAGTGTTGCATGACTGGAATGAGGGTATGTCTTGATATTTTTATTAATTGCAATCATAATTCCAAAAGTGGCTGATTGGTTTTGATGTTTTCAGGTAAGATCCCATATTACACATTGCCTCCTAATAGGGAGCAAGTTGATTTGGAGACTACTATCGTGTCAGAATTTGGCAAAGAATTTGACATTGATGAAGTTTACAAGACCGAGTCTTCATTCATTGGTGGCCTGTCATCTGTTGAAGATTTTCGTCATGTTGAGGTGCCTCCAGGCAACCCTCTAAATATTGATGAGCAGATGCTAGAGGAGGTATGCTATTTCTTCCTATAATATTTTACAGGGCCAGTGTTATGTATCCTCTTTTCTGCTAAAGTGTTGATTTTCTCATATTTTTATGGTGGAGTGGGTCCAAGAAGAATCCACAATGGACATGTCCTTGTGAATGTTGTTTGGACATATATCCACTGCCTTTTGGCAACCTGTCATAATTAAGCATGCTAGTCTTTTTATATTGTGCTGTTGTGCATGTCCTGAGAATTTGCAACAAGCCAATATGCCATGAATGTATTTGTCAGATTGAAACTTATTTACTGCTTTTTCTTTCATGCATGACATAACGCTGGCAAACTGTGTGAAGACCTGCCATAATTTTCCCCAGTCCTATTAGCGCACCTGCATTCCAGCAGAATCTCGATGAGTGTTCTGATGGGGATCATGGGATATATCATGTACCTTTCCAGAAAGGGGTGCTATATTATAGAACTCTAACTAGCCCAGTTGATGGATAACATCTTTCTGGTGCTCAGTGGATTTACTTACTCCATAGAGAAGCTTACCATCTAGGTCAACTGATATAGGAGATATCTCTGGAGGTATTTTGTCCATAAGGATAGCTGAATGGATTAATGGTAATCGTTAATAGGTTTTGATAGCAAACTTTTTCAGTTTTTGGAATATACTCGTGTTGCACCAAAATGGTAATCAGTGTGGGGAAGATGCCTTTTATTCAAGAGGATTACATTGTATTCTATCCTCCAAAGGTACCTTTTGTTTTTGACCAACTTCTGAATTACCAAAATTTCAGGATAATACAGAGCAGAAAGAAGAAGAAGAACTAATGGAGGAGCCCATGGCTTGTGATGGCAAGGATCCTGTCGAAACAAACACCAGCATCAGCTGTAGACAGAACGATAAATTATATTCCGCCGAAGGAATTCTAGATCCCCGCAAAAGGAGAGCAGAGAAAAAACAGAGGAAGGTGCAGAAACTAAACCTGAACAATCAAATGGATGCTGATTATGATTTCAAGGTAGATTACCAGATGAAAGATGGGCCATTCGATGCCATTGCAACTGGCGAGGAAAATGATGGAGGGGGTGAAGTGAATGAGGAGGTTTCAATGTCTGGAGTTGAAGTGGATGCGTGATCCAGTAGAAGAAACTGTATGTATTTTTCGTGACGTTGCTCTGGACACCGTTCAGATTCTTCAGTCACAACAATATCAATTTTGTGTTACGAACTAAGTTAATTTCCATATTCTCGTTAATGGTTAAGGAATCAATTTGCAACAGTAGTCATGCCTTTTGCGTAACCTAGCACTTGCTTGTTATGTTATTCTGTTGATGGATTTCTTATACTATATGATCTTTTTCCTGGTAGTAGATAATTCAGGTTGTTGCATGCCCACTTAATACTAATGGAGAAGTTGCAAGCAAGTCCTCTCTTGAGTAATCGGCCTACTGTTATGTAGACTATCGTCAAATACCAACTTTTAACCTTTTCTTCTTCATTCAGCACTATTGATGGCCACATTCATAAATTAGTTATTCAAACATAGTGGAACTGTACTTTTAGTAAGGTTTGGTTTTGGTTGGTTTAGTACTGTTATTGCTTTTCGAAAAGTGGTTGCAGAAGAAGATGTGGTTGCAGAAGCAGCTTTCGACATCAAGTGAGATGTGGTTGTCAACAAAATCTGTTAAAAACTAATTTTCTTTATAAATTGTTACTAATCAGTTATGGACTGGTTTTCAAGAAATATAAGCGTACGCAGTTTTTAATAAGAACTCCCAAACCCAGCTGAAGAAGTACTATGATAATGCTACCTCACACTAAGTCATATTTGTTGGATCGGAAGAACAATAATCATTCCTAATGCTGCCTCAAACAAGTCATTTGTTAATTTAATTAGTTACTATCATCGTTACTTTGATTTGTACCTAGAGGAAATACAAATAACTCTAAAGCCTTTAATAATAATGGGAGTAGTACTAAATTAATTAATAATACGGTAGTACTAATTAATAATTTGATTTGTAGCTAGAGGAAATACAAAAAACTCTAATAATAATGAGGTATTACTAATTAAATTAATAATAAAAGAAATATAATTAGGAATAGTAATGAAAAAAAACAAAAAACTCTAATAATAAAACATAGAAATCTAATAATAAATAGAAATATTGGGAGCTTAAATTGTTCCCACTACATATAATGATATAAGACACATTACGTAAGATATTTATAATTTCTCGTGACTAAAATATTAGGAGATGCATACCATCTATGAAGAAAAAAAAAGAATGGGGTGAGAGAGGCTCGAACTCTCGACCTCAGGATTACTCAGATATAAAGCTATGAGACCTACGCGCTAGCCAACTGCGCCACCACCCCGTTGATGTTACTCTCATACATTTTCCCATAAAATGGATCAGTTTTATCAATATTACGTGCAGAACTTGGTGTTACCAAATAATTTATTTTTTAGAAACCACACTTGCAGTATTTGATGTTGCCCAACAACTCTCAGTTATCATTTATTTCTTCAATTATTGGTAAATAAATAAATATAATTTATTTTTCTTCCCATGATTCATGCATGCAAGTGTGCAATCCTTTCATTTTCTTGATTGATAACTTACATGTGGTGTTCTATATGAAAGTTGTTGGTGGACCTTCAATTGGAGGTCCTCGTCACAAGGCAGCCACCTCCCTCCACTTGCCTTGAGCTAGGAAAGTTCCCCACTTTCTTGTCATTATTAAACCTAAAAAGAAGGACAACACCAACAAGTTGTTAGACTTAATCAACCAAATTATTTTGTCCCCACTAATACTACTGAATTCTAAGTTATATCTCTATGTCTACTAATATGAGCTGATTTCAAAATAACTCAAAATTGAAATATTCTATTTAGTTTTTTTTTAAAAATTAATTAACTATTTAACTATCTAATATAGTTTACTTATAATTAAATAATTCTAACTAAAGTGAAAGATATTTTTCTTGACTGCGTAAGTTCCCTTTCTAGAAACAACGATATTTATAATAAATTTTTATTTAAATATATTTCTTAATAAGTGTTTTACGCACATGCAATACATGTGTCCGGTACTAAGTAGTTTTAGATTGATTTATTGGTAGCAGTTGCGAGTTGCAAAACTCGTAAGGACAAACATCATGACTTCTTGAGCAGCATAAGGATTTTAGTTAAATTAATCATGTTTGGATATTATTATTATTTTTATTTGCTGAAGATATCACCGACCATCCATCCATCCATCCATCACTAAAAGAAAGAGTTTGCTGTCTCATTAATGAGTTCATTTTTGTTCACCCACCAAAACTAAGACACCAATCCAATCAATAGTTGTCACGTAACATTTTTATGCAACCTAAAACTACTTTGGAGGTTGTTTTGTAAACATTCAAAGTGGTTTTGAATTCTATTTTGACTCGTGAGAACATTTGATTGAAGAATGAACATACATCCTAATTTTGATGGACGAACACAAATGGACTACCTCATTAATTACTCTAAATCTTGAAAAAGTGGATTAAGAAGAGATAGAGTCACAAATTTTTAATCATAGACATACAAAATAAGAATAAAAAATCTAAAACTCATTTTCAAGACTTCAAAAATTGAACCAAACATCACCTTGATCAGTTTTATATAACCACATGCAGTATAATAGATAATATGCTGGCTGGCATATATGCAAATCCAAATTATTATTATTATTATTATTATTATTATTATACGAGTTAATGTACCAAATTTTGTATGAAAAAATAAGACACCAATCCAAATCAACCTTCTTCTTCTTCTGCTTAGTAGTAGTGTCTGTCTAGTGTGCAATCTTCATCTTTCTTTTCTTCAAAGTCACTTTGTGCGTGCTTACGTGCATTGGTTCGGTCATTGCCATTGGACCACCATTGTCTATGCTTTATTAACAGTGAATGATCATCGATTCCATTTGTCAATGTAATTAACTATGATAGAATGATTATTATTTACTCTTTCCTACTCTCGATCTCACAAAGAATTCCGAATATAAAGAAAGAATATGTCAGGTATAAATGGATGGAAGAAGAACCCCATTCATTGTTTGGGTATATTACACTATCAAGTATCAACCATGTCAGAAACAGAATAAAGTAGAGGCGTACTGTAATTTTGCAGGAAAATTAATGTTTTAAATATTCATTCATGTTTTACATCACTTTGAAGACAATCAAATTCGGGGGACTTATAAACAAAAAACTATATTTGAACATTTAGGTGTACAATTGGTTTTTTTTTACAAAAATATTTTATAAAATAAACTTATTTCATATCTAACATAACAAATATCTCTATCTCTACTATTATAATGCGGTTTAGAAACTGCTAAAAATTGAGCCATCAAAGTCGTATGTATATCCTCCATTGTTTAATAAAAATATTAAATATCTTTTCAATCACGTATGTATTTTCTCATGTAGTTAAAAAAAATAAATCTTTCTAACTACCTTAACATATAATAAATTATAAAATATATTCAGCATTTAAATTATATTTAAACTAAGTATATGGTATTATCTAACTAAATAGATATTTACATAAAAAATTAAATACATATCCAAAATTCAAAAAATATATTTATAAATAAATAAAATAAAAATATATTCAAATTATATTTAAAATAATTTAATTTAATTTTTATTTTTATCTATTTTTTATTAATATTATAGTTTTTTTTTTGTAGCTTCATTTACGAATGCATTAATGCTAGTAAATGAGAAACTGATTATGTGTGTTTTTCAGTATCAGGAAAAATGTTTTTCAATTTTTTTTCACTCAATGTTACAAAACTTTGATACTACCTTTCAAAATTTCCGTTGTGATAATCTACTGTTGTTAGTCACATGTGACGACCATGACCAACCAAAATTTGTAAAAAGAATCTATTGTCGTTAGTCACATGTGACGACCTGGACTGGCCAACCAAAATTTGTAAATAAGCATGCACGAAAAGAAATTTACCAGGAAGAGCAAAATCAAAACTAAGAAGGGTCGATGTGAAAAACATGTGATTGTTAAGCGTGGACTACTACATAACCGAACGCGCAGTGGAAGAAGAAGAAAAAGTTGACGACTTTTTTTCACTGGCGGCAAACGCCGGTCTACCAAAATCACCTCAAATTCCCAATCCGATCAATCTAGGTTTTCCCAATTCCCCATTCTTCATTATCTCCTATATTCACTTCCGATTGGTCCCGATCGAGATCTATGCGCGTTTTGGAGGGGTTTTGATGGGTTCGGATTGGAACTAGGGCTAGGTTTAGGTTTTTTTTATTTTGTTTAGTGGCAGCGATGGTGACCGGGCACCTCTTCAACTTCCGGAAGCATTCCTGGCCGGCCGACGAGTACGTCGGCAGGACTACTTTCCAGTTGGTGAGCCCCTTCTTCTATGTAAAACATGGATTTGTTTTTTTTTTTTGGGGTAAGGATTTCTATGATTTTACTGTTCTATATTAACAAAGCACCAAAACCCACCAAAAAGATCTAGTTTTGACAAGCTGATCATTATTATTTTATTTTTTCGAGATAAAAATCTAAATTATTTTCTCTTTTTTGGATTTGGATGCTTACTGAGGTTTATATGGTTGCAAAGTGTATTCTTCATGGAAAATGGTATATAATAGTAATGGATTGTAAAAAGGTTTCTTTCTTTTTTTTTCCTTCTTAAAAGTTGAATTTTCATTGATTTGTGTGATTATATCAAATAATTTTTTTGTTGTATTTTGATTGAACGGAAAGACTATGGACCCTTTCCCTTTTTTGACCTTGTGAATGTTCTAACTTCTGTTAATCTTTTGTGTAGTTGGATTTTGATGGTGGCGCGCCACCCGAGCAGGCATGGAGGAGGAGGCTGAATAGCCATGCTAATAAACTGAAGGAGTTTAGTGTGACTTTCATGGAGGCCATTCAGATGGTATTGTTCATTCCCTTAACTGAAGATTGTCTTCTAATAAGCCAAGAACAACGTCTAATTTATGTTGCACAGACACAGACACGGACACGGACACAACAACATGGAACAGTAACACTTTTGTCGTGTCTGTATAAAGTTTACTGTGTTTGTTGGATTTATAGCAGATATGGACATTGCACAAATTTTGGAATGCTGATATTTGTTTTTGGTTGGAATGCAGATGACCCTTGGTCTTCGACTTTGGTCATATGTTCGAGAAGAAGCATCTTACGGGAGGGTAAGCAATTTTTTTTTCTTGATTTTCTTCTTGTAGCTGATTTCCTGTTAAAATATGGAAGATATATTTGTAGCTAAGTGACATAACATATTTAACTAGACTGGCATATCACATCAACAAATGCTATTTTCTGTATGGACTCGACCTTACAGATATTTATATGCAGAAAGCACCCATTGATCCATTTACCCGAGAGAGTTGTAAGCCCTCAGCTTCCCAAGGTGTCCCACTTGGAGGAATGGGGTATGTGGATATATGAAACAAATGTATTGCAAATTCACTTTTAGCAATAACTAATCATTTAACGAAACTCTTGCAGAAGCGGAAGCATATCAAGAGGTTTTAGGGGGGAGTTTAAGCATTGGCAGATTCTTCCAGGGTTATGTGAAATGTCACCCGTGATGGAAAATCAGTTCTCGGTAAAAATAAAAAAAATTCTGCCTTTATGTCGTTTTACTAGCTCTTTATATAAGTTTGACACCCTATTTACCCCATATCTACTGGATAATCTACGTGCCCATATGCTTGAATCTAAGTTGATACCCTTCGGTTTTTATTCTTGCTCTCTTGCATGTTACATAATCATATGTTTCCTGATTTATCCTCACAAGAATTATTTCTATATATATATATATATATATATATATATATATATATATATATATATATATATAGCTTGGGCTAAGCCTACATACGTCTTGACCCTCCCTTGACCCTGCATTAGATTCAGTCCCGTGGCACTGGGGCACCCTTTCGTTAAATTACTATTGTCACATATTTTTTATGCTTAATCTTCAAGAGAAACTACTATACATTGAGTTAATCTACTAGACTACTATAGACTTGCATGTAACAATGACAGTCAGGTATTATACACAATGTGAATATTCAAACAAAAATGTTTGGTTTTAGTTCAAAATAATTAATGTGTATAAAATAGCTTCCATCTAAAATCATTTTAAAGAGAGTTCAAAAACATATTTATTCTTAAGCGGAGGGAGAAATGCATTAGAGTACTGATGCCTGCCTTGCACATGAATATGCATATGGTAATGTTCATCTATTTCCAAAAATAGGTCATTTATGGATATAAAGTTGCCATGCAAATCCAGTAGTGTTTTTCACCATACAAGGATAACGATCAACTGAGTGTCCATTATTTGTTTTGTGAAAGAAAGATATATTTCTGGCATTCGAATCTCGGAGGGTTGATGTGTCAGGTTGACAATCATTCATAAAACTTTGTCAACTCTTTTTAGGAGATCTCATGCTCCGTTGCGGATCCAGTTTTTGATGGGTGAAGGCTTGGATGATGATGATGATGACGATGAAGTGAACTCTTAAAAACCTAGCAATGCCCAAAAGTCATAGAGGTGATGTTTGGAACAATTGCCCCTACAGGTCACCGTATCTCAAATCTGACCTGACAAGTTCTGAGTTTCCATCCCGTGCATCCACAAACCCAAATCCATCTGGTGTCGGGTTCATATTGCCTGTCGAACCACGAAAAGTTCAAAAGAGAGTTGATGAGTTTTATAATTTATTGCTCTGGAGAATGAAGCATGACATAAAGGATTCCTTCTGGACAAAGTTCAACATTTCTGGAAGTTGTTAGAGTTTGGACGAGAAAACTGGGTACAGACTAATGATCATACATTAGTCCAAAAGCATTCTGAATTATGTGCATGAAAGAAGTATGAAAGAATTACCGACACCAAACTGACTTTTTCTTTGATGCTTAGAAAACCTCGCTTCGATCTCCAACACGTTTGCTTTGAAAGATCTCTTTGGGGTCCCATATCTGATTATGTTCGTATCTTTGTTACCTAGTAGTTAGAAGATAATCCTTGGTAAGGCATTGTTTTTCATCTTGGGGACTGCTAAAGGTTGGGGTTAAAAGTCTTTTACCAATAGGCCTGTGTTAATCAAACCGTGTTATTAATTTCTGCTCATGGCAATGCCAAATGTCCCTTAACCTGAGAGTCCATCTATTACCGTTTACTGCCTAAATTATCTACTGTAACCAAAGTAAAACTCGGTGTTGGAACGGTTGCTGTTGGTTGGGTCATGTGTCGTGTCAAGACCGATCACAACTATAGGGAAAGACAATTCTTTTTCGAAAACTTTTGTTGAGCGTATCATTGAATTTATTTGTTGTCTCCTAGCAGATTCGGCACTAGTGGACCCAATATAATCAGTTAGAACACAAATCTTCCAAAATGACCTGCCTTGCTGTGCAATTTCTAATTTCTGTTTGGTAATGTTATTCGGTTGCTGCTGATTTCTTTATGCATGTTTCCTTTAAAATTATTTAAGACAGATGACCAATAGACGTGAATGCAAAACACAAAAATTTCACACGTTTCCTGCAATAATCATTTCATGATTGTATTGCTTGCTTAATGCAGATTTTCATTTCTCGTGATGGAGGGAACAAAAAGTACTCTTCGGTTTTAGCCCCTGGTCATCATGAAGGAATAAAGTAAGGGTTATTTGTGTACATGTTGTTGGTTTTTTATGTTGTATGTTTAGTATTCAATTCATTTATTCATTTTTTGTGAAAATATTTCCAATTACAATGCTAGAATAAAAGATAAAGAGCATGGTAGAAAACACAAACATATGGGGGAAAAAAGGCATCAGTAACCATTTTTATATAACCCCCATAAACTTTGTATTTGTGCTAGTTGCATTATGAGTATGTGCCAATTATTTACATTTCACACTCAAGTTCTTATCTAAGAATATATGCGCCCAAAGATGAAGTAGCTGAGAAGTTAAAAGTAGGAAGAGTCCCAAGGCATTTTTTTTTTTGCAAATAGATAGTTTGTTATGATTCAAGTTTCTAGAACAAATAGTCATGTGTGGAAGTTATGCAGATATGTCATTTATGATTTTCTTGTTATAATTGAAATTGATGTAGATGTAGTTGTGCTGCGAATTGCATGAGGTCGAAGATAGATTATTTAATCCTCTCAGCTTATATCCAATATTAAACAACCCTAGACATACTTTACAACTGCTCGGAACTGCTTGTATTTGTAGTTTTGAACTCTTTTATCTTGCTTAACATGATATCAGAGATTAAGCAAATATTCTGTATTCAGCTTTTTAACAGTTTTTCTGAATAAACTTTCTCATGTTTATGTTGCATGTCTAAGTATTGCCATCATAGATAGTATGCTGAAGACTTTCCATGTTTATGGTGCATATCTCAGCAATGCCGTCATAGTAGAGTCGTCCACATAAGGAGTATCTGTGATTGTTCAGTCAAGGAACCTTGTCTTCTAGCCTGCAATGGTTTAGGGAATGCCACAAATAATCCCTCAAGTCTGGGCTCATAGACTAGAGAAAAAAACAATATAAGTTCATCTGCGATTTCAGATATGCTCTTCCATGATGGCTGTGCTCCATCTGCTTGGTTCATCAGTAGAAACAATGTGAAAGAACTCCCATATTAACACCTTTGCTTGCAGGTGAAATGAATTCAGAGTTACTGTACCTTTTGTTTAAATACACTTGACAAGAAATATAATCCAAACATCATTTTTTGCTTGTCATATCAGATGACACAGTTTTACTTACAAATCTATGAGATGACTGAGCCAATTCTTTCTTCTGTTCTATAGTAATGCATTTGGTATTTTCTTTCTTGGAAACTACGAGGATTTGATTACTTTACTGTTGAATTTTTAGGAAATTTGGTGACAAAGGCATATCATCATGGGACTGGAACCTTAGCGGTCAACATTCCACATACCATGCTTTATTCCCCAGGGCTTGGACTATATATGATGGTACTGTATGCCAGTATTATTCTTGAGAATTATGTACTCTTCACTGTTTTGTCTAGGGATATGTCTGAGGCTGGGTTTGGTACAGCTTATCTAGGTTGCTGCTGCTTTTTTTTCTTTTGAAAAGCAGCAGCAAAGTGTGTTTGGTAGAACCAGCTTCTGATTAATTCTTGATAAGCTAGTATTTGCTTTTTGGCTTCTTTTGAAAGCAGGGGGAGGCTGCTTTCAAAAGCTGCTTTTGTTTTCTGAAAAGCAGCAGCAATACCAAACCCAGCCTAAGAATTCTTGTTAATATACTCAAAAATATAATATTATTTTGTATCATTGTCTAATTATAGGTGAACCGGACCCAGAGCTGAAAATTTCATGTCGGCAGATCTCTCCATTTATACCTCATGACTATCGCGAGAGCAGTCTTCCTACGTCTGTTTTTGTTTACACTGTATGTATTCTTCAGTTTCCTAGCCAGTGTTTAATTTACACTCTGTGTATATTTGCGTCCCCCCTCCCCGGCCGCCGCCACCAAATTCTATCTCTGAGTGCGTGTGTGTTCGCACACGACTGCCCTACATGATTGCGTGAATTTAGTTGCAGACCAGGTCATATGTAATTTTTTGAAAGATTTGACTTTTGATCCATATGAAGTACAACTATGTATCATTATAGCCATTCACTGTATGTATCATTTCTGATGTTCATAATTCATATACTAAGTTACTAGTGAACAATGAACATGCTGCATGTATGTTTGCATTTTGAAGTCTGTCAATCTTTTGTTTCCTGCAATATTATTTTTCTGGAAATACTTCTCAATACGGTTTTAAGGAATTTCCCTATTGTTGTAAACTTTGAAGTGATTATCAGTTCATCTGGCGGTTTGGTAAATAATTGGTTCGTATATTGGTCGAGCTGAATGGAAAAGTGATCTATGTAGCCAGCCACAAATACATGTGATAAAGGCTTTGTTTTTTGTTGTAGTGAAAAATATTCATGGAAGAAAACTTCTAACAATTATTTATATGAATAGTAGAATATGATTTTTTTTTTTTACCAATGGAGTTGCGTATTGAATTAGTTGTTGTCTGTTGTAGCTGGTGAATACTGGTAGAGAAAGGGCGAAAGTCAGCTTACTTATGACTTGGGCGGTATGTGAAGATCTCTGTCCACTTATGTCCCAAATTTATTTGTTTAATTACTAAATTGTCATCACATCTTCATTATGGCATTTTTGTTTAACTGGTGCAGAATTCCATTGGAGGAGTTTCTCACCTATCTGGAGGCCATACCAACGAGCCATTCATGTTAGTTGTACCTCATTAAAATACTTTGAATCTTAGTCAAATAGAGTTGATATTTTAAGCTAGTATGGATTTATTATTTATTATTCCATTTGCAGAGGAGAAGACGGAGTATCTGGGGTGCTTCTACATCACAAGCAAGTTGTCAACCCTTGATTGCTCTATTGTGACGGTTGTTAGAAGATTTTCTTTTAGGTCATCTCTTGCTGTCATGAGTCCACCTTATGGCATATTATTCCCACTCACATTTGCTTCTGTAGACAGAGACCTCGTGATTATCTTTGGTTTCTGTCTTGCTTACCCTATCTCTAATTTCTTGTCATTATGTCCCGTCTTAGTTATGCCATGTGTGCTATGTGGATTGTCATCTGTGCCTTAAATTTATGTTTATGCTAAACTTGTTGGAGTGTGGTGTATCTAATGGTGTTAGAACATAATGCAGGACTGCTAAAGATAACCCTCCTGTTACTTTTGCTGTTGCTGCTTGTGAAACTCAAAATGTGAATGTAACAGTTTTGCCTAGTTTTGGGCTGACCGGGGAGAATAATATTGCAGCTAGTGATATGTGGGACATTATGGTGAAGGTAGTTGTTCTCCTTGTATTCTACTTAAATCTTTTTTGACACGCAACTTTTATGTTGCACCTATTTTTCTTTATGGTCATGTCTGATCCAGTACTTCTAATACACTGATATTTTTATTATTGGATTCGATTTTTCTAATGGATGTATTTCTAATGCCTCAAGGAGGGAAATTTTGAGCGAAAAAATTTCACTTGTGGCCCAAGTTCACCTTCCTTGCCAGGACATACACTTTGTGCTGCAGTTTCAGCTTCTACCTGGGTAGAACCTCATGGAAGATGCACTGTTGCCTTTGCTTTGGCTTGGTCATCTCCTAAAATCAAGTTCCAGAAGGGTTCTATATATCACAGGTGAATTACTCGTCAGTAAGCATATGATGTAGACTTGTTGATTACAGTTGGCATTGTTCCCAGAGCTTCTAATTGTCAACTCTTGCATTAAAGCCTCTTTGTATACACATTTGCTTGCTCTGGGGTAGGCTTTGTGCAGGTCTTTCTTTGCAATAGATAGACATGTAATAGTGATATGTGCATATTTAATAACAAAGGGACAAATATTAACTTTTCCATTGCAGACACTTCAGTTTTCACCAAAGCCAGGTAGTCTAGTAGGCCAATTTGTCCTCCTCGAATTGTCCTAATGCAGACCAATAAACCAGTGGACATCATAGTATCACTGCACAATGTACATGCAAAAATGGATTTGTTGGAGATTTGTTGGTGTACATAGACATATTTAGTGTTTCTGTTGGACGGTTCTCTTGGATGTAGGCATATGTTGCTTGGACATGGACACAACCATACAACTTGACCCAAGCGGTATCCACACTGATTTTGCTGTGTCCAGACTCCATATATATTTTGGGTTTCCGTATCAAATCCAGTCACTGAGTTTGCGTGTCCATGCTTTCTAGGAATGGACTGTTGACCAAGGTTCCTTAATTGCATGTCTATTTCTGACACTTTAGCTTTGGCATTTTTTTTTCATATATTAAGATCTAGGCACTTTCTAGGAATGGACTGTTGATCAAGGTTCCTTAGCGAGGAATTAAAGATCCATTTTTCCCTTAAAGTTTTTGATAAATCTTTGGACTGCTTTTAGTTATTTCATATTTTCTGCAGGAGATACACAAAGTTTTATGGAACTTCTGAAATATCGGCCACTGATCTGGTCATGATGCATTAATGAGTACGTGAAAATCCTTTCTGCTTCTAAATTTAGATTTTTAATATTTATGCAAAATGCTGGTATAACCATTATTCTGAACCTTAGTATTTGATACAACACTTGTCAGAGTATAAGTGGTGGGAGGAAGAAATTGAGAAATGGCAAAATCCTGTACTAAGGGATGAAAGGCTTCCAGAATGGTAAGGATGCCCCAAGTTCCTTTCTTGTAGACGTAGGGTAATCAGACAATATTGGGATTTATGCTGTTTAAGATTGCATGACTTAAAAAGAAAGATTGCACGACTTCAAAAAATATATTCAGCCTTAGACAAGTCTTTACATTTAGTGTCTTAGTTGATGAGACTGATGAGACAAGTGAATAGCTTGTTCTGCAAGTATTACTGCTATTAGTGATAACTCAGGTTGAGATTTAATTCCACAAACACTAATGATTTGTTATGACGATTGCAGGTATAAATTTACTCTCTTTAATGAGCTTTACTTTCTGGTTGCTGGGGGAACAGTATGGACAGGTATGCTATCATTATGTGAATGGCTTATGTAAGTCATTTAATGCTCATTTGTTTTACTTGCATAATAGGTACATTTTGAGATTGCGTGATTCCTAGGGTTCTATTTTGCCTATCAATATTCATATTTGTCGAATAAGCTTGGGCACTAGAGTTATACATGGACGTTTGTCATGCTTGTTGGTTTTATAAAGCTCTTTTAAATGTTATTGCCGTTGATTCATTTCAAATGTTAACCTCAATAGTTTTCTTTTGAAAGGACAGAATATAATGACATCTTAAAAACCAATGCAGATGGTGAAGCTCCAGTTATTGAAGAGAAAAAAAGTGTTAAAAAGAAGGATAAATCTAGGAAGGGAAAATCTGGATCCACCAAAAATGGCAAGGCAGGTGAAATGGTTGAGCAAAATGCTGCACTAGGGGTGAGAAGGGTGAGAAAAGATGACAATGAAAGTTTGGTCCCAAGTTCTCTGGCTGGACAAGAGCTATCAGATTGCGAGAAGGATTGTGGCACAGAAAATCAGGATGGTACTCATTCAGGTCCTCATAGTGATGAGAATGTTGGGAAGTTTTTGTACTTGGAAGGGGTGGAATACATCATGTGGAATACATATGATGTACACTTCTATGCATCTTTTGCTCTTCTTGACCTTTTTCCCAAAATTGAGCTGAGCATCCAGCAGGATTTTGCCAGGGCTGTCTTATACGAGGACAGAAGAAAAGTAAAATTCCTAGCTGATGGTAACTGGGGAATTCGTAAAGTTAGAGGAGCTGTTCCCCATGACCTGGGAACCCATGATCCCTGGAATGAAATGAATGCTTACAATATACATGACACAAGTAGATGGAAGGATCTGAATCCGAAGTTTGTGCTTCAGGTGTATAGAGATTTTGCAGCTACTGGTGATATGACCTTTGGAAGAGAAGTCTGGCCTGCGGTTTGTGCTGCTATTGATTACATGGATCAGTTTGATCGTGATGATGATGGCCTCATTGAAAATGATGGATTCCCAGATCAAACATATGATGCTTGGACTGTTCACGGCATCAGTGCTTATTGTGGTTGCCTCTGGCTTGCATCACTCCAAGCTGCAGCAACAAT
The DNA here is from genome assembly GCA_036927795.1 of Iris macrosiphon. Taxonomy (NCBI): domain Eukaryota; kingdom Viridiplantae; phylum Streptophyta; class Magnoliopsida; order Asparagales; family Iridaceae; genus Iris; species Iris macrosiphon. Next base: position 208,162,474 of record JAYESA010000002.1, on the reverse strand, counting down.
GGCTCATCGTCTTGGGGATCATGCCTTTGCTGAGAAATGCAGTATTAAATTTTTGAAAGCTAAACAGGCATTTGAATCCAAGCTATGGAACGGTTCATATTTCAACTATGACAGTGGGACAAGCAGCAACAGTATGTCAATTCAGGCGGATCAATTGGCAGGTCAATGGTATGCTGCTTCTTCTGGACTGCCTTCACTTTTTGATGATGGCAAAATTAGAAAGGCACTTCAGAAGATATTTGAATTCAATGTGATGAAGGTAAGAGGTGGACGTATGGGAGCTGTCAATGGAATGTACCCAAGTGGAAAGGTCGATGAAACTTGCATGCAGTCGCGAGAAATTTGGACTGGGGTGACATATGCCGTGGCTGCCAACATGCTTCTTGCTGGGATGGAGCACCAGGCATTTACTACTGCCGAAGGAATCTTCATTGCAGGCTGGTCAGAAGAAGGATATGGGTTAGTAACCCTCTCCCTTCCCTCTCTTATCATCTTTTCCCATGAGGCTGGCACTCACATTGTGACTTTTTATAACTTTGGACGCTTTACTTAATTCTATCTGTTAGATCACAGGTTGATATGTTGGTCTTTTCATACTTTTTTCCTTATCCAGATCAACTTAGGTAGGTATGGATCACACAACTCGTGTCTAAGAAAACCATAACCACTTTCCCGACTGCAAGTTTACGCATTGCTTTTAAACATTGGATCTGATTGTCATTGGTGAAAACATTATTTTATTGTTCATATGCGGTATGCTTTCTGCTGGGCCATGATTGGCAGTTCATGTTACGGCTGCTACAACATCGACATTTGTTTTTGCAGAACTATTGTACTATATATTTGAATGTCCATTATCTTGGCTCGCCAGCCATTATTAGCTATCTAGGTTGCATGGACAAGAACATGGATATAGATCCAGGCTATGGCAATTTTTAGAAGGTGGATCTGTGAACCTTCACAGGTATATAGCTGTGAACGGATACTTAAACCTGAAAGAACTATAGAGATCTCCTAAATCCTTTTTCTTTTTGTTAAATACTTATCAAGAGAGGATATAAAATCTCACCCTGATTTCTGTCCAAATGCATAGAAAATCCGTGGCTGCCAAGTGCCAACAAAATGACTAGGATTAGATTCCTCTTATCTTGTGAATATTTATTTGGAGGAAATTAGGAAAATCCCATCGAGGATCTTGTGAATGTTGGCATGCCAATTTATTAAGCTGCATAGCTCTTGAATATTTCACTGGTTTAACCTTCGAAATTGCATAGTTACAAATTATGTGTGTTTTGCTATAATCTGATGCTTTCTATTATCCATTACTTTACAATATGGTAATGGTACCAGTTTATTGATGTAATTGAATCACAGGATTTAACTGGGTAAAGTTATCTAGAACTTGCATTATTCTTGCCCTCATTCGTCCTTAAGTTTCTTAGAGAGCTGAAATTTTGGTTCCTGCCGGATGCAGGTATTGGTTCCAGACACCCGAAGGATGGACAACCGATGGGCACTACCGCTCCTTGATGTACATGCGCCCACTTTCTATCTGGGCCATGCAATGGGCATTATCACCCCCAAAGGCTGTTCTTGATGCTCCCAAAGTAAATGTGATGGAGAGGGTCTACATATCCCCCCTAACTATTAGAGCCCTCAGTGAGACTGGAGTGCGGAAGATCCCACCCAAAAGAAGTTGTTTCAGTAGTGCTGTCTTCCACTGTGACTGCTGACTCGGGTAGTTATTGACTTTGTATAGAGTAGGCATTTCTGAGCTTTCCCAATCCTGGAGAAGAGGCAGGGGTCGGGAGGAGATTTTTTTTTCATGAGAGCCATAGAACAAGAACTGTAAGTTATAGAATAGGCTCATAAATGACATACATTCTGTTCACATTTTAGGCCTTACAAATTTTATTGCACCTTGGTCCTTGAGAAAATTATCTCAGCATGTTTGCACCTGCAAAGCTATTGAAATAAGAATATCTATAATATTGATGTTGAATCTCAGAAGATGATCAGAAACTTCAATCTCGAGAAGTTTTCTGTTCTATTGTCAGTTGCAGCCACTATGCATTTGAATCGTGTTATTCAACCATTATACCCAGAGGTTCGAGCTATTAGGTTGTTGTAGGCCAAAAATGTGCACTAGTACTACTTGATCACAAAAATTAGCCTAGTAATATCAAGTGAAGTCTATCCTAGCTGAGAACATTACTATTCCTTTCCCCCGGTGCTTGGGGCTGCATTAGGGCTCTTAAACTAGCTTAATAGTCCCACATCGGATGTGTGGAGAGAGCTAGTTAGGTAGATATATCGATAGTTGATATTCTTAACTGCGGTTGAGTCAAGGGACGATGGCTTCGACACTGCTGCCGCAACTAGAGGCTGAGGATGCTTGCATTGTGCCCCATGTTCATAATGGTTTCATTGAATGTTCTCGCTCAGAAGAAGTTCATGCTCATCCTCATCATATATATATACCATGTAGAGTTTTTGCATCCGATTATTGTCAATCATGAAAGCCACGCAACACGCTTATGTTTTATCCTATGAAAGATTTCCTTCATCTCGTTTGGGTTTGAACAGATCACTGACAAAATTTCTTCAACGTAAATTACATATTGTCTCGTCGTGAGATCAATTTGCTTACTTGAAGGCTCATAACATCATAGAGAAAAGTGAAGGTAAGATATGTAGAAACATGATTTTCATATTGACATCTATACTAAAAAAAAAGGACATTGCTTACATTACAATGAAGAGAAACATTAACAAGACCAACCACACAAACCTAAATCCTAATTATTCATAGATATGGATAATCTCACATAATCCTACTAAACACTAAAAGCCACCAAAACCTACATATTTCCTTTCTTTTTATTTTCTCAAAAAGACTTTCCTCTCTCTTGTTTTCTCAAAAGAGATGCCCATATTTACAGTCTAAGATAAAAACCTAGAAGTTCAGTATTTCTTAATTATCAAGAAACTAATCTAAACCCTCAATCTGAAAAAGAACAAAAAAAAAAAATCCTTTCTCCTCATTGCCTTGAATAGTATTTTTTTTTATGTTCTAGTTGAAATAAGAGCCAAATGCACCAACTTATATGCAATTACTATGTTCAAGGACTCCCTCTGTCGGTAAATTCGTTTTGTTAAAGTTAAGATAGGTCTCCGGTGTCACAAGGCTTCCACTTTTACGTTTGTATCCCCCCATATACATGGAGAAGTTGCTTTCTTGACTCGAACCTGCATCCACCATCACAAACAACAAACCTAATCATCAGTCCAAGTGATAACCTCAAATTCACTTTTTAATTGAACTTCTTCAATTTGTGTTCCTTTTCTTTCTGAGCTCTTTACTTTTGTATTTATGAGCTGCTAATGGCGTCAACTATCAGTGAAGGACAACCTTAATCACATCCATAGCATCAAAGTCTTTGTCCTACATCTGTAGGTTAGACCACATTCATTTGTAGCTTGAGGGCATGTGCTTTCCCTTTGCCACTTGGCATTATTAAAATAGGGCATGTTTAACAGAAGAATAACACATTTAAGGGAAATTAGCTATAAGGAAAAAGTTTTGGAAAAATTAGGATTAGAGAAACATCCCGCCAGTAGCACTGCGAAAATTTGGAAAGACTAGCAGAATTTTCACAAATTTTGCCAATTAGTCTGGCGAAATTTTAATCGACTGTTTGGCCAATGGTCCGACTCTTATTGGCTCTTTCGGTCCGACTCTTATTGGCTCTTTCAACGACTATTGGTTAGATGTCAGATTGGAGTACTAGATGTACGAAACAAAGCTGGGAGACCAGAAAAGAACCGCAAAACTGAGAGTAAATTATTATTGTTTATGTTGTAATTAATCTCAAGAATGAAATTTTTTTTTATCTTCGATGTTTTACTTATCTATTGGGTAAAAATTGTTCGTTACACTTAATTTTTGGTAAAATCTTTTGGACAATAAAATTGAATAGTTATGTTTTACGCTCTCTCTCTCTCTCTCTCTCTCTCTCTCTCTCTTACCATAATTGCCAATAATTACTCTTTAACTATTTTGGCCAATGCAAAAAAAGTTTTACTGAATAAAGGCATCACAAATTTGTACGTCTGCAAAATAAAATGATACATGTCTTCCACCCAATAAAATGATACATGTCTCAGCTACCTCTTCTGGCAAGTCGCTTGTAATCCCTGCAACGTCCAATTTTGTTATGTAGTCGTTGTCTCCTTTGTGTCACATCCTTCTCGGGCTCATATGAACCACCATCCTCCTGCAAGTCCTCCTGAGAAGGTATCGGCTATGATGTCATGATGGTGTCCTCCTCCTGGAGTTGTTAATATCTGCTTAATAGTATCCAACACCAAAGTTCTCAAACCACTATAACGTGCCAGCCTGCTGAGAAGTGTCCTCACCAGTCTGATATTGCGTGCTTGTGACATTGTGTCGAACCCTACATCGGATATGGTTGTCTCTGACTAACACTACATGCAGTATAATCCGACGGGATATATAATGGATGCATCCGGGACTTTGGCCCATTTGCACATTACCCAGATTTTTTTGTAAAATCGTTTGGCACATATCAATATGTGGTTTTTGGAGTCCTTGTTGCACTCTAGGTACCTGGAATTGTATTAAATTTAGTCAACAATTTTTTTTTCTATAGGTGTGATATATTAAAAAAAACACGTATCATTCCAGTCATACGTTCATAAAAAGCACACAAGTTAGAATTATCTATAGTTCGAATCTGGATGGAACCGTATCTCCTCAAATCCATAAGCTTTGTTGCTTACAAGAGAGGCTCTCCACCAATGTCGGTGAGCAATATCATTGAATGTTGTATCATTTAAACATGATTAGGGTTAGGGGACGGCTTTTAGGATTATGATTAGGACTAGAGTTAGAATTTAGGATTATATATAAAGTATCTAATTAAATAAATAAACATGAAATTAATTAACTAATTTAAACAACTAATTTATTTAAACAAATAAATATAGACTCGTTGTTTTTTGTTGCTCTGCTCCTGCTTTTGTTTGCTGCTCCTGCTACTTCGAATATTTCTTCTCTTTCTCCTCTTTTTTGGCTCTTTCTTTTATTCTCTCTTCTTTCTATTCTATTCACCTCCCCCCCCCCCCCCCCCCCCCCCCCCAAATCCCCTTATACCTCTTATATATAGGATATGAACCAATATAGTCGTTGGGTGCTGACCGTTAGGGCTAATGATCAACTAAAATTTTGTCCGTCAGACTGTGGGAATTTGCCCTACTGGCGGACAAATTGACATGATCTCTCTTAAAAAAAAATTGCCAAATTTTTTCTTTACAACTAATTTTATTAAACTATATTATTGCATAGAATTTTTTTTTCATGTTTAATTAACTCCACCTTTTTTTTATTTTAACCCCCATATTAGTTGTTAGTTGATGGTTTATTGCTTTTTTTTTTTTATAGGAAATATTTTGCTAATCTAAAATAATCGAGATGCATTTAAGAGGATAATGATTTTGAAATCTCGTCCTGATAAAAACAACAATAAAGACTTCTATCAAAATTTAGGGTTCAGCTATTTGAATAATTTTCATCATCTCTATTAAGACCACCTTGACGCAATATTAGCCGCTCCATATCCTTTTTATGCCTCAAACCGAATTCCTTTTGGTCCATGCTAACAAGTTTTCTGTTATGTAAGTGTTACTCCTATCTCTAATAAAACATTCTAAATCATCTTAATTGATCCTATCAAAATTCGGTGGGGGCATTCTCTTTATTTCTATGTTGATAATTATCACTAGTTACTGGAGGATATCCGTTCTTGAGCCGCTATTCCTGCCACTCGCTCACTGTTGAATGTTATGTTTATGTTTATGTTTATGTTTGTGTTTATTTTTATTTTATTTTACTTTACTTTTTCCTCTTATCCCTTTTTTCTTCTTGGTCCTTTCCTTGTCATAGGCGAAAAGCATACTTAGACACCAAGATCCTTCGGGGCCTAGGCACAAAGCACAAAGGCATGTGCCTGAGCAAAGAAATATACAATAAGAAAGAACATAGGTCCTCGACCTTGAAAGTGCTCGCTGTTGCTCTGTTTCTAGTCTCGCTTGTCCTAAAACAAGTGAGCTTTAGCGGTGCTTCAACCCTAGATGGAAGGGCTGATGATGCTATTGGATCTTTATACAAGTCCACCCTTGTTCGCAGCATATGCAATGCATACACCTGGCTGAAACGAGGCACAACCTTCTTCAGCACCGAGCTTTTCATGTAGGCATGTGCCTAGGCACACTTGTAATAACTACGGCCCTTCCTTCATCTATTCTTCTTGTTTCCGTTTCTTTCCCATCTCTTCATCTGGTCCTCGTCTTCCTCACCTCTATTTACATAATATGGGCCCCCCTTGTCAAGGTTTGATAGTTATCGTTGTTCTAAATTATTAATTATTTGTTGCTTCACCATTTTAAGTTGTTATCTTTAATCATATAATATAAGTTGCTGGTGATCAGTACCATCTAAATAGTGTTCAGATGGTAATTGCAGCTTATTTTTCTAAAGTGGGTTGTTATTGAGAAGATTATAGGTGTTAATTTAGGTAGAACAATGGAACCCTTCAAAATACCTATCATTACAACTTAAAGGCTAATTGGATGCTAGATGACTGCTTAAGTAGCCAGCCATGCTGGCCACCACATTTTCACCTGTGTTTTAGACTCTAGTAAGGCTATATCTCCTATGCATTGTTAGTGACTACACCAACTTATGTTATAAGTTGCCAAGTGCCAATGGGAAACTATATGAGGTAATGGTAGATGACACAAATATATTGCCAATCTAACTCTTTTAATAAACACTTCATTTTCAGTGCTCTTTGAGATGTTAATTGTGCAAAGGGATCTTCTTGTGTCACTGGTTAATTGCAATTGTTTTTTTTTTTTTTTTTTTTTTGCTTTGCAGGACATTGTGCATGGGGATATTAAGCCTGTAAACCTTTTGGTAACAAGAAATGGAACAGTGAAGATTGATGATTTCAGTGTTAGCCAAACTTTTGAGGTGATTCTTACTTTCCCTTACATCAAGTGATAATTTCTTTTACTTGGAGCTGAGGTCATATTGGAAATTTATGTTCCCCTTTATGATGTTTTCTGCAAAAATGTTTATACCTTATTTAGACTAAAGGTATCCTCTCTTGTTGATGTGCCATGTATAAGTCAAGGTTCGCATTATCGGCCGATACCAATACGTTTCGGCCATATCATATCGGTTATGTATCGGCCATCGGTTACGTATCGACCATATCGTATCGATTTTGGCATGTTCGATCCTACTCATTTGGATACTGGTTGATACTGAAATTGTAGCTCTCTTTTACCGTCAATTAGCAAAGAAAAACTAAAAAAAGAGAATAGTGGCAATGCCACAAAACAATGTCAACCCAATGATTTGATCCTGCTATAGATTAACATGCTAGAGTGTGTCGATAAAATTTCATATATACACAATGTAATTATTACCATTTGTCGAAATTTGTGTACTATAAATTCACAACATCCATAGATCTTGATATTTTTCCATTCAAAATTTAATGAAAATGTTTATCGTTGGTAAATAATTCAACAATATTGAATATTATCCCACTAAAAACTGAAGGGAACAACATTACTAATAAGATTTTGCCTAAATATATAAAAAATGTACTCTTTAAAAAAATAAAAAATAAAAGCTTATTATCTTTTGCCTTTTCAAACCAAAAACTCCGAAACTCGATCTGGAACCGTCGGAACTCCCGAAACTGTCGATACCGAAAGACATAAGAAGGTTTTGAAAATGATTCCTTTACTTATACTGCGTACCTTGGTATAAGAGCGTCCCAGTGCCACGTGGCTTTCAACCTATTACCCCCCATAGATTTGAAGAGAATGTTCCCTGACTTGAACCTGCATCCTCTAGGATGCAAACAACAAACCTCACCGTCATCTATGTGATGTAGAATCTATGTACCACTCATTGAGTCAAAGGCTTTCACAAAAGCTTTTTGAGAATAAAGTATTCATTTCTGACAACAAAGAAGAATATCGATGTTTCTGATATTTATGGTTACAACACAATAGTTAAATTGGAGCATTTAGTCTCATATCGATGTTTCTGATATTTATGGTTACAACACAATAGTTAAATTGGAGCATTTAGTCTCATACCGATACCTGAGGCTGTAAAGCTATTGAAACTTTGTTCCCAAATAGGCCTAAAAGTTTTCGGTTTTCAATTTAGGATTTCCTGGTGGTTGAATTAAGGCATGAGTTATTGTGATTTGGCAGGCCTATTTAATTTTGTGTGAATTAGACGTGTTAGTATGCTACCTTCATTTTCATTTTGAGATAACGTGTTATTTTTATCACATGGTTATTTAAGGGTTTTTTCGTTTTTACACCACATGCAATCCTTCAAGTAGGCTGGATCGGTTTCCATGTTCCAACTTGTGATTGTAGCTAAATCTCTCTCATAGTTGCTTCATTCATCTACATCACATATATGATGGTTCATTTCTTTTAAGTTCTAACACTAAACGTAACTGTGAAGTTATTCTTCATGGAACTACTGATCTTTTCAGCATCTAACACCAACTTTTGGCCTTTGGAAATATATAGTCACTATTTAACTAGGAAGCACAGATACTCCAAAATGGGTACCATGTTCATATCACTGTCACGTCCCAGTCCTAAAATACCAAGGGACTAGACACGTGGCAATGGCCAGCAGCACACACCGATGGGCAGGCCCAATTTAATGGACCCATCAGGGTGTACTTAAGCTGTAAAACAACAGAAGGGTCTAGTATACTAATCTCATACACAGAAATGAATACATAAATATGAAATATACATCAACATCAAGTCTCAATAAAATATATCTCGGGGAACAACCCGATGATAAGTCTGATACAATAGTTCATTAAACAAGAAATAAAAGAGTCTAATAACAACAAAGACTGAGTATAGAATAAGCAGATACTCAGGAGAAATTCTCAGCGATCACCTCGTCATCGGGTTCTGGTACTGCTCCAAAGACTGCTCCTGTCCCGTACACCTCAGGGTAGATATCCTCTGCTAAACCTGGGGACATAATCCGGATCCAGGTCCTCAGGGGACATAGTAAGTTACAAGAATAACTCATGCCAAAATAAATGAAGTGCAGTAATAAATGAATCAATAGGGTAAACTATATAACCAGCTAAGTGATATGCAATATGAGAGCATGAATCATACTCAGGCTGAGACTACTATAGGCTCTGTGTCGGAAAAATCTATAGCAATATTCTCTCGAAGGGCCAGTAATGAGCCAAAGCTCTGTGTCAGAGTCTAAGGCACCTCCAGTAATGTAATATATATATATAATCAGCCTTTTGTATGGTAAATCTCTCCCCACCCAATGTAATCACACGTCTCATGTTCACGATGTCTCATGTCCATGTCACGCAAGATCATATCTAATACATCAAGTCATAATGATAGCCAGATATATGTATAAAGTATATGTCACGAAACCTGTATCTTATACAGAATCACCATGAATATCTCAGGAAGATTATGTCTCATGAATAGTGTCAGGTGTTCTGTGGTATAACGTACTTGATGATGCAAGCATGAAAAATGTATAGGGTCTCGATATCCATCTCTAGGTGACGTTACACAACTCCGCGTACGGCGTTGACATCCGAATATTATTCGGACGTTAAGTAATGTCACACGGTCCTGGGTTGAACATATTTATCATATAATTAAATCAAGGAAATAACATGTAGCAAATACTGCAAGATTGGCAAGGTACACTTGCCTGGGGTTTGGACTCCAACTGCTGCTCTGGTATCAGCGAGATTTGCAGGTACTCCTCCGGTTGCTGAAATAAACGTTACCATCATGTTCAGAAGATATCAAATAGCTAGAATTGCCTGTCCATAAGTCTCATTTGGACACAGGGGCAAAAGTGACCGTTTCTAGTCAAAGCGGAGTCCACATGTGGCCCGCTTCGCACCGAAAAATGTGTCAGAGACAATGTTCTCCAAATTCGTTAAACTTAGTGTCTACAAGTCCAGAACGATGATACAAATCCAACAGAATGTCCAGAACTGGATTCAGATGAGCCGATCACAAAATCGCCTGTCAAGTGGAGCCGTGGGGCCCACGATACGGAATTTTGTCAACGTTCTCAAAATCGAACCAAACTTGGGTCACAGGACCAGCGTATTGCTACGAGTCCGATGGCGCAAGTTTCGTTTCGAAACGACGAGCACACACGAAGTTACAACGAGTTTCAGAACAGGGCCGATACGGGGTGTTGTCGACGGATACGCGTTGATTCCGGTGTGCACGCACATCCAAATCAACTTCTGCGAAATCCCACACGTCCGTATCGACAGTGCGCACCTTTCGGTGAAGTCCGCACACGACCAAGTCGCCTCGTTTAGCGGGGCGCACACAGTTCCGAGAAATTTGGGTTTTTAAATAACCAATATTTTGGTCATTTTCACCCTCGAAAATATTATAAACTACAGTTCAATAAATTAAACTAAAAATAGGGTTAAAAACTTGGTCATATAGTCTAAATTACTGTTCAAGCCAATTTTGAAAATATTTAACTGGTTGGTCGCAAAACAGTCGCGAACTAGGGAGTTCGGGACAAATTCTGAATTTTCAGAAATAGGATAATTTTTCCTGATTTTGCGTCGCGGTTTGCGACCGGCACAGGACGTGACACGCCGAACCGATGGCACTGATTTCGAGGGGGTCATGCAGGGTACGCGTCACAGTTGACAGAACGGAAAAAGAGGCGGCGAGGAGAGAGAAACATTCACCTGAACAGGGGTAGATATTGTCTGTGCTTCGCGCACGAAGCGGCGCGACGCGGCGGTGGCGGAGCTCACTGCTGTGTCGTCGGGGCTTGGCGTCGCCGGGGAGAAGCGGTCGAGGCTCGGCGGAGCTGGCTGGGTCGAGGTCGGCCGGGGAGCTCGGGGTCGCCGTCGGAGAGAAGGTGGTTGGCGGTGGCGATGGCAGCGGATTTCGACGGTGATCGTGGTGGATGATGGTGTTGGGGCGTCGGGTGGCTGGGGGTTTAAATAGGGCACGGCGGCAGTTTCAGGGAGACGACGGGGCGCCAGGAAGACGGTCAGCCGCGAGGGAGGCGAGCCTTCGCCGGAAAACGGCCGCGAGGGAGGCGAGCAGTCACCGGGAACGGCCGCGGGGAGGGGATTCGATGGGTCGGCGGCGGAGAAATTAATTCTCTGCTACTGTTGACAGCGGGTCGGGTCAAGTCGGGTTGGCGGGTTTCGGGTTGGGTTCAGACCCGACCCGACCCATTAAGGTTTGGGTTTAAACAGGGTTGGTTTAGCATGGGTTCGGTTTGGTTTATTTAAGGTTTAAACCGGTTTATTTTGGTTTAATAAATTCTAGAAAAAATACCATATGTCTAATATTTTATTTTACACCCAAAAATATTATTTTCATAATATTTTAATATTTAATAAAATCACAAAAAATTTATTTATACCAGAATACATTTATTTTAATTAGTTAAAAATCACAAAAAAAATCGAAAATTTATTTTTAAATTCCTGAAAAATCTGGGGGTTTACAATCACTGTGTTTGTATACATGTTATCTGCGTCCGTGCAACCATGGTATTCAAAGGCGTGCCTCGCAGAAAGGCGCAGCAGCTGCGTCTTGCATCATCTAGTTTCGTCGGAAGACTATCGAATAGTCGTTCTGTGCAAGCCTGAACCCGAAAGTATCTGGGACCGTTAAGTCACCACGGTAGTTCCCGAACTAGGGAACTGCATCATGACAAGTTAAGCAACACTCGTCCTGTACTCAATTTGACGGCTCGGAGAGTCGATATATTTCTGAACAATCCCGACGTGAACTTGAACCTGAATCTGACTTGAACCTGTACCTGACTAGAGACTTGCATGGTCACAGACAACTTGGTGGACAAGGAAGATTTTCGAATCTCGTTCCGCGGACGGTCGTCGGGGCACTGGGGTCGATCTGATTCGGACAGAACCTTCTGGTAGTCGCCTGCCTCGACGGGGAATGGGTGTAATGCCTTGAGTAATCACTTGCATGTCGTTTCCGCCACGAGACTACATCGTTGTCCTTTATGGCTATGCCAGTGATCCCTTTCATGTCATTGTAGTTTCAGGTACTGTACACGTGGGGCCTAGCGTCAAATAACCATGCAGAGGCTACAACTGACATGTTCATATAGATTAAGTCATCTCGCTTAGCGGCAATCCGCGTGCGAGTCATTGCATTGAATCAAATAATCGGAACACCTGAACATTCTAGTGTATCACACTTGAGCATCTGTGTACAACACATCTGAGTAACCTAAGTAACTCGTTCACCCGAGTTAGAAACACGACGTGGCATTTGTGTTTCCTTTATGCAAATCCTTGAGTCTTTACATATATTATTGTTGGTTAACTTGGCTTTATCATTGGACAAGGAAGGACGAATGGTAAGTTCGTAAGTCCCGTCGTGTTACTCTTATATCGCACAGCGCACTGCCACACGAGTTAGGCTTGTACCTTATGCTATGAAACTGATCCTAAGGCAAGATTAGAAAGACAACTTAATAAATGGTGCACGGAACTATTATGAACGTGTTTGGATTTGTTGAGCAGACGAGAAGCCTCTCCACCATTGCATTCAATGTACTGATAACTCACCAGGTTGCTTGCACGGTGCGGGAGAACCTCGTTCGGTACGGAAACCCCCTTCGTCCGCGTTAAGGCGCAGAACTAACTCTGGAGCCTTTGAGCGTTGCGTCCGGAGCTGAAGCACTTATACATGACATATTGTTGGAACATCGCCTATGTATCATCTCATGTTGTAAGCCGCTTGGCACGCTTTTATTGTTTAGAGAGAGAGCTTGAGAGACTTGTAATCTCGGTCTAGCGCCGCTTGTAATACTTATTCAATATCAATAAAGTGTTTGTTTTACTTTCATACTTGTGTTCATTCTATGCTTCCACTATATCGACCTTGCGAACTAGTTATCGAACAGTCGTTTACTCGTGTCGTTCAAATATTCGCTGCATTAGAGACTATGTGTGCGACTCTGTGGCTTAGTTATTTCACCGCATGTTCGGACCATGGCCTTGCGCGGGCACAGCTTGTGCTCTCGCGATATCACGTCCTGATGGAAACGATCGTCCTGCGGGAGCGCTGGCGCGGTGATTCGCATCCAGCGGGGACGGCCGATCCTGCAGAAGATCGGGGCGTGACAAAGTGCATCTTGCACCTCGGACGATATGGACCTTTTGCGCCTCGAGTGCGTTTTGCGCCTTTGACTACCTTGCGTGCAACATATCAACTTTAACTATACTCCACACAACCCCATATGAAATGGTTAGACACATGAGCTTGGTTCATGTTATATGTTGTCAGATTGAACTTGCCTAATTAAGTTAATGTACAGTTCAGGGGTTCATCCGTTCAGTGCTGGTGGTTTCTTTCAGCATGTTTTTTTTGTAGTTAAACTTGTATATCTATCTATATCTTTTGGTGATTACAATTTCGGAGCAATTTTTTTCTTGGGTGAATGCTCTCAATTTTCTGACCTCCGTCTTGTATCTCTCTTTCTTGCAGGATGGTAATGATGAGTTAAGGAGGTCTCCTGGAACCCCGGTTTTTACTGCACCAGAATGTTGCATAGGTATCAGAGATTGTAAATAGCTGTGGATATCTATCAAGGCTTCACTTCCCATGATTGATACAGGCTCAAGTTATCATGGTAAATCTGCTGATGTATGGGCTGTAGATGTTACGTTGTACTGTGTGATACTTGGTTATTGCCCATATATAGGGGACTCTCTTCAAGATACCTACGACAAGGTAGTTTGTTTTCTTAAAGATTTTTATTTTTCATAAAATTTTAGGTTTCCCTTGCTATTTCTTATTCCAAAGTTATTATGTTGGTTTCAGATAGTTGATTCTCCGCTATATATTCCTGAAGAAGTTGATCCAGAACTTAAGGATTTACTCCAAGGACTTATTCTAAAGGCCAGTAGACTCGATATCTATATTCTACTTTTTCTTTGGAGCCTCTGCTTCCTTTCCCCTTCGCTTAATGAACCGGCTTTCCCACACACCCACATGTGTGAAAACACTCGTATGCACTGGCATGCATACACACCACATACACATCGAGAAGAATCATAACGAGAAGGAGCTATGTCATTACTTGGACGGTATCATTTGGACTTAAATGATTAAAGAAAGGCTATATTAACATGCACAAATAGGAAAGTAGATATAAACAAGTACCTTAGATCATGTCATGCCCGGGTGAAGTCTGTGAGGAAACTATTATAAATGATGAAACATGTAGAACTTATTAGCCTTACATGCATTGAGCTATTTGTGAGTTCTTTAAGTTGACCCAAACATGCATTGAGAGGGTTGGAAAGACCAACTTGACTCAGGGCTACTTGAATTGATAGTATGTTACAGATCTTTTCCTAATTAGCTAGACAATAGTGAATAGTGCATTGGACTCTCACTCACCCAACTTGAGCTTGAATTCGTCCTAGTTGATGTTTGCTTACCTACTATAGCATCATTATAACCTTCTGTACTCTAGCGTTTTACAAATAGAGCGAGAGTGTCCTTCTAGGACTTAGCATCGCGTTTACTTTCTAATGACAACCGTCCGTTCCTGCAGCGGGGGCGTTGCACGAAACCAAACCGACCTCTTTCTTTTGAGAAATGGTTTGGAATAGTTGGTTTGCTGGGGCGCCTTTGGTCGCCTCACTTCGAGGGTACATCTGGCATACCTACCTAAAAACAACAATCAAGCTTATAGCTCTAGTTAACAACTTACTCAAGGCCTTACAAAAAAAGGCACCAATAAGCACCAATAAATCACCAAAAAGCTTGCATTGGTTAGTGGACCCCCCTCGGGATCAGAGACCTTTATGGATTTTAACCACACATGAAGAAATGGAAGGCTTGTATGATTGACACAAAACCAAAGAAAGGGAAAACTCCTAAAAGACACAAATGTTGTTGGTATCTATTCTCTTACTTCCATGTTGCCGTGCTACGAGTCATTTTAGATAAAAGGAGCTGTACTGAAAAAGCCTGAAGTGTTAAGGAAAGTAACACCATCAATCAAGGGATTACATCGCCAGACCTTAAGAAATTGAAGGAAAGCCTATGAATCTGAAGTGGGCAGAAGCTACAGAGGCGAAACAACCCTTGGCCAACTAGAGCGGAACTATCGCCTTATTGCTTTGCGGCATTCCATTTAGTAGACATTGATTGCGCCAAACATTGGTTTAGGTTCTTACTAGATAGGGCTCCGGAATGAGAGGTCTCACTACTAGTTTTTAGTCTTAAGCAAGTCATGAAGGCAGATCTTTGACCACACCACTGCTTTCAGTCTGAAAGTGAGGGGCATTCAGACGCGGGTTGAGTATGAATGCTTCCTTTATCCAAAAAAGCTTGCCTTTTTCTTTTCCATTTGGTTCGTTATAACCTTCTGTACTCTACTCATCCATCTAGTTTTGAGTTTCTGTAATACACATCATATTTGTGGTACTTGGTGATTGGATACAACATAAAATTTTGAGAAACTAGGACATGAAACAGAGATGATACATCAATGAAATAAAACCAAGTTCATTTAAGCACAAGCAGCATATATACTAGGGGCAATAGCATATGCAAACACTGTGTTATGAGCGAGATTATGTTTTGGGTGCACGAGCTACTCGAATTATCAGGTGTGTTGCATAAGACGTTCGAGTGTTCCATATGTACAATGTTATACTTAAGACTCGTTCAGGTGTTTTCATGTACCGGATGCGATGCAATGACTCGCACGCGGATTGCCGCTAAGCGATGATGACTTATCTATATGAACATGAGTAGCTGGCATAGTCATAAAGGACGAGTTATAGTCTCGAGACGATATTAGATGCGTGAGGTCATCTATCGCTACACGTCACCTTCGTCCGGGACGGTATAGAGTATGACGCGAGGCCGGGGGGGGGGGGGGCGTTCACTCCATGCCGCCCACGAAGATGCGACTATCGTGAAGTTCCGTCCAGATCGGATCGGTGCTGGTGCCCCGACGACCGTCCGCAGGAACCTGAACAATCAATACCTTATGCACAAGTTGTCCGCGACATGCAAGTATTGGGTCTTCCAATTCCATAACTTGATATGATAATCCATGATTCTTTGTTCTGAACCGATCAATTGCTCCATGAGCTGTAATTCTTGACTTGCTTTCACATGATTCTCGTTCAGATGTAAACATGATATGATTATCATTCAGATGTAAACTTGACAGGATTCTTGATCAATGAACAACTTGCCTTGATGCATTCCCTTGGTGTGGGGACTGCTTTAGCGACCTAACAGTCCCGGATACTTGCAGGTTCACATTGCACAGAAGAACTATTTGATAGTCTCCTGGCTAACTAGATGCATGCACGATACGCGATAGTGATACTTGATTGTGGCATAAGTTCCGCCGTGGCAAGTATTGGATCGAGGCAACATTACAAGTTAGCATATAAGCAGGCAAGCATGCACTTATAAGAAAACTTAAGCATTCACGTTGGCTCGGGCCCGAAGGTAAGCCGAGGAGAGAAACCGCAAGGGGACTTACCGAGCGACATAATCTAGGGTCGTGTAGTATAGCAAATAAAGAAGTGCACTACGAAAAGTGTAATGTTCATATCGTTCTACTCGAGGCATAGCGGGGTCTAGTTGCACAAGGCAAAAGGGAGCATGTAAGAGTCTGTATATAAGCAATATTTCATTTCCATGTTCTAACACAAGCAATACAAGTTGGAATTATTTTCTTCGCTAGGTGCGTTGTATTCTTATTAGCATGCAGGGGGTGATTCACCTAGCGACCAGCATGAAACGTCCATATTTTAAGTGTGCTGGCTAAGCAAAGACAAGTTCATCGTAGCCACCCACCTTAGCGATGATTCGCCTCGGTCGAGCGATACTCCGAGCGAGTCTCTGAAAGCCTAAGCAGGAACTCCTGAAGGGCCAAGTCTGGAAATCATCTTGTCTCAAACGAGTATTCTCGCTGAAGCAAAGCGGGTCGGGACGTTGCACTTTTGTCGTTTGAATCGGCAGTCCGCTTGAGCGGAACGGATCGTTACACTGGGATACCGTGTTGTCTCACTATTTGTCGCATATATATTTAAGTCAATTGTTCTGTAGACTGTCCTACTCGAAAAGGAAGAAAGTGAGCTACTTTTATGAGACGATATACCATCACCCAAACTGCATCTCGATCAGTCGGTGATCTAGGTAAACCAGTCACAAAGTCCATCGTGATGTATTCCCACTTCCACTCTGGAATAGGAAGCGGTTGTAATAATCTTGTCGGTCTCTGTTGTTCTGCCTTCACTTGCTGACATATCAGATATCGCGATACGAAGCGTGCTATTTTCCTTTTTATTTTGTTCCCACCAAAAGTGTTCCTTGATATCTTGGTACATCTTCGTGCCTCCCGGGTGAATGGAATACTGGGAACTGTGTGGTTCATTCATAACTTCTTGTCGAATATTCCCGCTCGGTACGCATAGACGATTCCCAAACCTTAGCATTTCATCTGCATGTATTGTCAACTCCTTCCGAAGACCTGACTCACATTCTTGTCGGAGCTTTTGCATCTTCGGGTCCTCTGCCTGATCTAGCTTGATTCTATCTATCAAAGTTGACTGAATCTGTAGGCTAGCCTGAACACCTGTACTCTGTGGAAGTACTATCTCGATACTCATCTCTCTTAAGTCTTCTAGAATGTGCTTCTCAGTAGTCAACATAAATGCTCCACATTTTCTGCTAAGTGCATCAGCTACTACATTAGCCTTGCCTGGATGGTATTGAAGTTCCACGTCATAATCTTTCAACAACTCTAGCCAACTTCTCAGCCCTATGTTCAGGTCCTTTAGCGTGAACACATACTTCAGACTCTTATGATCCGTGAATATTTCTACTCGATCACCATATAAGTAGTGCCTCCATAGCTTAAGTGCAAACACTACTGCTGCTAACTCCAAATCGTGATGTGGATAGTTCTTCTCGTGATCTCTGAGCTGCCGAGAAGCATATGTTGTCACTCTCCCTTGTTGCATCAAAATACATCCAAGTCCTTTTTCAGATGCGTCACAACACAATGTGAATCCTCCGGAGCCTGCTAGAAGAGTAAGGATTGGGGCAGAGATTAACTTCTTCTTCAACTCTTCAAAGGCTATCTGACATTCCGCTGACCACACACATTTAAATTTTTTGCGCGTCAACCGAGTCAAAGGTGCCGAGATCTTAGCAAAATCTGACACAAAGCTTCTGCAGTATCCTGCCAAGTCCAAAAAACTACGCACTTTTGCTACCGTCTTTGGGATTGGCCAGTTCTTTACTGCCTCTACCTTCTTGGGATCAACTGACCCTCCTATTCCAGAAATAATGTGTCCACGAAAAAATATACGATCAAACCAAAACTCACACTTACTAAGCTTTCCATATAACTGATGCTCCCTCAAAGTCTGCAGAACTATCTTGAGTTGTTCTTTATGCTCCTCATTACGAGAATACACCAGGATGTCATCGATGAATACTATCAAAAATTGGTCTAAGTAAGACATAAAAATACGGTTCATCAAGTCCATGAATACCGTTGGAGCATTAGTCAGTCCGAATGGCATAACTAAGAATTCCTAATGCCCATATCGTGATTTAAATGTTGTCTTCGGTATATCCTGCTCCCGGACTCACACATGATGATATCCTGATCGTAAATCTATCTTAGAGAAGACTCTTGCTCCACTTAATTGGTCAAACAAATCATCAATCCTTGGTAATGGGTACTTATTCTTCACGGTCACTGCATTAAGCCGCTTGTAATCCATACACAACCGCGTCGATCCATCCTTCTTCTTCACTAATACCACTGATCCTCCCCACGGTGATGCACTGGTCCGAATAAACTTCTTCATTTTCAGTTCTTCCACGTGTCGATATAACTGATCAAGCTCTGATGGTGACATAGGGTACACCTTCTGGGACACTGGTACTGCTCCTGGCATCAACTCTATACAGAACTCTACTGCTCTAAATGGGGGTAATCCGGGAAGATCGTTGGGTAAGACGTTTAAGAACTCTTCAACTATCTTGGGTAGCGGATCTTCTTCCTTTGCTACTGATGCGACTCCTCCCTTGTGCTGGTCTCTTGCTATTTTGATAAGGACAAACTCTTCTAGACCGGGAATTCTAAACAACACTCTACCCTCATGAATGTCTATCGTTGCATGACTGTCTCGTTGCATGACTGTCTCTCAACCAGTCTATGTCTAAGATAACGTCAAAGTTACCCATAGGGAACTCGGGAAACTCGATCAACTTTGCAGGTAATAAATGTTCACATACTACGACTGGACATGCTAGGCACACTCTACTAACTTCTACGATCCCATTGCCAGTGAGTATATCCAGCCTCGCTAGCAATGCCTCAAAACTTTAATCCAATACGTATTGCATATTGTGCAGATATAAATGAGTGCGAAGCTCCAGAATTAATTAAATCTATGGCAGAAAATGTTGTAACGAGAATGTTATCTGCCACTACGTCGTCCGACGCCATAGCTTCCTCCAAAGACAAGGTTAATGCCTGCCCTTGGCCTTGTCGAGCTCCTTGTTGTTGTCTTCCTTGCTGTCGTGGTTGCTATCCTTGTTGATTCTGCTGTTGTTGCTGTCTATAAAGCTGGGCCTGCGTCGGCAATGGATGTTGAGCTAAATGTCGCACTGCTACTAGTGGTTCTCCTTGCTGCACTGTCCTTGGAGCTGGCAATGCAGGAAACTGTTGTACTGGCCCTCCTGGCCTCTGCATCAACGGGCATTGATCAAGGCTCCCACATCTCAAACATAGTCTGTTAGCTGCCCGACAAACATCCCGGGTATGAATTCCCTTGCCACAGTTGGTGCAACCTATCGGCGCTCCCCGTCATTGTTGTTGTTGTTGCTGCCTCGGTTGCTGCCGAGCTGGTACTGTCACTGTTGAAACTGCCGTCCTTCGCAACACTGAATCATGGATACGAACGCTAGGTGAAGGTACTGACATTCGGGGTACTGGTACTCCCTCATTGTTCTGTCCATGAGGCCTCTTCCGGTCAACCCTTCTTGATGCCATCCTCTGAGAAGTAAGCTCAACCCTCTTGGTTGCTATCAATACCGCCTCAAAGGTCTAGTAGTCATGCACCTCTACCATGTATAAGATTTTCAAGTGAAGTCCCTGCTGGAACCTCGTTGCTCTCTCCAACTCTGTTGCCACCCTGGTTGGAGCAAATTTGCTTAGTCGGCAAAACTTTGCCGTATAGCCGTCTACTGTCATTCCTGCTTGCTTGAGGTTAATGAACCTTTGTTGTAACTCACACTGAGCCACAATCCCGAAGTACTTCGCCCTAAACCGGGTCTTGAAATCATCCCATGAAATATGATACCTCAATCATATCTCCATCGTAGGTCACTAATCTCTTGTCAGTTCTTGGAGTTGTAGGCGAACCAGGTCAACATGTTCCTCAGCCGAAACTTTAGCTGCTGTCAGAATGGTCTCAATATCCTGGAGCCAATCATCTGTCGTGATTGCGTCCTCCGTGCCATCGAAATATTTGGGGTTCAATATGCAAAATCTAACAGATGTCCTGGAATCTGTTCTCCCGCCTCTTTCCAAGGTCGTTTGTAACCCTTGGTTCAACAGGACATTTTGTTCCTGCTGCTGAAGTTGTTGATGTTGTTGTTGTTGTTGTTGCACCACCATATGGTGTTGTTGGGCAGCCAACAATCCATGGATAATATCTAGCAAGGTCTGGATATCCAGTATTGCCGGCACTGCGGAAAGTACAGGAACACTGGGGCCT